>CM051039.1:36405500-37005500 GCA_027627225.1 Congeria kusceri | reverse complement strand
TCACGTTGTAGTTGTTTGATAATATTTTGTAAAATGATGCTGATGATAATGATGATGTTGTTGTTGTTGTGTAGCGCTTCCCATCTCGTGTCTCGACCTTTGAACGCGAGGCACGAGAATTGCGCGAGACACGAAGCGAGGCACGATATTGTACCGCGAGACACGAAGCGAGACACAAGAATTGCGCGAAACACGAAGAGAGACACGATATTTTGCCGCGAGATTTCGTGGTATGGGATGCTGCGACAGTGCGAGATTTCGTGTTACAATATCGTGCATCGCTTCGTGTCTCGCGGGAATAGCGTGCCTCGCTTCGTGTTTCGCGCAATTATCGTGTCCCGACCTCGCCGTAAGAGGCACGATGTTCCAAATGGCACTAACCGGAATCCGTACTGTATGATGTTAGTATCTAAACAAGTATGCGCCAAGTACGCCACTTTTAGGAGAAAACCATGGTCAAGGGGCGTAAATCATGGAAGAAAATGTTTGTTCACGTGCAGTTTGGTTTTCAAAATAAATAAAATGTGTATTTTACAAATACATGAGCAATACCAGTATTTATGATTGCTGATACTATGGTAGAGTATTTAATATAGTGAAAATATATATACCTCAGATGACAGTGAACTGTTGGTATACTCGTTGGTGTCCACAATCAAATACATTTCGTATGACGGGTTCTGGTTTATTTCCTGTATAAGTGGCGTGTCTCCTGGCCACGTTTATGTTTCGTGACTGAGAATTGATTGGACTTTTTAGGAGGGTATTTATAGGGAGCATGTGCGCGTGTCAAATTCGCAATTGGTTACTCTATTCAGTTATACTAGTGCTTTGTATAACTCCTTTAAATGGAGAATCATTATACAAGAAACATGTTAACGTATCTATTTTACTTAAACGGTTTGAAAGTAAAGGCGCGCATCTTTATAAAGAGACCAGACTAAAATAAAGGGAGACAACAACAAGGCTAGCGTGCTGTAGGACAATCTTGACATATGATTTACTTTTCCGTAACCAATGGTCGTAACTTTTATTCACTGAAGTCGTCTTCACTGTCGGAATAATACATATATATCTATGGTCAGAGTCCTTTGTACTTTAAGACAAAATTGAGATATGATTTACTTGGCCCTAAGCAATGGTCGTAACTGTTGATTTCGTCTTCACTGTCGGAGTAAGACATATAAATCTGTGGTCAGAGTCCTTTGCAGTTATTGTCTTAAAGATCTGATTTACTGGTTTTTAACCTACTCCAAACCTCTAATTCTCTCTTCGCTGTGGTAGTAATACATGCATGTATATCTATGGTCAGAGTCCTATGTACTAATAATGAAGTACTGAGATCTGATTTACTGGTCTCTAACCTATTTCCTTACCTCTTATTTCCTCTTCGCTGTCGGAATTCTTCATTTTATTGGCCATCATCGTGAGAAATTCAGGAAAATCTATCGTGCCGTTTCCTGCATGCAGAAAATATGACGTTCTTAGGTGTGAAATTAATTCAAGCCAAAGTCGTCTGCATGGAATGAAAAATTCAAAACGAAATACATTTTAATATAGAGTAGAACTTAAAGTCAGTAGTAAATCTTCTAGAAACTAGTGTGGTTTAGCGCCTAAGGAACTTTGGGCAAGAAACATGTTAACATCCTGATAGGTTTTTGTGGCAGTAGAAGTTGTGGTGGTTGTGGGTGGAAGTGTGATGGTGTTGGTGTTGTTACTATTGGTGATGATAACTGTTAACCCTATGCTATTGGCAATCGGTGACTGGGGATATTTTTTATATATTGGTGGTGTTGGTGGTGGTGTTGGTGGTGTTGTTGTGGTGGTAACGTTACGAAGAGGATGAATTTAGTGGTGCCGATAATGCTGATATCACTGGTGATGATGATAGTGATGATCAATTATGTTGTTTATGTTAACGATGGTGATAACGATAAAAGTGGTGACGATGATAGTGGTGACGATGTTTGTGTTGATCAGTGTAAGCAATGCTATGATGTCATGAAGGTGATGTTGACGATGGTGCAAACGATGACAGTGTTAATATCATTAATGTTCATGATGTTGATGTCAGTGCTTACGACGGTGATGGTGATGCCTTTCAATAACTTTGATAACGATGGTGATGTTGATGTCAGTGATGACGATGGTGATGTTGATGTCAGTGATGACGATGGTGATGCTGATGTCAGTACTGACCAGTATGATGTTAATGTCAGTGGTGGTGGTGGTGGTAGGGATGATGTTGATGCCTGTTGATGTCAGTGCTGAAAATGGTGATGTTGATGTCAGTGCTGACGATGGAAATGTTGATGTCAAACTGACGATTGTAATGTTGCTGCCAGTGCTGACCATTGTGATATTGATATCAGTGATGACGATGATGATATTGATGTCATTGCTGACGATGATGATGTTGATGTCAGTGCTGACCATTGTGATGTTGATGTCAGTGCTGATGATGTTGATGTTGATATCACTGCTGATGATGTTGATGTTGATGTCAGTGATGACGATGTTGATGTTGATGTCAGTGATGACCATTGTGATGTTGATGTCAGTGCTGACGATGTTGATGTTGATGTCAATGCTGACGATGGTGATGTTGATGTCAGTGATGACCATTGTGATGTTAATATCAGTGCTGGCCATGGAATTGTTGATGTCAATGCTGACGATGGTGACGTTGATGTCAGTGATGGTGGCGGTGATGTTGACGATGGTGATATCGATGAAAGTAGTGGTATTGATGTCCATGACTATGGTAGAGGTTGATATCAGTGATGATGGTGATGTTGTCAGTGATGACGATGGTGATGTTGATGATTATGATGTTTATGTCCATGACGATGGTGCAGGTTGATATCAGTCATGATGGTGGTATAGATACGCACCGTCTGCGTCCACCTCGTTGACCATGCGCATGAGCTCGGCCTCGGTTGGGTTTTGCCCCAGGGACCTCATCACGGTGCTTAGCTCCTTGGTGGTTATCGTGCCGTCCCCGTCCTTGTCGAACAGGAAAAACGCCTCCTTGAACTCTGACGTGTCGCCAGCATTGCAACGAGTGAACGATTGTATATATTAACTGAGTTGGCCAGCATTGCAATGAGTGAACTATTGTATATATTAACTGATTTAGCCAGCATCGCAACGAGTGGAGAATGTATAATGTATTAACAGAGTTAGCCAGCATTGCAACGAGTGAAGAATGTATAATGTATTAACAGAGTTAGCCAGCATTGCAACGAATGGAGAATGTATAACATTCACCGAGTTAGCAGCATTGCAACGAGTAAAGAATGTATAATGTATTCACTGAGTTAGCCAGCATTGTAACGAGTTAGGCATGTAAAAGGTATTCACAGAGTTAGCCAGCATTGCAACGAATGGAGAATGTATAATGTATTCACAGAGTTAACCAGCATTGCAACGAATGGAGAATGTATAATATTCACTGAGTTAGCCAGCATTGCAACGATTGAAGAATGTACAACATTCACTGAGTGAGCCAGCAATGCAACGAGTCAAGAATGTATAACATTTACTGAGTTAGCCAGCATTGCAACGAGTGAAGAATGTATAACATTCAGTGAGTAAACTAAGATTTTTGTTGGTATTGTGTCAGGAGGTTAATTAACCTTCAACATCAGAAAACAATGACGAAATAAATACATTACAACGAGTGACATATCGGTTCGTTCAATTGTTTGTCAGCTGTATTCTCATCCAAATAAGTGGCGTAGCTTGGGTATAAAAATATAAAGGCACAATTGGCACAACTGACTTTTAATAACAGGGGTGTCTATCTATGGTTACAAACATGTAATTTAAGCTAAACCCCGATTTTAAATTTTAACACAAACTTGTTTTTATTTATGCTTTTAATATTGATTAAATCGTTAGCAATAATTATAGTATCAACACAACCAACAAAGATACCTCCCTCACCACCACCCCACCCCTCTTGTTTTATTGTATTTTTTGGTGTTTTTATGTTATTTTTCCTGTAAAAAATATATAGGCCTAATAGTATTCATTGAGTTAGCAAATTATTTAATATTTACGTACTGTGTCAGAAGGCTCATTAACCTTCAAAATCATAACACAATGAAAAAACAAATGTAGAATAATTAGAAGATATATTTAAAATAATTATATTAAAATGTACATCATAGATTATAGCTTTATATACAAGTAAAAACAACTCGCGTTAGACGTAGTCTATGCAAAATATAAACAAACGTATATTTTAAATTATTTGTTTTTAAATATTTTGCATATAATTCATACAAATTGTCTTAAACTATGAGTGTGCATATAAAATATATGCATCTACAGATTATAGCTTTGTATGGAAAAAACAACTCGCGTTAGACGTAGTCGTCGGATATATAGATCTAATGTACGCAAAATATAAACAAAAGTTGAAAATGATATCATATATTTTAATGATTTGTTTAATTTTGCATATAACTGATACAAATTGTCTTAACTATATTAAATTTATTTAAGTTCATTTTATAACTACGTTTATTAATAATCGGACCTTGCTTTTGGTTCGAAAACGCTTGGTACGAACCGAATGGACGCTAATGTACATGCTGATTTACTTCAGTCAAAACGTTAATACTGCACAGATTTCAATGCGTTTTTTTTAATTTGATCGGTAAGATGTCAATTACTGTAGAAACGATTTCTGCAAAGTTTATTTGTATTAACATATTTCTGGACTGCTGCTTTAAACTGTGTAATAAACTATTGGTAATTGCTTTAAATATGCAATCGTCGATAATAAATATGCAGACGATAAAGATATGTCAAGTTTTATACTAATGAATTACAAATGCTACCGTAATTTCTATAGACTGGGTTTACCAATTACTGGGAATTGAATTTTCTTCATGGCTTGCAACATATAACAAAAAAATAAATAAATAAAGATTGCCTACCTATTATAACAATGTAACCTTCTTCTATCAAAATAATTCAAATTTAAATAAACAAAATCACAATTTTAAACAACTGTTGTGTCAACAAATTGTGCATGTCATTAGCCATCTATATTCTGGCAATACACCTATTACAGTGAATCTGAATATCAGCCAATCAGAATTCAGAAAAATCATGTTCAGGGTTAAACAAATGATACTGTACAAAACATATTGCATTACATTTGCTAAAATTTTTAATCTATTTTCTTTACATATTTATAGTAACTGATAATTTATGTTAAAAATTCTGTTGAAAACAAACTTTTACAACACTTAAACCTTTGATTGAGATTATTTACCTTAAAAACGACATAATTGAATGAAACCAAAGTTCACTGCAGCCGCAGCAAAATTTTAACGAAATGATGCAATGTGACACAAAATGTTTGGCGTATGTGTGCGATAGTTAGGTCTTTAGGAAATTCCCGGTAATAGGGATATCCCGGTAATAGGTATACCGGTAGGTGGCACTTTACAGTTTCAGCCAAAAATTCGAATTGGCAGGGGAGAAAATGCTAATAAATAGGGAGACAGTGAAACTGAGCAGCATTTTGAGTGTTTTAGAGTTGTAAGTATCAGATTTAAGGGCTGGAGTTTTGAATTGCATGCTTAGTGAATTCGAAAATATGCCGTATGTAAAGCCAGTGTATGTGTTGAGCCACATAAAATTCGTAAATGAGGATTCCTAGCTCTGAACGCCATTTTGGCAGGATATTTAAAAGGGCGTACATACATTGGAATTTATTGGAAAATCTGAATGGTTGACCCCCAGGTTGCTCAGTTGCAATCAAATACCTGGTAAGTTACGCAGACAGGCATGCAGTGTTTGAGGTGCTCGCATTAGCAGGAAAGTTGCAAATTGATGTTGAAAATCACCGAAATGGTCGCGAAAAATGGTGAAATTTTAACCCCAAAATTGGCTGATCATGCATGTTAAAATTATAGTGAAACTGTGTGCATAATTTTTGTGAAGCCACAGCCACAACAATATTGAAATGATGTTTGGTTTGTTTTCAGGTGTTGACATTATCAGTGTGTGCAAGACGGCTCGAACACAGACCCCACCAGGCCGAGTCCGAAGCCCGAGAAACTGTATAGGCCTAGTGGTCAACTTACACCAAAACGGAAGTCACATCCTCAGGCTGTCAGTTAGATAATAAACACATAGGGTTCAGTGTATAATGCATATGATTTTTAAAATACAGTTTAAATGATATGTTTTGGTATCAATTTAAAGGTATATATATAAGAAATAAGAAAAACAAGACAGTTTTAGGCACTACTTTATCTTAAATGGTTCCCAGCTTCATAACTTTTGGCCCATGTATTCATGCACAAAAGGGCAGCCCCCATGCCTGTCAAAACCGGTGTGTTTATTCTAAGGTAAATATTTTGAGTTACAACGTATAGAAATTTTTTACATGCTGTTTTTTCAAAAGGTTATGGCCTTATCTTTCCAACAATGTATGGTGATATATTGGGAAGTCGCTTGGTCATGGTGGAAATTGGAATCAAACATTGAATATTTTATATGTAACAATGAAGGAATTTATTTGCGCATGCGTAACCTAGTGCCCCCACATACCATCAAAAGGACATTGAATACGATAGTGTCGTGTAACCTCGACTATAGCGATAGTTTCCGATAAACTTATTTGTACGCTGTACGAAGTCAACTGATTCCATGGTGTAGTGGTTATCACATCCGCTTAACACGCGGTAGGTCCTGGGTTCAATCCCCAGTGGAATCACATCTTTTTTTCTCACGCTTTTTTTTTTCAAAATAAAATTATTATAAAATATAATTGTAATGTATTATATAATTAAACGCATAACGTGTTGATATTGTGTATGTTAATATATTTGAAAGGCGTAAACTAAACGGTACATTTTAATACGTAGAGTAGTATTCTAGCACACGTGTATACTGCTTTTAGATGAACCACGTAAAACTCAAATGTTGAAAGCGGACAGTCATCAAAATTTAGTTACAGCAAGGGCGTTTAAAATTATTTTCTCCGTCGACCATCAGTCTTACCCATATGCGTTAATCTTATGGAAGAATAACTGCCACGAGATAGTCGATATCGAGTCTACAGCGGTATATAATTGGAAAAAAATCTTTAACTTGTCCTAACTTTATTATCGTTTAAATGAATCCTTAGGTGCAAATGGTTTAATAAAATTCAATCTTTTATCTGTCCATTGGTATATTTTTTATTATTTTACAGTTAAAAACTTTTAGTCCCTTTAAAGTTTAAAATAGGTTACCATCTCAATTTATGTGTATTTCTACTGAGGACAACACATTTATTTATGTTCTTACTTTTTCAAAAATAAAAGCAACTTACCAAAAACTTGTTCTTCTGTTAATGATTCCGCCTACAAAGAAAATAATACAATGTCAAACAAAAATTTAAACACAGAAAGAAAGCTCCACGACGGGGAATCGAACCCCGGTCTCCCGCGTGACAGGCGGGGATACTTACCACTATACTATCGAGGAGTCAAAATTGGGAGACCTAATTTATACACCTATTGATAAACACAGTAACAATTATGAACACTGGCACGTTTAATGTGTTCAAAATCTCCCTTGTTTTTTTTTCTTTACCATTAGTTTGTTAAATCATGTACAACTAAACTTTACTAAACATTTAACCTTTAAAATACTATTATCAAATTGGAATTGGAAAACAATATTTATCGATAAAATTTAAATATTGTTAATACGAATTGCATTGTTTATTTTTATCCAGTTTTATTGTATTTTTGGTCTTCGGTACAGTAATAGTTTTATGAATACTATGTTATTATAAAATATGCGTGGTAAAGATAATATAATATTTTTATATACTATAATTTGTATATTACTTTATTAAAGAATCCGCAGGACATTTTTAAATGTACATGTTAAATTAAATTTAAACATTGTATATGGACAATGATAAATTAAGCATAGGATAATTAATTTTATTTGCTTGATTTTAAGACAGCCAAAATACGTTGTGTAATATTTTAATTAGTGCAACTCATACGTAATAAATCCCCTGACATATTAAATAGTGTATTTTGTGACAGAAATAAGAAATAGTATTGCATTTATTAGAAACACATTTTGTGCACGTTTTTCAGTTTCAGGACAACAGTGTCGACAGTTATACCCAGCGGCGAAGACACATCAAAAATAACAAGCGAACATTTTATTAATAATTATTACCACCATCTTAATCATCATTGCCTTCATCATTATCATAATCATCATTATCATCATCATCATCATCGTTATTTTTAAAATTATTATTATTTAACAAACAACTACTACTAAACTACTTCTACTACTACTTCTACTACTAATACAACTACTTCTACTACTACTACAACTACTTCTACTACTACTACAACTACTTCTACTACTACTAAACTACTTCTACTACTACTACAACTACTTCTACTACTACTACAACTACTTCTACTACTACTACAACTACTACTAAACTACTTCTACTACTACTACAACTACTTCTACTACTACTACAACTACTTCTACTACTACTACAACTACTTCTACTACTACTACAACTACTTCTACTACTACTACAACTACTTCTACTACTACTACAACTACTTCTACTACTACTACAACTACTTCTACTACTACTAAACTACTTCTACTACTACTACAACTACTTCTACTACTACTACAACTACTTCTACTACTACTACAACTACTACTAAACTACTTCTACTACTACTACAACTACTTCTACTACTACTACAACTACTTCTACTACTACTACAACTACTTCTACTACTACTACAACTACTACAATCATTACCATTGTCCTTGCAATAGGTGATTACATCCACAACAGCTGAATGAACAAAGATTTTTGCAGTTGAACATCGCCAGGTGTAATCTTCGTCTAATATATAATTTATTTTCTGCCGCAATGCGTCAAGATTTGCAACTTTTAATATCGTCTTCGACCGCAATGCATCTTTAAGATTTGCCGTTAAATGTTCAGTTTAATTTGTGCTTTTATAGCCAATCACCAGGGTAACGTCTCGAATGATCTCTGGAATGGGAAATCGTTTTACTGAGTTGTCATAAGTTGAAAGATAATCTTGCTTACGAGATCAAAAGTTGTTCGGAAATTAAACGTGCAATAATTATAGTCAATAGACTACAAAGGCGACACCGGCAATTAGACTGAAACGTTTTTCCCGTACGACGATGATGACGGCAATAACATCATCATCAACTACAACACTGTCATTACCATCAAAAACAAGAACAACAACATTACCATGATCGCGTGTTCGGCGCGAACAAATTTGTATTTCAACGTTTCTAATAAGCGTATATGGGAAAACCCGAAATTCGCTTAGACGTGTTTGTAAAAATAGGCGTGCACAAAAATTTGCAGAATTGGTGGACCATGCAGCGATTGTTACGATGCATCGATCAATCGATTGTGAAATGGCCCGATTCGTTTGTGGATACTAAACCAGTTAATTTTGAATCGATTCTTTTTTATAGATGATTTGTCATAAATCTATTAATTTCAATTATGTTTTTGCGTAGATTTGTCAATTAAATTGATCATGACATCACGGTTGATGTTATACTGAAATAGTTATCTTAAACATTATCACCATTTTCCACTGTTCTTATTTATACATATTTTAGATATAATTAAAAACGCTTAAATATCATTAGCCGTAGCTTTCGACCTCTCGGTCTTTTCAGCGGCATTTGTTACGTGATTATACAAGTGACAACGTCACTTCCGTTTACTCGTACAATCACGTTATAAATGCCGCTGAAGAAGACCGAGAGATCGAAAGCAACAGCTAAAGATATTTAAGCGTTTTTTTTTATTATATACGGCTTAAAGCGACTTTGTTTTTTATTTTAGATACAGGACATTAATAAAAATAAATATAGATCTTTCCTATACTAGTATTGCAAGTCATGAATCATAAATACGCAAAAAAAAAGCATATATAAGGTGTAAAAAAAATATGTTTGTTTCAGGTAACCAGACCTACCCTAAAAAAGGCCCCGACCCTAGAACATTTTATTGGGTTTGTCAGATTGATTTTGGTTTTATTTACCTTTTTCAATATTTAATGTGTTTTGGATAAATAAGTGTTTTGTTTTGATAGTATCCACTTATAAACCATGTTTAAGGATAGTACTGATATGTTTTGAATATTTATTCAGTTTTAGAATCTTTACGTTGACCATTTACACACAAAAAAATAATTACAAAAAAATCCCTACCTCTCTACCCTATTTTGGGGGGCATGTTACCTGAAACAAACATATTTTTTTACGCCTAAAAGGAAGTAGTCAACTAAATGAGATTTGAAATCGAAATCGAATCAAGCCGTGGCTGAATCGTGGCACCTTTAGACTGGGACCACTACATGTCTGGACCCTCTCCATTCGAATGCGAGTTAGTTACACACGTGAAGTTTAACGCTAAAATACCTTTTTTCAAATAATCTCAAATCAAACTTATTTATACTTACCATATACACTGTTCAGAAGATGTTAATTTACATCTGTTGTTATTATTGTTTATTTTATATTTGAAACTAATATTTTATTCGTTTCAAAGATGAAGTTTCGTGTGTGGTTATTTGCTAACCTTGACGAAAAAAAAAAGCTCTGAAAAAAAAAAAAGAGGTCCCGCCGAGATTTGAACTCGGATCGCTGGATTCAAAGTCCAGAGTGCTAACCATTACACCACGGGACCGCCTGCTTGACAGCAGTTCAATATTTAGATATAGCTATGCGCAAGCAAACGTCTAGTTTTCTTTTCGGTTCACTTTTTGATTGACAAACTACGCTTGATGATAATCTGTTTTTTTAGCCAGCCTTATTAAGTTATTAACAAAACATCCTTAAGAATTATTACTAGAAGTGCTATATGAAATTGAAATAATTGACAATATTTATTTGAAAATATAACTTGATTTTGATACGACTCTTTCTCGTCTGGTAGTTTAATATTTTACATATTGGACAATCGTTTAAAATAATGCAATTTATACTAAAAGCCAATGATTCGCTTTCTCATTCTTAGTGACAATAATTGGGGTTTTCTATTGACGGCTAAAGTTGACACGTAAACAGGAAACAGTTCAATCTAAAAATAGAGATAAACCTAAAAATAACAGCGGGAAATACCCACCGGTACCGACACGCTATTGTATTCACGATAAATACCGATAAAACGTTGTCGACAGTATGCAAGGTTCCATGGTGTAATGGTTAGCACTCAGGACTCTGAATCCTGCAATCCGAGTTCAAATCTCGGTGGAACCTAACTTTTTTTTTTTTTAATTACATAGACCTACTTATTTTTTAATAATGTAAATGGTTTATTTTTGTTGAAACGTTTACATTATCCACCGATGTTAATCCATTATCCCTAATGTAGTGTTCACAATATTTTAATTTATCTAATTTTAATCCCATTTTTTATAGATCTAAATTTATAAAATTATCAAAGATAATGTTTAGCATTAGATCTATATTACACTGTAAATAACTAACATATAGTTTGTTTTCCTCAAAATATTAGTTTAAGCAGGGGCAGTTCCAGGATTTCGGGTTTGGGGGTGGGTGGTGCGGCGTAAACGTTTGATCGTGCAGTTATAACCCTTAATATTGTTTGTGGGTCTGCAGTGATCAGTGACAGATCTGTATCATCATCATCATCATCATCATCATCATCATCAAATGCTTTTTGTTTCATTGAATAAATTAATACTTCCCCGTATTATTTCGTAGGTCACCTGTGTTGGCAGTAGAATGCCCTTGTTTGATGTGCCTGTCCACTAAATACATATTTAAAATTCAATGTTATATACATCAGGAACATCTTTAAACATGTAAAAACCGTAGCCGACTATTTTCAAACACACATGCATAGATAATTATCTGTATTATTCATTTACGGAAGTGTAATGGTCTCTTTTCGAAGTGAATGTCAGTAAATAACTCACACGATCACAGTCATGCTCATCAATTGTTTTCAAATATGTATGCGCTGTGTGTGTTTCTATCGACAGGCGAACACAAACTATTGTGAACGATACTCGTATCACGGTGTGATTGCGATATGAACTAATAACGTCAGTGATGCCGACTTTATGTCAATTTCGCTGACGTATGGTCCCGGGAAAAATGTTAATCGCCAGGAATTGGAGCCAACGTTGTGGACATCCTCTACTTTATGATGTGGTATCTTTCCTATGAGTGCATACAACAATATGAAATTTGGAATGATTGCTAATGGAACGTTGAACAAAAAAAAATTCGATTTATATTTGTGGGAACTATTTATTGAGACAAAACTGTTTAAACTCGAAAGTTGTCATTGATTTGACTTGAATATCGACTTTTAAATTAATCTTATTTATTCGAAAAGTATCATGTCTTTTATGCGGTATCCTGTGCCAACGATGTATTGCATCTGCCACCTTTATATAATATATGAAATTAACACGAAAACACTATCATCCACAAATAAAGGTACACGTATATATGCCCATTGTCTATAGTTTATCATTTTCGCTGAACTTTGGCGATGGTACAACGGTGTACATAAGAAATCATATGGGGCGAGGCTAGGTCGGTTTTGCTTTACTGAAGTTGATAGGGATATTGTAAAAGCTGAGCGAGAGAAGCAAGGAATTGTTAGCATATTTATCCAGATTTTAGTTATTTATATACGCCCATAGCTATATACATGTATGGTCCAGGAGTTTTAAGGGTGGCGCGTGCCGGGTACAACCTCCTCCCCTCTGGAGCCGCTAGTGGTTTAAGACTTCTATAAAGTGGGCAAAAAATTATATGTAACGTATAGGGTTTGACATAGAATAATATCCGTTTCATATGTAATCTACGGTTGACAGTGAGAAGGGGGCTTATTAAAGTGTGAGGAATTAGTGAAGTGTGCCGCTGGGGCAACCGGACAGGATAGATACGAGCAGCCAGTATCACCAAAAATGTTTTTGTAAATATTTCGTTTTAAGCCCTTCATAAGGAACTGAAACATGAACAAAATAACATTATCTTTGTCTTCATAGTCTAGCACTGTGATCATCTGTCCGTCCGTCCACTTGAAGATAAAATCAGGCGTATACGGGTATAAGACCAACATCACTTGCGCGTAACCCCAGACCCCCTTCCCCAGGGGGCCCGACACTCTTACACGTCAAATTTGAATGTAAGTAACGTGCCAAATGATTACTGCCTCCAAAAATGTTGTTTTAATAAGGTAACTTGAACCTTTCTTCCAATCGAATTGTTAGAACTCGCCGTGTCAGTCTACATTTATTATTGTTTAATAATAATAATAATAATAATAAATTTACAGTGCTCGTTGTATTATACCTACAAAATACTAAGTTTTGGTTTGATAAGTAAATCTAACGTAATAAGAAAAAGAGTTATTTAAGCCACTCTCAATCACTAACCCTTGAATGAATACTAACACAACCATATGGAGTTGCAAATGTATAGACTAGAAATGTATTGAGTGGCTAATTTTCCAGTGTTATTTATAACCGATACACGTCAATAGTATTATGATATACATTGATAAAACAATGACATTAGTTCTACAGTTCAAAATGACAATTACAAATAGAAAATCACCATAAAACCCCGATTGACTCTTCTTTATTATTAAGTAATTCACGTGAAAGTACTTGAAAACAATACAGTTGAAAGACACTCGCAAATCTATTGCGACTCGGCGCATGCGCACTGCGCGCTAATTGGGTGATAGCTTTTTTAAGCCAACAAATGTGAGTAACGCACTGGTGCGACGGCCATGATTGGAATGTAAAGGAAATTTTTTGGAGTTTAAAGTAAAATTCACGTACGATAGCGTGAACGTAGAACCTTGGATAGGATCAGTGGCATCTGTTTCATCGATTACCGGACTTGGATTGAGCGCAAATTGCGTAAAAAAGTGCGATTTGGGCGTTTTTCTGACCACTGGTGAGTGCTATTTTCTGTTTAACCTATGCTGTTGTGACCTTTTCACTTATTTTTAAATCAAGTGTTCCTAGAAGGGAATCTTTATCAGCGCAAAACACGTTTTCATCACTTTGTTTTAGTAACTTATGTCAATGGCCCACAATTGATTCTTTCATTACATAAATATATAGGCACATTTTTCAGATGTTTGCTGCGTTATATGAATCACTAACAAAGGCTAAATATTTGGTTTTCGAACTGAAATTATTTAGGACAAAAATGTCTATTGAAATCGGCGATTTTGTCAGGGTTGTTTTACAAAATAATACATACAAATGAGGGTCTTTGGGAGTAGGGTGTTGATGAAAACGCTCCATACAGCTTGCTTTTTTAATGCACTAATTATATGAACTATTTCTGCTAGCAAAATAAACAAAATACCCAAAATTATTTTTATAATACATACAACTTAATTTTAATAATACTGATATTTGACCCGCGGCCCGCTTGGTGTACCGATTCATTAAATTGCATTAGGACACCTGTTGGATATCTAAACATCTTGACTAACGCATCTTGACTATAATTCCATATTTTATCAGTATCAATTTTTATATAATTGCATCAAAATAAAGTCTGAAAGTGTGTTGTTCTTTAACTGTCGCAAACATATTTCGTTGCAATAAATTAAATAACCAAACTATATTCTTTGTGTGGCCTTTTATTTACGGCGTTTGCATTGTACATGTATATATTAGCGCACCCAGCCATTTCGCTCACAGTGCTCTTCATCATTGCCTACACAAATGTTGTCTTGGAAAGCAAAGTTACATTTATTTATTTAAAAATAAAGCGCGAACAACTGAATGCGAAACTATATATTCCCTGTTTTTAAAAATCACGAATGACTTTGCAAACCTTGCGTACTTAAAGCAACAATATTAAACATAATACAAATAACCACACTTTCCTGTTGTAAATTTAATGACAACGCAGGAATACGTATGTTATGTCAACTCCAATAACCACACTTTCCTGTTATAAATTTAATGACAACGCAGGAATACGTATGTTAGGTCAACTTCTTCGTTTGTATAAAACGCAAACTCCAACTAGACAACGTGACAAGACGATGTCTTGGAAATGCAAACTTAGCTTATGATTAAAAAAGACAATTTAAAAAGTGGCGACAATTATCAATAGCAATACCACACGATTTAGTTAAAGACATCACTATTGTATAATTTACCAGTTGCAAAAAAAGATCTGTCTTTTTCTCTAAGGTTGTTTGTCCAAGGATTTGAAGTTAATTGACTGGACTAGGCAACCATGTGCTATTATTTACCACTGAAATATAAAACCATACTTGGTCAACTCAGTCCTTGACTGACAAGTAGCAACTTGTTAATTGCAATCTGTTAAACGTAATTATTTTATTAGGCCAAATACATGACAATCACGCTCTGAAAATGAACACTTTAATACACACCAGTTGAATTACCTTCTATCGTATAAGTTCCAAGAAACAATACTACTACAATACGATGTTCTGTAGAAACCAATACTGTTTGACACCCTCGACGTGATTACAAATGTATACAAGTGTAAGAAAAATGCTCGAGCGTACTGGAAAATATAATACTACCATCGATAATGTGATACTAACATCGAAAATGTGGTAATATAGAATCGTCGCACCATGATTTGGCTTGTTCGTAACAAAAACAAAATAGTGGCTTTAAAAAGGCGGAATATAATATTACACTGTAAGGAACTTTCATATAAGGTAACGCATTCGCAAATAAATTCCTTCTTTGTTACATATAAAATATTCAATGTTTAATCTCAATTTTCACCATGACCAAGCTAATTTCCAATATATCACCATACATTGTTGGAAAGATAAGTTCATAACCTTTTAAAAAAACAGCATGTCAAAAAAGTATGTACGTTAAAACTTAAAATATTTACCTTTGAAAAAAACACACCAGTTTTGAAATGCATGGAAACTGCCGTTTTGCGCATGAATACATGGGCCAAAAGTTGTGAAGCTGGGAACCACTAGACAAAGTAGTGCAAAAAAAACAGGCCTTTTGTTCTTATTGTTTACATATGTCCCTTTAAAATGATACCAATTCCATTTAAATAGTATTTTACAAATTCTATGCATCCTGCACTCAACCATATGTGCTTACTATCTAACTGACAGCCTGTAACCATGAGGATGTGACTTCCGTTTTGGGGTTATTAGACCGTAAATATACATTTTTCTATTTCCTTTATATCGTGAATACCATTGCCGTTTTCTGGTTTAATTCAATGTGTTAAAACACCATAAAGCCCTAGATATCTCCGTGTCTAAACGCATTGGCAATATCTCCGTGTCTAAACATTGGCAATATCTCCGTGTCTAAACGCATTGGCAATCAGTGCTCGTCGAAAGGTCAGTTGGAAATCAGTGCTCGTCGAAAGGTCAGTTGGCAATCAGTGCTCGTCGAAAGGTCAGTTGGCAATCAGTGCTCGTCGAAAGGTCCGTTGGCAATCAGTGCTCGTCGAAAGGTCAGTTGTGACAGAAAATAATATTCGGCTGGGGCTTGAACCCAGCACATTCTGCCTGTTCATGGCAAATGATAACCTATACACAACGGAAATACTCTTTTATTTAAAATAATGTTTTTGTACAGATTTTGTCAATTAATTTGTAATTGCTATCTAACTTAGATAGCAATTACAAATATAATATAAGTCAAGACCAAATAGGTTTCCTTCTGATCGACGAAAACCAGTACCACGTTTAATGACTGTATTATAAAAATAAACAAACATTTATTTAACCCATCTGACTGATAGCAGGACCTTCCGCGTGTTAAGCGGATGTGATAACCACTACACAAAGGAATCACTATAACAAGTTTCGATCTATGTCCAATAAGATGTATTATAGAATAACAATCTCTGAGTAATATCTGATTCGATGACTGATTGAACAAATTACGTACATGTACAACAGATAGAGTCACATACAAATATAGACCACTTTGTTTTTGTTTTATTTGTATAAAAAGCGACTTTTAAGTCACGGGTTGTAAGTGACCAAAATAAGCGTCCCTCGGTGGGCTTGAACCACCAACCTTTCGCTTAACACCCGAACGCGCTAACCGATTGCGCCTCAGAGACATCTGTTAAACACCAAAATTCATATCTTTATGTTTACTTGTTTGACCTATCAAAGTTTTAGGTCACGGCTAACTCTATTTCTCTGTCCGAAACTAAATTGAGCATATGTTTTACTTTTTCCACTTACTGTCACTTCGAGAGATGTTTATGATTTCTTAAAGCGATGTTCAAATATGCATCTGAAAAAAGCACATACATCAGCTAAAATCATCATGGTAGAACGATATGCATCCGAAAAAAAAGTGCGAAAATGAACGCCCCACGTGGGACTCGAACCCACGACCATCAGATTAAAAGTCTGATGCTCTACCGACTGGGCTAGCCGGGCTATTATTTAGACAATAACATAATAACATACGGCAGGGCCCGGCCGGACGTCTATATATCGGCCCGTTGCCGCTATAACGGCCCGAGGGCATTTGGCTCGAGGGCCGTTATTCGGCTAGGGCCGATTATAGACGTCCGGCCCGGCTCTGCCGTATGTTATCGTTTATATTACATATCGTTACTATAAATAGTAACAAATTGACGTCGACGTCGCGCGATCTGATTCTTTTCAGATATAGAAAATCGGCCCGGGGCCAATATGATTATATTGGCCCGGCGGATACGAATATCGGCCCGCTCGTGACGTCAATTTGTTACTATTTATAGTAACGATATGTAATATAACGTAAGATTATACGAGGTCAATCTAACATCACTTTAAAGAATTAGTTGACTTGTAAATAGTTAAATGATGATTATCTAATTTTGGAATTTCATACTAATTATCAGCAGTGAAGCGAACGTTATTCTAATAACAACACCAACAAATAGTGTAAGTGTACATGTGTAATTAAAAAAAATGATTCCGCTGGGGATTGAACCCAGGACATTCCGCGTGTTAAGCGGATATATTACATATCGTTACTATAAATAGTAACAAATTGACGTCACGAGCGGGCCGATATTCGTATCCGCCGGGCCAATATAATCATATTGGCCCCGGGCCGATTTTCTATATCTGAAAAGAATCAGATCGATATTTATAGTAACGATATGTAATATAAACGATAACATACGGCAGAGCCGGGCCGGACGTCTATAATCGGCCCTAGCCGAATAACGGCCCTCGGGCCAAAGGCCCTCGGGCCGTTATAGCGGCAGCGGGCCGATATATAGACGTCCGGCCCGGCCCTGCCGTATGTTATTGTCTAAGTATTAAGTACTACACCACGGAATCACTATATAACATGTATAGTCTGCGGCCAATAAGTTGTAATGGCCTATTCGTTTCCGAGTTCTGTCTAAATCGTTGACATATATTGAACAAATCACATATCGCATATAGAATAACGTAAAAATATAGTCCTTTTTCTGTGTGTGTGTGCTTTTTAAAGCGACATTTATGTTACTTGTGGTAATTGATCAAAATAAGCGTCCCTGGGTGGGCTTGAACCACCAACCTTTCGGTTAACAGCCGAACGCGCTAACCGATTGCGCCACAGATACATCTGTTAAACACAAAAATTCATATCTTTATGTGTAATATGTTTGTCCGATCAAAGATTTAGGTCACGACTAACACTATTTCTCTCTCCGAAACTAAATTGAGCATATGTGTTTGTTTTCCACTTACTGTCAATTCGAGACATGTTTATGATTGATTAACGCCATGTTCAAATCGAGCCGCATCCTGGTAGAATTATATGCATCTGAAAAAATGTGCACAAATGTACGCCCAACGTGGGACTCAAACCCGCGACCCTCAGATTAAAAGTCTGATGCTCTACCGAATGAGCTAGCCGGGCTATTATAATGCAATTTTATTCGATGCCAATGTAACATCACATTAAAAAATTATTTGACTTGTAAATAGTTAAATCATGATAATCTAATTTTCGAATTTCATACTAAATATCAGCAATGCTCAAGTTGTTGAAGTCTGGAAAATATATTGTGAACCAAGTATATGACTTGTGAACTGTATACTTAATTTAGGCGCGGCTCAACAAGCTGTAGTCTTGCATTTATTTTGTCGTTTTATTTTGGCAGCGAAGCAAAATCAGCTAAAATCATCATGGTAGAACTATATGCATCCGAAAAAAGTGCAAAAATGAACGCCCAACGTGGGACTCGAACCCTCGACCCACATATTAAAAGTCTGATGCTCTACCGACTGTGCTAGCCGAGCTATTCTAACGCAATATTATACGAGGTCAATCTAACATCACTTAAAAAAATTAGTTGACTTGTAAATAGTTAAATGATGATTACCTAATTTTGGAATTTTATACTAAATATCAGCAGTGCTCAAGTTGTTGAAGTCTGCAAAATATATTGCCAACCAATTATATGACTTGTGAACTGTATACTAAATTAAGGCGCTGCTGAACAAGCTGGAGTCTTGCATTTATTTTGTCGTTTTAATTTCGCAGAGAAGCAAAATTAGATCAAATTGAGCATCAATGTCCAGCAATAAAAAGAATCAAATGAAGCGAACTTTATTCTTATAACAACACCATAAAAAAGTGTAAGTGTACATTTGTAATTAAAAAAATTGATTCCGCTGGGGATTGAACCCAGGACCTTCCGCGTGTTAAGCGGATGTGATAACCATTACACCACGGAATCACAATAATTATAGTCTGCGTCCAAGAAGTTGTAATGGCCTATTCGTTTCCGAGTAATGTCTAAATTGGTGACAGATTGAACAAATCACATATCGCATATAGAATAACGTAAAAATATAGTCCACTTTGTGTGTTTTTTAAGCGACATTTATATAACTTGTGGTAATTGATCAAAATAAGCGTCCCTGGGTGGGCTTGAACCACCAACCTTTCGGTTAACAGCCGAACGCGCTAATCGATTGCGCCACAAAGACATCTGTTAAACACCAAAATTCATATCTTTATGTGTAATTGTTTGTCCGATCAAAGATTTAGGTCACGACTAACACTATTTCTCTCTCCCAAACTAAACTGAGCATATGTGTTTGTTTTCCACTTACTGTCAATTCGAGACATGGTTATGATTGATTAACGCCATGTTCAAATCGAGCCGCATCCTGGTAGAATTATATGCATCTGAAAAAATGTGCACAAATGTACGCCCAACGAGGGACTCAAACCCGCGACCCTCAGATTAAAAGTCTGATGCTCTACCGACTGAGCTAGCCGGGCTATTATAATGCAATATTATTCGAAGTCAATGTAACATCACATTAAAAAATTATTTGACTTGTAAATAGTTAAATCATGATCATCTAATTTTCGAATTTCATACTAAATATCAGCAATGCTCAAGTTGTTGAAGTCTGGAAAATATATTGTGAACCAAGTATATGACTTGTGAACTGTATACTTAATTTAGGCGCGGCTCAACAAGCTGTAGTCTTGCATTTATTTTGTCGTTTTGTTTTGGCAGCGAAGCAAAATCAGCTAAAATCATCATGGTAGAACTATGCATCCGAAAAAAGTGCAAAAATGAACGCCCAACGTGGGACTCGAATCCTCGACCCACAGATTAAAAGTCTGATGCTCTACCGACTGTGCTAGCCGAGCTATTCTAACGCAATATTATTCGATGTCAATCTAACATCACTTAAAAAAATTAGTTGACTTGTAAATAGTTAAATGATGATTACCTAATTTTGGAATTTTATACTAAATATCAGCAGTGCTCAAGTTGTTGAAGTCTGCAAAATATATTGCCAACCAATTATATGACTTGTGAACTGTGTACTAAATTAAGGCGCTGCTGAACAAGCTGGAGTCTTGCATTTATTTTGTCGTTTTAATTTCGCAGAGAAGCAAAATTAGATCAAATTGAGCATCAATGTCCAGCAATAAAAAGAATCAAATGAAGCGAACTTTATTCTTATAACAACACCATAAAAAAGTGTAAGTGTACATTTGTAATTAAAAAAATTGATTCCGCTGGGGATTGAACCCAGGACCTTCCGCGTGTTAAGCGGATGTGATAACCATTACACCACGGAATCACAATAATTATAGTCTGCGTCCAAGAAGTTGTAATGGCCTATTCGTTTCCGAGTAATGTCTAAATTGGTGACAGATTGAACAAATCACATATCGCATATAGAATAACGTAAAAAAATATAGTCCACTTTGTGTGTTTTTTAAGCGACATTTATGTAACTTGTGATAATTGATCAAAATAAGCGTCCCTGGGTGGGCTTGAACCACCAACCTTTCGGTTAACAGCCGAACGCGCTAATCGATTGCGCCACAAAGACATCTGTTAAACACCAAAAATTCATAACTTTATGTGTAATCGTTTGTCCGATCAAAGATTTAGGTCACGACTAACACTATTTCTCTCTCCCAAACTAAACTGAGCATATGTGTTTGTTTTCCACTTACTGTCAATTCGAGACATGGTTAAGATTGATTAACGCCATGTTGAAATCGAGCCGCATCCTGGTAGAATTATATGCATCTGAAAAAATGTGCACAAATGTACGCCCAACGAGGGACTCAAACCCGCGACCCTCAGATTAAAAGTCTGATGCTCTACCGACTGAGCTAGCCGGGCTATTATATTGCAATATTATTCGAAGTCAATATAACATCACATTAAAAAATTATTTGACTTGTAAATAGTTAAATGATGATCATCTAATTTTCTACTTTCATACTAAATATCAGCAATGCTCAAGTTGTTGAAGTCTGGAAAATATATTGCCAACCATTTATATGACTTGAGAACTGTATACTAAATTAAGGCGCTGCACTACAAGCTGGAGTCTTGCATTTATTTTGTCGTTTTATTTTCGCAGCGAAGCAAAATCAGCTAAAATCATCATGGTAGAACTATATGCATCCGAAAAAAGTGCAAAAATGAACCCCCAACGTGGGACTCGAACCCTCGACCATCAGATTAAAAGTCTGATTCTCTACCGACTGTGCTAGCCGAGCTATTGTAACGCAATATTATACGAGGTCAATCAAACATCACTTAAAAAAATTAGTTAACTTGTAAATAGTTAAATGATGATTACCTAATTTTGGAATTTTATACTAAATATCAGCAGTGCTCAAGTTGTTGAAGTCTGCAAAATATATTGACAACCAATTATATGACTTGTGAACTGTATACTAAATTAAGGCGCTGCTGAACAAGCTGGAGTCTTGCATTTATTTTGTCGTTTTAATTTCGCAGAGAAGCAAAATTAGCTCAAATTGAGCATCAATGTCCAGCAATAAAAAGAATCAAATGAAGCGAACGTTATTCTTATAACAACACCATAAAAAAGTGTAAGTGTACATTTGTAATTAAAAAAATTGATTCAGCTGGGGATTGAACACAGGACCTTCCGCGTGTTAAGCGGATGTGATAACCACCACACCACGGAATCACTATAATTATAGTCTTCGTCCAAGAAGTTGTAATGGCCTATTCGTTTCGAGTAATGTCTAAATTGGTGACAGATTCAACAAATCACATATCGCATATAGAATAACGTAAAAATATACTCCACTTTGTGTGTTTTTTAAGCGACATTTATGCAACTTGTGGTAATTGATCAAAATAAGCGTCCCTGGGTGGGCTTGAACCAATAACCTTTCGGTTAACAGCCGAACGCGCTAACCGATTGCGCCACATGAGACATCTGTTAACACCAAAATTCATATCTTTATGTGTAATATGTTTGTCCGATCAAAGTTTTAGGTCACGACTAACACTATTTCTCTCTCCGAAACTAAATTGAGCATATGTGTTTGTTTTCCACTTACTGTCAATTCGAGACATGTTTATGATTGATTAACGCCATGTTCAAATCGAACCGCATCCTGGTAGAATTATATGCATCTGAAAAAATGTGCAAAAATGTACGCCCAACGTGGGACTCAAACCCGCGACCCTCAGATTAAAAGTCTGATGCTCTACCGACTGAGCTAGTCGGGCTATTAAAATGCAAGATTATTCGCGGTAAATCTAACATCGCTTAAAAAATGTGTTGACTTGTTGGTAGTTAAATGATGGTCATCTATTTTTCGAATTTCATACTAAATATCAGCAGTGCTCAAGTTGTTGAAGTCTGCAAAATATATTGTAAACCAATTATATGACTTGTGAACTGTATACGAAATTTAGGCGCTGCACTACAAGCTGCAGTCTTGCATTTATTTTGTCGTTTTAGTTTCGCAAAGAAGCAAAATCAGCTCAAATTGAGCATCAATGTCCAGCAATAAAAAGAATCGAATGTAGCAAACTGTATTCTAATAACAACACCAACAAATAGTGTAAGTGTACATTTGTAATTAAAAAAATTGATTCCGCTGGGGATTGAACCCAGGACCTTCCGCGTGTTAAGCGGATGTGATAACCACTACACCACGGAATCACTATATAACATTTATAGTCTGCGTCGAATAGGTTGTAATGGCCTATTCGTTTCCGAGTAATGTCTAAATCGGTGACAGATTGAACAAATCACATATCGCATATAGAATAACATAAAAATATAGTCCACATTGTGTGTGTTTTTTTTAAAGCGACATTTACGTTACTTGTGGTAATTGATCAAAATAAGCGTCCCTGGGTGGGCTTGAACCACCAACCTTTCGGTAAACAGCCAAACGCGCTAACCGATTGCGCCACAGAGACATCTGTTAAACACCAAAATTCATATCTTTATGTGTAATTGTTTGTCCTGTCAAAGTTTTAGGTCACGACTAACTCTATTTCTCTCTCCGAAACTAAATTGAGCATATGTGTTTGTTTTTTTCCACTTACTGTCACTTCGAGACATATTTATGATTGCTTAACGCCATGTTCAAATCGAGCCGCATCATGGTAGAATTATATGCATCTGAAAAAAGTGCAAAAATGTACGCCCAACGTGGGACTCAAACCCGCGACCCTCAGATTAAAAGTCTAATGCTCTACCGACTGAGCTAGCCGGGCTATTATAATGCAATAGTATTCGAGGTCATGTAACATTACATTAAAAAATTAGTTGACTTGTATATAGTTAAATGATGATCGTCTAATTTTCGAATTTCATACTAAATATCAGCAGTGCTCAAGTTGTTGAAGTCTGCAAAATATATTGTAAACCAATTATATGACTTGTGAACTGTATACTTAATTTAGGCGCTGCTCAACAAGCTGTAGTCTTGCATTTATTTTGTCTTTTTATTTTCGCAGCGAAGTAAAATCAACTAAAATCATCATGATAGAACTACATGCATCCGAAAAAAGTGCAAATATGATCGCCCAACGTGGGACTCGAATCCACGAGCCTCGGATTAAAGCTGTGATGCTCTACTGACTGAGCTAGCCGGACTATTAAAATGCGAGATTATACGAGGTCAATCTAACATCACTTAAAAAAATTAGATGACTTATAAATAGTTAAATGATGATCATCTAATTTTTGAATTTCATACTAAATATCAGCAGTGCTCAAGTTGTTGAAGTCTGCAAAATATATTGCCAACCAATTATATGACTTGTGAACTGTGTACTAAATTAAGGCGCTGCTGAACAAGCTGGAGTCTTGCATTTATTTTGTCGTTTTAATTTCGCAGAGAAGCAAAATTAGCTCAAATTGAGCATCAACGTCCAGCAATAAAAAGAATCAAATGAAGCGAACTTTATTCTTATAACAACACCATAAAAAAGTGTAAGTGTACATTTGTAATTAAAAAAATTGATTCCGCTGGGGATTGAACCCAGAACCTTCCGCGTGTTAAGCGGATGTGATAACCACTACACCACGGTATCACTATAATTATAGTCTGCGTCCAAGAAGTTGTAATGGCCTATTCGTTTCCGAGTAATGTCTAAATTGGTGACAGATTGAACAAATCACATATCGCATATAGAATAACGTAAAAATATAGTCCACTTTGTGTGTTTTTTAAGCGACATTTATGTAACTTGTGGTAATTGATCAAAATAAGCGTCCCTGGGTGGGCTTGAACCACCAACCTTTCGGTTAACAGCCGAACGCGCTAACCGATTGCGCCACAGAGACATCTGTTAAACACCAAAATTCATATCTTTATGTGTAATTGTTTGTCCGATCAAAGATTTAGGTCACGACTAACACTATTTCTCTCTTCGAAACTAAATTGAGCATATGTGTTTGTTTTCCACTTACTGTCAATTCGAGACATGTTTATGATTGATTAACGCCATGTTCAAATCGAGCCGCATCCTGGTAGAATTATATGTATCTGAAAAAATGTGCAAAAATGTACGTCCAACGTGGGACTCAAACCCGCGACCCTCAGATTAAAAGTCTGATGTTCTACCGACTGAGCTAGCCGGGCTATTATAATGCAATATTATTCGAAGTCAATGTAACATCACATTAAAGAATTATTTGACTTGTAAATAGTTAAATGATGATCATCTAATTTTCGATTTTCATACTAAATATCAGCAATGCTCAAGTTGTTGAAGTCTGGAAAATATATTGTGAACCAAGTATATGACTTGTGAACTGTATACTTTATTTAGGCGCGGCTCAACAAGCTGTAGTCTTGCATTTATTTTGTCGTTTTATTTTGGCAGCGAAGCAAAATCAGCTAAAATCATCATGGTAGAACTATATGCATCCGAAAAAAGTGCAAAAATGAACGCCCAACGTGGGACTCGAACCCTCGACCCACATATTAAAAGTCTGATGCTCTACCGACTGTGCTAGCCGAGCTATTCTAACGCAATATTATACGAGGTCAATCTAACATCACTTAAAAAAATTAGTTGACTTGTAAATAGTTAAATGATGATTACCTAATTTTGGAATTTTATGCTAAATATCAGCAGTGCTCAAGTTGTTGAAGTCTGCAAAATATATTGACAACCAATTATATGACTTGTGAACTGTATACTAAATTAAGGCGCTGCTGAACAAGCTGGAGTCTTGCATTTATTTTGTCGTTTTAATTTCGCAGAGAAGCAAAATGAGATCAAATTGAGCATCAATGTCCAGCAATAAAAAGAATCAAATGAAGCGAACTTTATTCTTATAACAACACCATAAAAAAGTGTAAGTGTACATTTGTAATTAAAAAAAATTGATTCCGCTGGGGATTGAACCCAGGACCTTCCGCGTGTTAACGTATGTGATAACCACTACAACACGGAATCACTATAATTATAGTCTGTGTCCAAGAAGTTGTAATGGCCTATTCGTTTCCGAGTAATGTCTAAATTGGTGACAGATTGAACAAATCACATATCGCATATAGAATAACATAAAAATATAGTCCACTTTGTGTGTTTTTTAAGCGACATTTACGTAACTTGTGGTAATGGATCAAAATAAGCGTCCCTGGGTGGGCTTGAACCACCAACCTTTCGGTTAACAGCCGAACGCGCTAACCGATTGCGCCACAGAGACATCTGTTAAACACTAAAATTCATATCTTTATGTGTAATATGTTTGTCCGATCAAAGATTTAGGTCACGACTAACACTATTTCTCTGTCCGAAACTAAATTGAGCATATGTGTTTGTTTTCCACTTACTGTCAATTCGAGACATGTTTATGATTGATTAACGCCATGTTCAAATCGAGCCGCATCCTGGTAGAATTATATGCATCTGAAAAAATGTGCACAAATGTACGCCCAACGTGGGACTCAAACCCGCGACCCTCAGATTAAAAGTCTGATGCTCTACCGAATGAGCTAGCCGGGCTATTATAATGCAATTTTATTCGATGTCAATGTAACATCACATTAAATAATTATTTGACTTGTAAATAGTTAAATGATGATCATCTAATTTTCGAATTTCATACTAAATATCAGCAGTGCTCAAGTTGTTGAAGTCTGGAAAATATATTGTGAACCAAGTATATGACTTGTGAACTGTATACTTAATTTAGGCGCTTCTGGAGTCTTGCATTTATTTTGTCGTTTTATTTTGGCAGCGAAGCAAAATCAGCTAAAATCATCATGGTAGAACTATATGCATCCGAAAAAAGTGCAAAAATGAACGCCCAACGTGGGACTCGAACCCACGACCCTCAGATTAAAAGTCTGATGCTCTACCGACTGAGCTAGCCGGGATATTATGCAAGAATATACGAGGTGAATCTAACATCACTTAAAAAAATTAGTTGCCTTGTAAATAGTTAAATGATGATTATCTAATTTTGGAATTTCATACTAAATATCAGCAGTGCTCAAGTTGTTGAAGTCTGGAAAATATATTGTAAACCAATTATATGACTTGTGAACTGTATACTACATTAAGGCGCTGCTCAACAAGCTGGATTCTTGCATTTATTTTGTCGTTTTATTTTCGCAGAGAAGCAAAATCAGCTCATATAGAGCATCAATGTCCAGCAGTAAAAATAATCAAATGAAGCTAACGTTATTCTAAGAACAACACCAACAAATGGTGGAAGTGTACATTTGTATTTAAAAAACTTTGAATACGCTGGGGATTGAACCCAGGACCTTCCGCGTGTTAAGCGGATGTGATAACCACTACACCACGGAATTATTAAATTTAAAGTCTGCGTCCAATAAGTTGTAATGGCCTATTCGTTTCCAAGTAATTTCTAAATCGGTGACAGATTGAACAAATCACATATCGCATATAGAATAAGATAAAATATAGTCCACTTTGTGTTGTTTTTTTAAGCGACATTTACGTTACTTGTGGTAATTGAAAAAAAAAAGGGTGGGCTTGAACCACCAACCTTTCGGTTAACAGCCGAACGCGGTAACCGATTGCGCCACAGAGACATCTGTTAAATACCAAATATATATCTTTATGTGTAATTTTTTGTCCTATCAAAGTTTTAGGTCACGACTAACTCTATTTCTCTGTCCGAAACTAAATTGAGCATATGTGTTGTTTTTTTCCACTTACTGTCACTTCGAGAGATGTTTATGATTGCTTAACGCCATGTTCAAATCGAGCCGCATCCTGGTAGAATTATATGCATCTGAAAAGAGTGCAAAAATGTACGCCCAACGTGGAACTCGAACCCACGACCCTCAGATTAAAAGTCTGATGCTCTACCGACTGAGCTAGCCGGGCTATTAAAATGCAAGAATATACGAGGTGAATCTAACATCACTTAAAAAAATTAGTTGACTTGTAAATAGTTAAATGATGATCATCTAATTTTCGAATTTCATACTAAATATCAGCAGTGCTAAAGTTGTTGAAGTCTGCAAAATATATTGCCAACCAATTATATGACTTGTCATCTGTATACTAAATTTAGGCGCTTCTGGAGTCTTGCATTTATTTTGTCGTTTTATTTTCGCAGAGAAGCAAAATCAGCCCAAATTGAGCATCAATGTCCAGCAATAAAAAGAATCAAATGAAGCGAACTTTATTCTAATAACAACACCAACAAATAGTGTAAGTGTACATTTGTAATTAAAAAAATTGATTCCGCTGGGGATTGAACCCAGGACCTCCCGCGTGTTAAGCGGATGTGATAACCACTACACCATGGAATCACTATAATTATAGTCTGCGTCCAAGAAGTTGTAATGGCCTATTCGTTTCCGAGTAATGTCTAAATTGGTGACAGATTGAACAAATCACATATCGCATATAGAATAACGTAAAAATATAGTCCACTTTGTGTGTTTTTTAAGCGACATTTATGTAACTTGTGGTAATTGATCAAAATTAGCGTCCATGGGTGGACTTGTTCCACCAACCGTTCGGTTAACAGCCGAATGCGGTAACCGATTGCTCCACAGAGACATCTTTAGAAGTTGTTTATTTTCCTTTCAAAGTTCATTTTAATGTACGCTGATGTTTTGAAGAATCTGGCACGGTAGATACAGACATACCGGTATTCTAAAGTGACCTGGTAGTCCAAATTCAGACTGTTTATTGGACCCATCATTGCTAACTGCGTGACAAGTTCAAAGGCGAAGTTGTCTTGTCATTGTGCGGCTCAAGTGGCCAGTTTTTCCGGACTGATGCAGGGCGCATGTGCCGTGAGAACTTCAGTCATGTGCCGTCTAGACGGAACGGGGTTAGTCATACGTCAGTGATGCATGTGTCACTTCACTGGTGTCCGAATGATGATGATGATGATGATGATGATGATGATGATGACTACTGCAACTATTACTACTACTTCATTTAATACTACAACTGCTGGTGTTGGTGATGCTGCTGATGCTGCCGCTATTACTGCTTCTGCTGCTGCTGCTACAACTGCTGCTACTGCTGCTACAACTGCTTGTGTTGTTGCTGCAGCTACTACTACTATTATTTCTACTACTACTACTACTACTACTACTACTACTACTACTACTACTACTACTACTACTACTGCTAAAACTACTACTTCTACTACTATCACCGTCATCTCCATCGCCATCATCGTCCTTATCGTCATCATCGTCATCGTAATCATAATCATAATCGTTATCATCGTCTTTATCGTTGTCGCTATCGTTATCATAATCTATATGATTCTCATCAATAAACTCATCAAAATCTGCGTCAGCTGGTAATTTAGCAGGTCGTCGAATAAGCATTTTGTTTTGATATTTTATTCTACTAAAACTCCCTTTTCGCTTTCTATTCTTTAAGTGGGGTTGCAAAGAGCTTCTAAAACGCCGCGTTCGAAGCGGGATTCAATTCACATCATTTTGAAACAATCGCTTTCGCTCTAATTGAGCAATTAAAAGAATGTCAGTAATTGTTGCGTGGCTTCCGAACTCTTGACTAGCGATCGTGTGATCAAAATCCACAAACTAAGTGTTCTACTTTCGATCGTAGATTGTCACTGAATGTGCTACTATGAAATCTGCAGTGTTACATGCTACAATTCTGTGTTTGAAGTTTCTTTGATCGGCGTTGTATCATTGAGCATTGTATCTTATTATCATGAGACTAAAATATGTTTTATAACTTCCCATGTAAAACAATGTCATTGATAATGAATATTTAAACATCATCATCATCATCTCTTCTATTCTTCTTCCTTTTCTTCTTTCTTTTTTTCTTGTTGTTTCTATTTTTCTTCTTATAATATTTGTATTGTTATTCTCATAATATGGGAGCAATATTAACAGCACCAGTACTGAATAGTGTCATTATTTTTTCATTATCATGGTCTGTGTGTGGCCGTATATAACATGTAGAGTTTGAGTACGCGGTTTATATACGTAAATTAAATCGTAACGTGTGCTCGTTTTAGCTCTATAGAATAAAAGTAATGAAATTGTAAAATTGTTTTCTATGTAGATTCCTCTCGTACAGAACGTGTGATATGAAACGATGAACGAAATTTAAAGAATTGTTTCTGCCATATATTTTATGATTTTCTTTTTGAAGAAACAGTATTAATAAGTATACTTTCCTTTATATTATCGAAATATACAGTTAAAACAATAGCGTCTATAGGAAACCCGGGCTTAATGCATGTGCGTAAAGTGTCGTCCCGGATTAGCCTGCGCAGTACACTGTTATGGTATTTTCTGTTTCAAGGAAGTCTCTTCAAAGCATAAATCCACTGTAGACGGAAAGTGCACAGGCTAATCCGGGACGACACTTTACGCACATGCATTCAGCCCGATTTTCCCACGACACGCCTCATCTGTAGTACCGTGAGTCCAGTATCTTTTTTGCTTTGGCCTAAATTCGGACGAATAAATTAGTAGACATAGCGATGCAAATTCGGATGTCAAGACTGACGGGTTTATTAATACACAAAAGGCACAAATGCCACAGTTACCTATAGCAACGCATTGGCTGGCAATTGAGATTTTTTTGTTGGTTCTCCTGCTTTTATTTCCAAATGTATGGCCGATGGTATTATCGTGTTGTTATGACTGTTCAAAAATGTGTCCTATATTGCCAATTTTAGATCTTCAGAAATAGATATGTAGGACCATATTTTTCACGAGTCATATTTTTCACATCTGTTAAAAATAGGATCTCATTCTTAACAGGTGTGAAAATTGAGATCTTATTCTTCACACATCACAGTCTTATTATTCGCATTTTCTGTGAAGTTTGTGATCGCACCCAGTTTCTGATAAGCATTGAAATCATATTCATCTGTGATCCTCACGAATACCCCGTTTTTTGGCCAATCACATTCTTCACACTTAAAAATGTGACATATGAGATCCTATTCTTCACTGGTGTGTGAAAATTATTATTTGTGAAAAAATATGATCCAACATAGCTAAATAGTGCTGAAGACGATATGACGTCTACAAACACCATTTTTGCTTGAAGAAACACATTAATTAATTAAAGTGCCTAAAAGTCAGAGTCTTTTAAACGTGTAAATGTTCGACAATCTAACAATACTTATATAAAGTGTTAAAACGTATTGGCAAGGGACTTTTCGTTTCTTTTACTTAACGAAACAATTATCATAATTACTTATTAGGGTTTTTGCTTAAATAGTTTATATTTTATTATAGTGTATATTTATCAGACCACACATATACATGTTTTCTATTAGAAGTCTATATTCATAATAATATAAATCTAATACAACTAACATTAACTACATCATAAAATGTAATACAAAATATCAAACAATTCTTTTATATATTTTATAAAATAAAAGGTTAGACATTGTTGTATTAGGTCTTTTTAACACTAATGTTGACATGGACCCTTTCACATTCATGTTTATTGCTTGTAACAACACCTGTAATTTCTTCCGGACCTGTTATTTCCCTGGCAGGGGCAGAGAAAGGGTGTGCGAGCTGTGTATCGCGGTGGCACATGACAGTCCTTGTATAAACACCTGAATATACGGACCCCTAAAAAGGGCCACTTTATGACACTATGATTACAAGAAGATACAGTCTTTAATTTTGACAACTTTGAACCAGCCAATGAAAATGTTGCTTTGTTTTACGATGATTTTATATTAAACTGTTATGCGATTTGTAATTAAATTATATTTACTTGGTTATCTGTGATTAATTATTGTGAAATTTATTTCATCATAGTTGTCAATATATTATATTGCGTAGCAAATAAGTTCCTTTGAGTGACTGTGCAAGCGTGTTGAACTGTTTAAACTGGTAAACGATCTGTTTCCCCGCCGCTTCTTGTTGGTGAGTTATATTTTATTAATGTCCAGTTAGGTTCTTATATTTCTTAAATTCAAACATTTTGGCATGAAGTTCATGATAGACGCAAAAATGCCATAATGTAATAAAAGAAATTTAAAAAAAATGAAAATGATAAACTTACAATTATAAAACATTTATGAAATTTAATTAAAAATGTATTATTACATTTCTTCATCATTAAATATTAAAATAATAATTAAAATAAAATAAAATAATAAACAATGTTAAATAAAATAATACATAATGTTAAATAAAATAATAAATAAATGATGTTAAATAAAATAATAAATAATGTTAAAATAAAATAAATAATGTTATATAAAAAAGTAAAATTTGAATTATTTATGACGGTAATTAAATACAAAACAAAAATAACGTTGTTAAGAGTTTTCAAAATAATATGCAAGTTTTCTTCCGGAAATGAAGACCGAACGCAGCCGAACAAATCCGTAGATGTCACAGCTGCCATTTAACAAATGAACATAATAGTTCTTCTTTTCCTTCTTGAACAGCTGTATCTGTGGCGCAATCGGTTAACGCGTTCGGCTGTTAACCGAAAGGTTGGTGGTTCAAGCCCACCCAGGGACGATGTCTTTTAATCATTATTAATAGTTTTTTACCGTTTCTTCTTGGGGAAAAAACATGTAGCCAATGATATTGTCCGTTATGTGTAAATACCAAATTGGCAGTACAATTGTTACGATATGTTTTATTTCTATTAATTTTAATATACAAGATTTATAATCACAGTTAGTGAAATTGTAGCCTTTTTATTTATATATCTTTGTTTATTTATAGGTCATTGTCGTAGTTCAGAATTTCATTGATCCAACGATTTACTATATTGGTCATTACTCATAAAAAACGTTTCGGGATATCTTTACTTTATGTACATTTGGTACATTTCTGTGAGTTACTATTTATACATTTTTTCGCCTATTATAATTATAATCATTGTTTAAAATGTCAGCAGATGGGTATAATAAATAACTGTGAATATATTTCAGATCCCATATATTTTATTTCTGAAAGCTAAAAAGGTGTGATTTACATCCAACATAGAATTTCTCTTTTTTTTTTTCGTTTTTTTTTTATACATTTATCCGACATTACTCTATACCGGTAAATATCATTGAACGGGATTCTATATGATATCACACGTTACGTATTTCCTACTATCAACGCGCGCACTGTCAATAACGCAACCGAACATTCTTCCTTTAGTCTAGGTAACAAGAAAGTACCGAAACTTAACTTGAAAGACACCGCCCTATCGCACGCGCGTGTTTATTTATCATGATCCTTCGAGTCGATTGGCAATTTACAACAATTAGATTTCCACCTCGTTCAAAAGGCCAATTACTTTAACTATCTCGGCCCTTTCTTATTCCATCGGGTGTTTATTTATACCTATTTGTTCTCCGATCGAGTCAAATACCTTCGCTAGGGACTTATCACCTACTTATCAGAATAAATAAAAGGAAAGATAAAATAATTAGCTGTACGATACTTTCGCTATTTACCAAGTTTACGATATTTGCCAGCTGATTATGCAAAGAAGTGGGTGATATGGAGTTAAACTACCCCCTTGTTGTCAGTATGCCTGCATAAGGTTTCCGCGGTATATTTCAATGCGCTATTTTATTTGTGTGCATTATATGCTCGTGAAACTTGTGAAAAACAATGTATCGAATTTCAAAATTAGTAAGCTGCACCATGGGTCTTAGGTTCAATCCATTTCCCTAGCGGAATCAATTTTGGTGTTTTTTTTCAAGTAATTCTTCTACATGTAACAAAACTTTTTAGCCAGTCGTTTTAAAGGCTGCGGAAAATAACTCAGCAAAATATATATTTTTAAATAAAACAAATCAATTGAAAAATATTCGTTATTTTAAATGGGCTAAAGTTATAATTTGATTTTATAACTATTCGGCAAGCACTAAATCTAGTATATTATAATAAAATATTATAAAGAGTTTTACAAACATTCATGTCATTGATTCTTGTCATCGATATGGAATTTCGATAGGTCCTTCACCAAGTATTTATTTGATTCCTTTCCTTTCCTTTCTCAGTTTCTAAAATTTTCCTTTCACTTATATATTTGAGACTTGCATGGACTGAAGAAGATCATGGCCCGTATTCACAAAGCTCCTTAGGGAAAACTTAAGTATATTCCTTAAATTTATACAATTCCTTAAGTCTGTGGTTACTTCACGTAGAGATCTTTTTACATTTAAATGTTTCATTCTAGTAAATATTACTTTGATATTTCAGATTTTACCCTATTCTTAACTTAAATAAATGGATTTCACATAGAAATTTTCATCTGAAATTTTCACTTAAGTACAACCTTAGTTAAGATTTTCCTTAGGAGCTTTGTGAATACCGGCCTAGGACCGTAAACCGTCGGTAGAGATTGAAATTACATTTGTTCATTCAATCGATAGTATAATAGAGAAACATTGATACTTAGCGTTAAATACTAATGCACTTGTGATCAAGAACTTTGTTTAACTAATTTAACTTGAACGTTTATTGTTGACAGTTCGGGGTGACTTATAGGTTCTGTTCAAGCTTGTGCAATACACCCCTGACACTGGATTGCTAATTTGGAGTTTGATAAAACGCTGGGCTATAAAATACCGCGTTTGGCCATAAATGGAGTCAAATTTTGAGAACGTTGAGTGTTTTATATGCCGACGGTCCACATAGCGGTCCGTAAACATTACCGAACTGTCGTAAACGTTCTTAATTTAGTGCATTTCATTTAGAAGCAATCCTTAACTGGTCAGTTGTATAAATAATTTAATTTGATTTTTCTAAATGAAAGTCACTAGAAGAGACGAAACATAATAATTATATATATTTTATTGTATGTTATTTATTCGTACTAAACATCATTTACTGATTTGTTGTGCTAATAAATGTTCGACTTACATGTTCATTGTACTATCAAATATCTGATCACAGTAAGTCGTCCAACGCCTGCTGGGTGACAATTCAATGCTTTAAGGTGAAAACAATGACCTCATTGTTAAAATAGGATAGACCCAACATATATTTCAATTGCAAATGTATCATTATCTTAAGCAAGTCAGGGCTGGTCTTTATAAAGAAACTTAGTCGAAAATTAAGAAAAATCTTAAAAGTCTCAAATTTAATTATTGGATTTTCTGACAAAGTAATGCATTTTTGGAAGATTTTCACACATAATTTGCAGTATAATTAAAAGTATATTAATATCTAGCATAAGTCATGCAAATGTTCCTACGCATAGTGTTTTAAACACAAATTCTAATTTTGACTTATGTTCAACTTAAATTAAGAATGTCTTAAGAATCTTTATAAATATGGGCCCTGGACCGGTATTCACCAATCCATTCTTAGACTGAAGAATAAACATATTCTTGAAACCATACTTAGAACACTGTTTATTAGAATTTTACTTGGTATTCAACAACTCTAATTACATAATTCATTAGTCAGAACGATTTGTTAATGACCTAGGCGGCATTGGTACCCAGCCATTTTAAAATAACAAAACTAACTTGTAAAAAAATATCACAAAAAATGAAAGTACGACAATAAAGAGTTGGGATCAAATCAATCGATAATCGTTTCTGAATCCCGAACCAATCGTACTCTAAGAAACTGAAAACGGCGAGAGTGTTGTTCCCTAAAAACGATCACAGTGACACGAAAATTGCGGTAGATTATCAGAACGCGATGCTTTGACGAATGATTGTGTCGCTTTAAGGTATAAGTAAACGCCGCGTGTGTGAAACGGGCGATTGTCGATGCTTTTATAATTGTAGATAAGTTTCTCCAACACGCGAAATGAGAAGTTAACCAGAACATGTGAACTTTTAAACAGATGTTGTAACGTACAAAATGGGATCCAAATGAACATCTGATATCGTTATATAGGAGCCTGCGTGTTCACGAGAAAATCACTCATGTTCTATTTAAATTTACACCATTGTGCAAGTTTTCAACAAGCTCATACGGAAAATCTTTATTTTAAGTTCTTTTACGAGAATTGTTTACTATGATATTTTCTGCGGAAAAATTCATTATTCGTGTTCACAAATGGGTCAGCTATAAAGAAGCACCTGTTCAGCCTTAACTACCATAAAATCACATTCGAACTAAAAACGAAAAAGAAATCATAAATTTTATTAATGTTTGGTTGGTGTTTGTTTTTGATTAAGAGTGGTACCAATATGTGTAAATACCATGTAATAAATAAATATTTAAACAGTTATGCATCACATAATTTTCGAGCTGTACAGGTACCATCTAAGCTGGCCAGTAAACGCTTCCGTACAGTAAACTTTTTAAGAACGTATATAATAATTTCGTCGATTGATACAATAGCATGTTGTTGTACAATACTGATTTTGTTGTATGAATAATACGTTAGTCGCATTTGTCTCTATTTATAGAAAACTAATAATGCGGCTGTTGGCAAAATGGAAAATATTTTCCGTAATAAAAACCCTCGTCGCTGAACATTGACAAGTTGACATGTGAGACAGGTTTAACTATTAAACTGATAAACACTGCTTGTAGATTTATCGCGCCTACAATACCAAGCTTGTCGGCTGATTCCATGGTGTAGTGGTTATCACATCCGCTTAACACGCGGTAGGTCCTGGGTTCAATTCCCAGTGGAATCACACTTTTGGTTCGGCTATTTGTTTGTTTTTTAATTATAATCAATGCAAATATACAAAGAAATTATAAAAGAAGTTGCATTGACTAAATTAACAGTTTTAACTATTCTCTCGATACATACGAGTAAAGGCTGTTATTAGTTAGGCGTAAAAAGTATGTTTACATGAGCAAAAAATTAGGGTAGATAGGTAGGGATTTATTTATGATGATGATGATGATGATGATGATTATTATTATTATTATTATGATTATTACTATTATTATTATTATAATTATTAATATTATTATTATTATTATTATTAGTACTATTATTATTTCTATTATTATTATTATTATTATTATTATTATTTTCATTATTATTATTTTTATTATTATTATTATTATTATTATTATTTAGTAGATCTAAATGGTTAACTTGAAGATTCAAAAAATGGAATTAATATTCAAAACTTATTCTGTAATATCTTAAAACTCTGTTTTGAAGTGGATGCTTTCAAAACAAAACACTATAACACAAAAAACTGGCCTAACTCAATAAAATGTTCAAGGGTCGGGGCATTTGTAGGATTAGTCGGGTTACCTGAAACAAAAAGATATTTTATACGCCTGCAGTATTTCGATTATTTAGTTAAACTGCATGATTGTTATTCGTCTCTTCCCACTGATAATTACTCGTTAATAAAACGTTATTGTCAACATATTTCTATGTTAATAGTGCTATTTCGCCTCTTTATAAACAGTTTTCTATTATTTTTGGAATCTGTGACAAACATTTTGGAAGTTGTTATTTCATTAATCTGTGAACAGGTCCCTACGTTCGTTTCCGGCACATTTAGAGAAAATGCACTCATTATAATGCATTTGTGTTATAATGACTTTTTCTCAGCATTTTTAATAATTCTAAATTTATTAAACAAAGAGTTATAGTATAGTATTTAGTTTTCACGAATAAATAAATTAGGAACTATTTCCGCTGTTCTTCGATGCCATTAGGTGATATATTGCTAGCGAATGTTTATCAGGTGTGTTAATCCCCTAAAACCGTTACCGGTACTTGCGATCCCCGAGTAAGTAAGCGACGGCCCGCTAATCCCGGGTCTAATAAAGGTGTGACCGACAAACAGACATGATACCTTAAGCATACAGAATAGAAGCGCTGGAAATGTTGGTTAAATAACACTATTTAGAAGATGTAATTTTAATGTAGCAGTTTACAGTGTTTGTTTGGTTATTTAGTAAACTATTTAAATATATTTGTTACTTTGAAGCCGATAACAAATGTCGGCGTTTCCAACTGGGTTTTCAATCAATACCATATAAAGATTGAGATGAGAAAAGAAATTAAAAAAAAATTCCGTTGTACTCAGGCGCAAAAAAGGTTGTTTGTTTCTGCTTACCCTTCCCCCTCCCCCCTATTTTTCAGCCGACCCTAAAAGTTTTGTGCCTATCGATCATTAGCTTTTTCTGAATTTCGGTCAAAAGAGCAATTTCGCTTTTATATCTGCGACTTTTCGGTAATTAATATTTGGAACAAGTAAATTTCAAACTCGTATTGTGAAATGTCTATGACCTTATTTATAGCTAAGACAGAGGTTCCTTGAAGGGAGGCGTCATTATACATGTAGCCCTATATTCCTAAAACTTCGTACTGAATATGCCGCGAAGAAAGTTAAATTAAAAAAAATAAATGTTTACCCCCACCCCCACTATATTTTTTTGGAGATGTAAGCGGAAACCAACAATTGAGGGGCGTAGTGGGAAAATCGGGCTTAATGCGTGTGCTTAAAGTGTCGTCCCGGATTGGCCTGTGCAGCCCGCACAGGCTAATCCAGGACGGCACTTTTCGCCTACAGTGGATTTATGTTTAAAAGAGACTTCATTGAAACAGAAAATACCATAAGAGCGGAAAGTGCCGTCCCGGATCAGCCTGTGCGGACTGCACAGGCTATTCCGGGACGACACTTTACGCACATGCATTAAGCCCGGGTTCCAACGACACGCCTCAATTATTTTTTTGGCCTCATTCGTTGAGTTTGGAGTATTGCGTTTGTGAATCGACTGTAGCATTCAGGGGTGTGCCTAGGCATATGTACGTGCCTACACTGGGCTGAACACGCTGAAAATTAAAAATGTCTTTAAAATGAAACATCACCGGGGTAATGGCCTTTTAAAACAAAACTTGCATTCGTGTTAATGACGAAAAAAAAATGTCGGGTTGGAAATGGAACACTGTACTAAATGTATGATTACATACATTAAAAAAAACGAGGTTGCAATTTGTTTTCGTTACGTACCACAGTCGCATGCCCTCTATGGCCGAAACAATTTCTGTGTTTCATGCAAACACACCCTACCTAGCGTAAACCCCCCGAATATACAGTTTTTAGGGGCGATTGTTTTCCGTGCAATCCGTATTTGTCAGATTTTAGATAATTTTCAATGTTGTTTTTTTTTACGAAATGTGTCTTTAAAAATAATGTTTAAAAGAAAACCTCAATCCCGACCCCACCTTACTTTTTTGAGACCGTTGCCTGAAACGCTCAGTTTATTTATTTATTTGCCTTTATTTATCTTAACCATTCCAGAAACAAGCGAAACAAATTCTGGTGCGTTTCCCAGATTCAACGTCAGGCAAGTTCCTGGCATTAATCGGTCAATAATTCATAATTATCCATTGTACAATTAACATAAATTAATATAATCATGTTTTTTAAAACTGTTAATTATTTATTTTATTTTTTTAATTTAATTCCCTAACTGTGCGAATGAATGTGGAATTATTTCTAACGTCGTAAAATTCAGCAACACACGTTTTGGTCACTCTCTCACTTATTGGGATCTGCAACTCTTGCAATGAAAGTCGAAGGAAACTTGTTAATCCGCAATACCGTTAATATTTGTATCAAAATAGCAATTCACCGGTCCGATAATCCTGGTCTGTAATAAATGTGTGACCGACAAATACACCTGATTCCTTCTGCAAATAGAATAGAAGCGCGATTAATGTATCTTAAACAAAGATATTGAGAATACTTCTTAAGTTGCAACAATTATTTGCTAATTCAATCATTAAGTCAACTAATTAAATAGCCACGTTTACCTTTGATGGCGATTGCGGTCTCGGAGATTACGAGAATTCCCGAGAAGTAGACGAGAAACTGAATCCGGAAGTCAGCTTTGTTTCCGAACTGATTACGTCACAGCCTATTTGTCGTCTGATTTGATAATTCCTTTTGTCCGAAGCGCGTGCTTTGGAAACTCGAAGAACAAATTATGCAAATGAGTGTCTGACTCCGCCCAGCAGGGGACACGTGATAAGAAGTGTCGTCTGCATTTTTCTGATTGGTTAATATTTCTACGAGGTTGTTCAAGGATATATTGTCATATATTACACTAACCCCTGCATCTACTGTCAAATGAATAGCAGATTTGTGGAACTATTTAATTGATAAAAGTGGCAACTGGAAATAGTTTGGAAAAGTATTAGATATTATACACTTTTTCACAATAATAACAATTGTCGCGAAATATTATTTGTGTAAGTTTTAAATAATTAATTTTAAATATTTTATTTATTATCGGTTTCGTTGTGTGTTTTCTTTCACAATTTTATGTTTGATGTATTTAATACATGTAACACTTGTAATATAATTTTGGTACATTTCTTTCAGATGAGATGTACTTAAAAATGCCAAATATACTTGTATATAAGTTGTAATATTGTGCCACCAGAAGCTATTTGATGTTTACGTATGAACACCATGATGTTGATTTCAGGAACCCAACCGACGACATGGCGTCAGCACCCGCGCTACCACAGAGGCCGACGCCCTGCTACGCCGGACATCCGTACCTGCACGCTCCCATCACTTTATCGGCAGGCGTAGGCATCCCTTCGCCGCACCCAGCGTTCCTGAACGCGCCGTTTCCGTACACTCTGACTCTAAATAACTTATACTTCAACATGAGCCAGTTCGTCGGCGTCGGGAAAAGGGACTTCCGATCTTCGGACAGGATAGTTGGACAATCTGTAGATCGCCTTCACATGGCGACAGTTAGTGCGCGTTCACTTCCGGTAACGGCGGACACGTCGACGGCGGAAGCCCGCAGTCACCGGCGGGGAATGTCGCTACCGAACTCTCCGAATTCCTCGTATTCAGACGCCGACAGTTCTGTCGTTTCCGGTCACAACACGTCTTCAGATCTGGATTCAAGCACATTAGGTGAGCTTAAATTATTAGTCTGAAATGATATTCTGGAAAAATATATTTGTGGCGCGTCGTTGGAAAACCGGACTTAATGCATGTGCGTAAAGCGTCGTCCCGGATCAGCCTGTGCAGTCCGCACAGGCTAATCCGGGACGGCACTTTCCGCTTTTGTGGTATTTTCTGTTTCGAGGTAGTCTGTTCTAAACATAAATCCACTGTAAGCGGAAAGTGTCGCCCCGGATTAGCCAGTGCGGACTGCATAGGCTAATCCGGTACGACACTATATGCACATGCATTTAGCCTGCGTTTCCCAGGACATGCCTCAATCATTATTTTATGGTTTGTCCTACATGATTATGTCAAAGATTCGGTGCAGAAATAACCGCTTCGTCCTGCAAAGTTCCAATCTGCTCACGTCCTTCTATTACATACAGGGGTCGTATTCCAGAAACTTTTAAAGTAAAATCTTATCCTAAGCCTTAAAATCGTAATTTTTCTTGAGCTTTTTATTCCAAGTATTCATGAAATTCTGATTAGTTGTCACTAATTATCAACTGTATATTAATTATTTAGTTAACTGTTACTCGATTCATTAATGTATATGTAGTTACAAAATATAACATAACAAAAATTGGAACTTCAGTAAAAATACTTATATTTAACTTAAGATGTTTCTGGAATACGGGCCCAGGAATGTAGATCGACTGCATTTTGAAAGAAGTATATAATTGTGGTGCGTCGTGGGAAAACCGGACTTAATGCATGTGCGTAAAGTGTCCGCACAGGCTCATCCGGGACGACACTTGCCGCCTACAGTGGATTTATGGTTAGAAGACACTTCATTGAAACAGAAAATACCATAAAAGCGGAAAGTGTCGTCCGGGATTAGCCTGTGCGGACTGCACAGGCTAATCCGGGACGACACTTTACGCCCATGCATTAAGACCGGTTTTACCACGACGCCCCTCATATTTATTGTTGTCATACATTCAAATGAAGTGAAAATTTGATGAATAAAACAGACTCATTGGACATGGGGGTATCCCCACGCTCCTTTTTGAAAAGTACACTGTCCAATCATAGATCCCCATTAACATCTTGATCAAAGATATCTCTGATTGTTTTACTTCGTTTGTGAAAACAAAATTGTTAATAATCATTAATACAATGTATGTGCAATGTATTACATGAAACTATGCAATAGATAGTTATTATTAATATAATATATAAAGAAATAAACGAAAACAACAAATAAATAAATATTACAAATAAACAAACAAACAAACAAACATTTAAATAAATAAAGCACCATACTCCTACTACTAATATTAATAAACATATGTTTTCATTATCCAGTCTGTTATTATCTTTTAACACAAATAAAACAGTATATATTAAATGTAAAGATGTTAAAAATAAAATACTGAGAATAAATAATTTTATAGTAATTATAATATGTAATATTGCCACCAATCATTTGTAAAGATCATTGTTATATAGAATGAATATAAGCATATTTCATTCATTAGATTCCAAGAAATCCACGCGGTTCGACTTCGCTCACCTGGCCAGGTCAGTGACGCGAGATCACGATGAGGTAGACGACACTTCCGGGTCACGTGACGCTCATGTGATTAGCCATTCCTCCACGTTTATTCAGGAAAGAATGAGGTAGGTTCATTTCAAAGTCTTTGTAATTGTCAATGTCGATGATAACGATGCTGCTGCTGCTGCTGATGATGATGATCAAATGCCTACATTCCTGATAATAATGATGATAATGATGATGAAAATATTGATTATTATTATTATTACAATTGTTATTATTATTATTATTATTATTATTATTAATGCTGTGTTAATGTTTATGATCCTGGTGGCGATGATGGTGATGATGTGATGATGAGATGATGGTAATAAACATTATGTTAACTTCTCGCATACTACACATGTTACAGTTAATCACATGTACATCAAAACTTTAAATTTTATGTCTAAAATACACTTTTAAAATGTGTCTGGTTAACTATCCATTATGTGTTTCCAACGTTGTTTAGAATGTTGGCCACGTTCTCCCAGTCCGTGTTTGGTTACGACGGCCTCTCCAGGATGACGGCTCCCGGAAGTGGTTCCGCGGAGACTTACAAACCGAGGCGCCCGAGAAGGTAAGCATATAAATACCTCCACGAACTCAAAGAAAAGCGTTGCCGCTGTTGAGATATGAAGCTCCTTAGTAAAGTTCACATCATTTACTAGGTGACTGAAACTTTAGTAGTGATAGTCCAAAATAATAAGTCTCGATGGATTCTTAGCTATTTATTCAATGGGGCATACTAGTAATCCACATTATGAAAATATTATTTTAAAAAATCATTATAAAATGAATGTAAAATGAAATAAAAACAATACATTAACAGGAGCACAGTGCTGTAGATTCAGACAGTTGATTCCGTGGTGTAGTGGTTATCACATCCGCTTAACACGCGGAAGGTCCTGAGTATAATCCCCATGCATTTTAGTGCCTAAAAAACAAATAAACAAAAAAGAAGTATTTTTTTTACATTATTTACGGTTTGAATAAATTGTAACACGAAAATATACTATAAGAACAAATACCTCCAGTTTAGGCTAAACACACTTAGGAAATATACCGACCATTTATAATTGACCAGTAGACACTTGTCAATCAAGGATTGAGTTGACCAATTATGTGTCAATAATTCAGTGGTATAATAGCACGTGGTTGCATAACTTGCATAATCCAATCAATGTACTTCAAATCCTCGGACAAAGACCCTTAGACAAACATAAAAGCGGAGCGATCTATGTTCTTGCAACTGGTTAATTTCATAACCCCATGGTGTATTTTTGGTGGTGTTTTCAAGGGCAAAGAAACAGTTCATCTGCAAGTTCTGCGGGCGACACTTCACCAAGAGCTACAACCTGCTCATACATGAACGCACACACACGGACGAACGCCCATTCCCTTGTGACGTCTGCGGCAAGGCCTTCCGTCGACGAGATCACCTCCGAGATCACACGTGAGTTTGAACATTATAATGTGCTCAGATTGTTTCGAATATAAATTAGAAATATGTGTGATGAATACATACATATAAAGGGTAAAAAAAAGAGTAAAGTCGGCTGTGCATTCATGTATACCTTTTTTAAGAATACAACGCACCTTATTAACATATTTCTTGACATGCACTTATGGACCTAACCTTCACGATCATTAACAAACACTACATTGTGTATTTTATACTATTTTTCTTTCCACATTTCAAGCATTCATAACTGTTCAATAACATATAAAATTGCTACGACCTCTGGAACTGTCATATCATGGAGCAGATAAAAGAAATCAAATTTTAGCATAGCACGCTTAAAGCTCCCATCTAAGTTAAAGGACATTTGTTCGGTTGGATCAACTAACACACGTTATTATTACAAACAATAGGGGTCTACGAATCTTTCAAAATCAAGACGTACGAGAGCGCTTCAACTTAAATAGACATCTTGCACAATATTAAAAAAAAACTGATGAACTTTTGTAAATAAATTCCTATAATTATTAACAAGGCAATATTAGTGTGGCCATATTTATTAATTAAAATTATCATTTACAGGTACATCCACTCGAAGACGAAGCCGTTCACGTGCACGATATGCGGAAAAGGATTCTGCCAGTCCCGCACCCTACAGGTCCACAAGGCTACACACCAGTCTACATGAAGCCTATACCCTACCTCACAACCAGAGGGGAAAGGTTATTGGTTCTCAGCTTGGTACATAGAATTCTAGTTTATTGCGTTACTCATTGAACAAATAGATTTTTGTGCAATGGTTTCAGCATACGGACATTCCATGTAAATTGGAGCTATTATATGCAATAGATCGTCTAGTCTTCCATATTTTAAATGATCAGGTATTTATTGTGTTCGCGTACGTGTCGAAATGCCGCGTCAGTTGGACTGGTTCCAGATTCCTTAATACATTTTTAAATATGTTTTAAAGGTTCTACAACGTAATGTTCACGACTATTTAATGGATTATTTATACAAGACCGAAGACAGTGTGATGTTTTTTGTTCACTCTAACTATCTAAGAGCAACTCTTAACAATACAAAATGTACACTATTCTTTTCTTTCGCCAAGACTTGACATAGGCGTGGTCATCAGGCATATACAATTAGCGTTGTATACGAGATAAAATAAAAATAATTTGTTTTTAAGATTTTTGTTTGATATAATTATAATTTAATTCAATATTTTAATTGCGTTGTATACGAGATAAAATATAAATAATTTGTTTTCAAGATTTTTGTTTGATATAACTATAAATTAATTCAATATTTTAATTTTGTAACCGATTTTCAATCTGACTTTTTTGTTAAAGTTAAGTTTCAGTTTTTTACCCTCAGAGATGCGTCTTAGTATGTATAGACGGTCTCTACATTAGTTTACTTATATAGTAGTAACTCTGTTCAAATACATTATCATAACTAAAGGGTTTTTTAAACTATATATTCTTCAAATGTGTAACATGAGAAAACAGACTTACAATGATGTATTGTGACATACAAGTTTTTTTTTCAGTTACATCCCAAAAAACTGTTAATGTTGATATGTTATTATTAGGTATTGTCACGAGGATGTATGTAAGAAACACTCCCGAAACCTTTATTGTTAGTACTCGTATTTTTTCCATTTCCTCCCAGGAGTGTGTTATACACTCAACAAAAGCTACAACGGGCAAAATGGAATTGTTTTATTTTCTTTATTTATAACAATTTCAGAATGAAATGTCAGCTATGATGTTTTGAGTTATGCGTGCAAGTGTTCATACCAAAAAAATTGGAACAAAAATTACGAACGATTTCGTGTATACTATGGCGCACTTGAAATTCTTATATATAAAAATATACAAACCATTTCCATTTGGTGAGTTATAACTTTTGTTGAGTGTATAGAAAGAAATTGAATGAATACATGTTTTAAACCAGTTTAGAAGAATCTCAATTTCAGTACATATTATCACATCATGTTACGTGAAATTGTGTGTATCATACCAAAGAAATAACTCACCAAACGACATGACTGTTTTTATTTACAATGCTATTGTTTTGTTGTTGTTTGTTATATCGTTATATCCTGTATATAGTGTTACATCTATATATTATTTATCGCCAAAAATAAACTTGCCATGTACGAATATCGACTTCGTCTTTGTCATTTGTTAGTCAATGCTGTTAAAGGGACCTGTTCACAGACGAATTGATAATTGTTCAACTTTTTGTCACCGATTCCAAAAATAAAAGAACAGTGAATACAAGGGAGCAAAATAAAACTTCGGGCCTAAAAATATACTGTAAAAACCGTTTCGTTTATGAGTAATCATCAGTTGAAATTGATAAAATTATAAAGTGTTTGTAACGCTGAACGATGTAATAATTTGGAGTGTTTCTGTTCTTTTCGTTGAACTATTTGAAAACACGTTGAACATTTACATAAGGTAAATAGTGCAGAGTAACATATACAAGTCAAATGGCCGAGTGGTTAAGGCTTTAGACTTTTAATTCGGAGGTCCCGGGTTCGAACCCCGGAGGGATCAATTTTTTCTTTTCATTTTTTAACATTACTTTTCTAGTTATTATACTTGAGCTTTTTAGTTTCGATGCTTAAATCATCAAGTTAAGACATTTAATAGCATACTTAAAAAAATGCCATGCCAAAATCTGTGATCAAGTCCCTTTGAGTGTTTTAGATCATGTGTTGGTTTCTCTTCAATACCACTCACATTGATTTGCAAAACCATGAGATAAGAGATCAAACCATTATATGGGCTGATTCGCATATTGACATCTGCATACATGTCTTAATATTTATAAAAAAAAGCAAACGTCTCATAAAAAATAATTTAGCTCTCTATTGACGTCAGCGGTCTTGTGGGCAATGTTTTAAAGAAACCAATTTTCATAATTCTATTTTTTTAGAAGTGTCTTAAAATGTCTTAACTAATATAAGCATATACACTAGCAAACCCATAACACCCTCTTTCAAAGAAAGCATTAAAATGAGAGAAAAAATGCCTCTGTCGAGGCTTGAAACTCCGGAGCAACCGTTGACGCGCTAACCACTGGGCTTTGCAGACTACTGTATATAGGCATGTACTTTTAAGTCTATGTCAGCGAAAAATCTCGACGAAAATCGTTACCAACGATTTATAATTGTTTATTATGGTTATTTATAATCGACATATTATTTCTAGTATATTTATGTATCAGGAGTATTATTTCGCTCCTTTTTATATACTGTAGTTTTCGTTTGGGAATAGTTGACAATATTTTGAAAATTGTCAATTTTACAATCTGCGTTTAGGTCCCTTTAAGTCTGTGCCCGCAGATGATTGGGTGCGTTTAAAGATATACACGGTACACGGTCTTTACATAAGGAAAGATGCTTTACGATCTATGAGTATGGGGAATAAAAAGATAAAATACTTTATTCATAGGTAAGGGCCATGTCCCGAAAAAATAGTCGTTTTTCTGATTTTACAAAATACTAGTACAAAATTAACTTGACTGACTACATCCGCGCCTGTCTAGAAGTTATGCATTACATTATTTGCTGAAGGACCTGTGAATAATTATGCTACGATTGACACACGAATAACGGAAATATCCATAACAAAACAGCGGGGTGCTGAACCCTACTCATATTCTTATCCTAAATTTGTCCATACAGTGTCCATATCATACAGGCCTACATTTGCACAGTCCCGTTCAGCAGTCAATTTTTAAGATACTTTAAAGTGTTATAGCAAAATGAACTGCTTGTAGTAAGTTTAACGACGCCCTGAGTAGTTATTGTAGTTCGATAATGACTGTGAAACTAACATTATATTCTCCGTTTTGTTAAAAAAAACACCATCTTTATTATATAATAAGAGCTCAAGTTTACACTTGCAAAATGAAGCGGTAAATTGATGTGTGTTAACTGATATTTAATTAACAATTGCTCCAGCTATTACGAAATAATATATAAAATATAAATTAAAAAAAAAAAAAAAAGCATTTTCAAATAGTTAATTATGTCTTATATTTTTTTTTCAAGTTTTAACGGCGAAATTAGTCAGAATGCCGTATATACTGAATGTAACTCGATCAACACCACGTCATAAGTTGCTAATAAAAAAACAAACAGACAAAAACTCACATTCCAAGCGCATGAAAAACGTGAATAGAATCTTGTCTTGTTCATTTAATAATTAATTTGATAGGCCTAATGAATTGAGATTCCACTTCATTATCATCGATAATAAGCAGTAATTAATATCAGTATATATATTCTAACATATCTTTACATGTGAACTGTAACCTTGACATTTGCAATTATCACAACGCAGCGATTATGTGCTGAGCCGGGGCAGGCAGTTATGTTCAAATGTAACCTGAAAAGTTCTAAAGTTTTAAGACAACTATGGCCAGCATTTGCCGAGTTTCTCCTGCACTGAGGCTCACAAATGGTAAATGCATATATTTTTCTATATGACATTAGCAGATACTGTTGGATGATCGAACTATTTATATGAATTGCAGGTTGTTGATAGAGGTCATGTTTATGTTGTAATGTTATCATTTGACACATTGTGATATTAACTAATAACTTATAATTAAGCTTATCGAACATTTTAACACATCTTCGCTAATACTACTAAATATGGTAGAAACAAGTTCTCTGCATCTGCCAGTTTGCTGTAATACTGCACGTCTGCTGACAAGTTGTGACATCTAGCCTAGGCTAGCCTACTTTTTAGCTTGACTTTTCTAAGAAAAAAAGTATATTTTTCGCTTTAGGTCAAATTTCTCAATACTTGTATGGGATAATGACTTAAAACTAAAAGTAATTGATCACAGTGATGAATTTATTCTGTAGACAACAGAAGGTAACTCTCATACATGCCATAATTTTTTCAGGCCAAAACGGGACATTGCCAAAAAATCGCCGGGACATTTGACATTTGACCGGGACACATGAATATTGTCATTTTGTCAGAAAAAAAACAAGTAATAATAATAGTTCATTGTATCTAACCTAGGTCCTATTCCGTTTCGTGGTCTATATTGTTATAGTTCAAACAATAAACACCCAAAATGAATAACACAAACATACACACGCATATATTTTAATGATATTTATTCAGTAATATAAACGATAACATGTATTTGTAATGTATGACATCAAAGAAATTACACGAAACACGCAAATATAAACACTGTCAAATAAACAAATGCGTTTACAAGGGAGACTACTCCAGTATACTTATACCTGGGCTACGTTCCACTATACACGGCGTCATTTACTGCATCAATGTGAACAATACGAGTTTAATTAAAGTAATGATTGTTTTTGCATCTTTAATTCTCGAAAAGTTCATAATTTATTTTCATACTTAACTTCAAACGTTACCAAACTAATTATGTGATAACACCTATTCTATTTTAAATCAAAATAACAACAAACACAGTTCCTTTTTTATTCCAAAACAATGCAACAATCAGCAGCAATTAGCGACATGCGGCTAGCGGGTATTGTTGTCATAGGGACCGATAAAGGGATTAACGATCTGAAGTTAATTGTTGGCCCAACGTAAGTTTTATGGTACACTAACATCGATTTTTGTGATTGACCAAAGTGTCGTCCTGGATTAGCCTCTGTGGACTGCACAGGCTAATCCGGGACGTCACTTTACGCACATGCATTAAGACCGGTTTTCCCATGATGCACCTCAATTGTACTGTATGTGACTGCTTGTTTTTCAGTGTTGAACAGCTATGTTCCCAGCACGCTGACACTTTACAGAAATAACGCCACAGAGGCTCCTAAGCCAGAAGCTAAGAAACCAGAAAAGGTAAGCACTGCAGGGTTAAAAATACTGACACCAAAACTTTATCATTATCTTAAATATTAGCCAATAGAAATCAAGCTTTTATGCGATAACAGTTTTCATTGGTCAATATTTTCAGTCAAGGCTAAGTTTGAGGTTGAGAACTTGTACCTACAACTTGTGGTTCCATGGACTTGATATTTTATGAAACATGTTATCTTTTGTTTGTTTAATTTTAATACACTATACGTTTCTGCGTGATGCCTTCATCAGTAGTAAAAAAAAAACACAACAACATATAAATTATTATTTTTTAATGAAATGTCTTCAAAAACTGTTATACCTACATAATTAACTCATAATTTACAAAGCGCACCGCTGACTTCTGTCATGGACATACCGCAAATGTGCACAAGTTGCTGGTATGTTTTATTAATTTTGTCAGACACAAACTGATCATACCTTTGCTAATAGAGAATACTAGGTTAGTGTTGAATAAAGATAAGTTAATTAGCGAGGCTTAGAAAGCCTGAACCACGAGCCTCGGCGAGTGATTCACATGTTCGTGCCGAGCAAATAAACTCATCTTTACTCAACACTTACCTAGAATCCTAGTTATCCCATCATTTTCCATCTTTATTTTCAAAAGACACGAAAGAAAATGCACTAAATATTACGAAAAACTTAAAATGATGTCACAAAATCAACAAGATGTCGTTATTATACTGCGCGTAACTTCTTTATCACCACAGTGTTGAAATAAATCGAAGTTTATTCCATGGTGTGTTTTTTAATCAAGGCACGCCTGATGATGGGATAAAAGATTTTCTTTAGCCAATGTTACCACACTATGTTGGGATTGTTGGCCATGGGACTGAACGTACAGGAAATCCAAAACACTTTTAGCATGTAAAAGACGCACATAAGATATGTAAAAATGAACATAAGTTATGTAAAAATGAACGATAATTCAGATTAAATTCCTGACAATGAAATTTTATAAGTTTTAATGTTACAAACATAGAGGTTCTGTGAAAATACTTCAAACAGCATTTTGCATTGAAGATCAGTAAAGATCACTTAAACTGATTGTTTTTAAATTCCAATGGACTCAGATGTATTTAAGGAAGTAATAGCCATAAGGATTTCCTTATTACGGTGAACATGATTGAATGACACTGATGGGTGAAGGAAGAGTAACTTTAATCTAGAGACACATTGACAGTAGAAGTGGAGAGGCCGTATCTGTACTAGGTGTCCACCTCTATGGCTCGGCCTTAATTTCCTTCTGGGATTGTCTACTTTTAAGTTTTGATCTTGATTTTTCCTGGAAAGCGAGAGTTGTTCCACTTGACTTTTGTGTTTGTATTGTTGCAATTACCATGTTAGTTGATTGTGGGCTAAGAATGACATCTGAAGTACAAATGTTTAAAATTAAAAAGTAAGGATTTAAACATTTTAAAGGGACTTGTTCACAGATTTTTGCATTTTTTGAAGTATGCCATTAAATGTCTTAACTTGACAGATTTAAGCATCAGAGCTAAGAAGCTCAAGATCTATAACAAGAAACGTATTTAGAAAAAAAACGAAAATGAAAAAATTGTCCCACCGGGGTTCGAACACAGGACCTCCGGATTAAAAAGATATCGCCTTAACCACTTGGTCATTCCGACTTCTGTATTTCACCCTGCATTATTTTCTTTATGTAAGTGTTCCACGTGATGTCAACAGTTTCAACGAAACCCACAGAAACACTCCAAATTATTCCATCGTTTAGCGTTACAAACGCATTATAATTTTATCAATTTGAACTGATGATTACTCATAAACAAAACTGTATACAGTATATTTCTAGATCCGTAGTGTTATTTTGCTCCCTTGTATACACTGTTTTTTTATTTTTGGAATCGGTGACAAAAAGTTGAACAATTGTCAATTCGTCAATCTGTGAACAGGTCCCTTTAATAGCTGAGGTGAACATTTTTAAACGTTTCCTTATTTTTGCACAATAATTTTTTACTAGCTGAGTTAAGCATTTATCAATGTTTCAATATTTTTTTCGCAATGATTCCTTTATTATAGTCATGTGATAGCACAAATTATGGTGTAACACAGGGAAAGTCTAGTATTATTGAGCAGAACAGTTTACATTTAACATATCTTTTGCATTACATGTGCATGAATTTATGGTGTATGGTTTACAGGAAGTTGTTTCAACTGTTTAAAATTTTGGCCTTGGTTTACTACCCACTTTGTGCATTGTGTCAATATCTATATGAAACTTGTACCAGTCTTCACGAATATTTAATTATAAAATCCATGGTCCATAGGTCCACCAAGCCAGCTCAAAAGACTGGACCGGATTACAGTTGAGTGGATCAAAGATTGGAAATTTTCTGTCACTCTTTTGAATTATATAAATCACTAAAACCAATAACGTTGTTTAGAGTTATTACTCACATTAAATGATAAATCCATTTTCTCTACCACATTGCTCCTGGCATTGCAATGGACCTGAACTTGATGGACCCCCGGTCCAGTAAGCTTACAAATTTTGATGGAACTAGCAAAAATTTGGTGGACTCGGTCCTTGGTCCACTGGTTTGTCATGAAGAATGTGTACCCTACTACAATTAAACATAACCTGTTCTGTGTTCTATGACAGAATGCAGTCTTTGCAAAAGTCACAAATCCATTACTGGTCACAAGGTCTGGTTTACTGTTAATTCTTGCTGTCTCAAAACTCTACTGGTTAGCGACCCATTTTCGCCCAGAAATGGAGGTCTTTGTCGTTGTACTTGTCCGTTTGTAATGAAACTTGGCACAAGCAATGTTAGGCACCTAAGTCAAACAACAATAGCTTTTCTTCAAAATCCATTCACACATATCGAAAAATATCTAGTGCAAAAAGCACCTATAATTTTATGCATAACTGTACCAATTATTCGCCCACCTTAATAAAAAGGGTTTTCTTCGTATAATATATTTTCGTAATATTTCATTCAAGCAATGCGTTTGTGAGAAATTGGCACGTTACAATTTGCACACAATCACTATACGTAACAATTGGCATGTTACAATTTGCACACAATCACTATACGTAACAATTGGCATGTTACAATTTGCACACAATCACTATACATAACAATTGGCATGTTACAATTTGCACACAATCACTATACGTAACAATTGGCATGTTACAATTTGCACACAATCACTATACGTAACAATTGGCATGTTACAATTTGCACACAATCACTATACGTAACAATTGGCATGTTATAATTAGCACACAATCACTATACCTAACAATTGGCATGTTACAATTTGCACACAATCACTATACATAACAATTGGCATGTTACAATTTGCACACAATCACTATACGTAACAATTGGCATGCTACAATTTGCACACAATCACTATACGTAACAATTGGCATGTTACAATTTGCACACAATCACTATACATAACAATTGGCATGTTACAATTTGCACACAATCACTATACGTAACAATTGGCATGTTACAATTTGCACAGAAGCACTATACGTAACAATTGGCATGTTACAATTTGCACACAATCACTATACGTAACAATTGGCATGTTATAATTTGCACACAATCACTATACCTAACAATTGGCATGTTACAATTTGCACACAATCACTATACGTAACAATTGGCATGTTACAATTTGCACACGATCACTATACGTAACAATTGGCATGTTACAGTTTGCACACAATCACTATACGTAACAATTGGCATGTTACAATTTGCACACAATCACTATACGTAACAATTGGCGTGTTACAATTTGCACACAATCACTATACGTAACAATTGGCGTGTTACAATTTGCACACAATCACTATAGGTAACAATTGGCATGTTACAATTTGCACACAATCACTATACGTAACTATTGGCATGTTATAATTTGCACACAATCACTATACGTAACAATTGGCACACAATCTCTATACGTAACAATTGGCATGTTACAATTGGCACACAATCACTATACGTAACAATTGGCATGTTATAATTTGCACACAATCACTATACATAACAATTGGCACACAATCTCTATACGTAACAATTGGCATGTTACAATTGGCACACAATCACTATACATAACAATTGGCACACAATCACTATACGTAACAATTGGCATGTTACAATTGGCACACAATCACTATACATAACAATTGGCACACAATCACTATACGTAACAATTGGCACACAATCACTATACGTAACAATTGGCACACAATCACTATACGTAACAATTGGCATGTTACAATTGGCACAGAATCACTATACGTAACAATTGGCACACAATCACTATACGTAACAATTGGCATGTTACAATTGGCACACAATCACTATACGTAACAATTTCACAATGCTAACCATTGGCAGATTGCAATTTTCTTGAGTCTGACTAAAATATATTGTTTTACAAACTACTTTATTTCTTTTCCAAGGATGATATACTCTATGATAAAACACGCTATTTATCATGTTGACATATAACTTATTTATAAAAATAGAAAAATATAAATAGCAACAGTTAGGCCCCACACAGAGGTACTGCAGTATTTATACAAGCAACATTTTATTTTACACTTTTAATAATTTAATAATAACAACTTAAAACTGGAATAGGTCGTTTCTATATCTAGATTAATTCATGATTCACTCACAAAACAATGTTCTGGAAGTAAAATGCGTTACTGAAAAAATAACCCCCTTCCAGCGCCTCAAACAAATGTGCGCATGCGTGCTGACGTCATCCCCTGCATCATCCTGCCATTGTTAGTTATGCCTTGTTTGTTTACATTATAAGGAATTCGTACAAATTTCCGCAATAATTGGCATAAGTTTAGCAAAACGAAAAAGGCAAATAAACTCCAGATTGGTTAACAGTATTTATTGTTTTGACTGTTTTTCACTAGTGGACGAATAATTGGTACTGGCGAGAAATACGTCGCTAACCAGTATATTACGGGCCACACAAGAAATAGTTAGATTAGAAGTAGAAACCTGACCAGATTTTTTCACTGGCTATGAGGTCCGGTATTTTGCTAATTTTTCCTGGACTTTGTACAGTTTTATTGGATTGTCTAAGGTCTGACAGACTTTAGTAGAGACTAAATATGTGTAAGGAAAATGGCTCGGTTCAGAAAATGTGCATGGTGCATTTCTAAGTAGCAAGGCGAAAGGCCCCAAAATTTTTTTTTTTTTACTTTTCTGGAAAAAAAAAAATTCCAGTTGTAATGTTCTTTTTTGTTTCAAATTGTGGTTTTTACATAGTAACATACATATATGCAGTTTTGAGTCCGGCATCGTTGATGATCCAATTCATTTACTGTATTAAATCGGAACCAGTGTGAAGCAGTGACAATTACCAGAGTGGGAATTTTCACTGTTTTAAAACAGTGAATTACTAATTTTAATTCACTGATATTTTCCTGCTTATGCCTTTGTCCAGAATGTAAAGATTGTTTAACCATATATTTGTTTCAGACAAAGTTTGGACCTTTACATAACGATGATAGAATATTCCAGAACTTGTACGGTCGTCATGACTTCAAGTTGAAAGGATCATTGAAACGGGTACAGTCGTAAAAAAAATGATTTTTATTTACAACTCCCTTAAAATTCCGTTGTTGTTTTATTGGAGGACACAATTATTAGAATTGTTAACATAATTTTGGTGGTTTTGTAAGAAATATTGTTTGGTTTATAATTTATTGTATTTGTTAGTGTTTCCATGAAAATATTACAGATAAAATTTCAAGAATGTCTCTGTGATGATAGTAAGTGATTGGAAGTAAAATGACCAGTAAAATGGTGTTATAGAAGCAGATAATGATGATAATGATGTGAAATGAAGAAGAAGAAGATGATGATATTTATGATGACGACAATAACACAACAATCAGTTATGATGATAATTATTATTACAATGACATTAACGATGATGACAATGGTGATGGGGATGATGATTATGATGATTCTCACAATGGCATTGATGTGGGTAAAAGTAACGTCAGTCATGTTGATGTTGAACATAATACATTATTGATGAAATTGCAATAATTATTGTCATAGACAAAGCAAGCTTTGAAGCAGTCATCGTGTATATGCAATCAAGCATGTTAGAGTTGTGGGAAAACTGGGCTTAATGCATGTGCGTAAAGTGCCTTCCTGGATTAGCCTGTGTGGTCCGCACAGGCTAATCAAGACAACACATTACGCTTACAGTGGGTTTATGTTTAGAAGAGAATTAATTGAAACAGAGAATACAATTAAAGCGGAAAGTGTCGTCTTGGATTAGCCTGTGCGAACTGCACAGGCTAATGCGGGACGACACTTTTCGCACATGCATTAAGCCCGGTTTTCGCATGACATGCCTCATTATTTCTCCTGTCCTTCCAGGGTGTGTGGTACAAGACAAAGGAGATAGTGGAGAAAGGGGCTGACTGGATCCTCAAGGAGATCGTGACCTCAGGGCTAAGGGGTCGCGGTGGGGCCGGCTTCCCATCGGGGATGAAGTGGGGCTTCATGAACAAACCCAGTGATGGGCGGTGAGTGGCAGCGTGTTGGTGCAAGTATTTATGTGTTTTGTCAAGTACACAGCGTTTTGTGTTTGATTGAGTACTCAGCATTGTGTGTTTGATTGAGTTCTCAGTATTGTGTGTTTTGTCAAGTACTCAGAATTGTGTGTTTGGTTGAGTGCTCGGCATTTTGTGTTTTGTCAAGTACTCAGCATTGTGTGTTTGATTGAGTACTCAGCATTGTGTGTTTTGTCAAGTACTCAGCATTGTGTGTTTGATTGAGTACTCAGCATTGTGTGTTTGATTGAGTACTCAGCATTGTGTGTTTGATTGAGTACTCAGCATTGTTTGTTTGATTGAGTACACAGAATTGTGTGTTTGATTGAGTACACAGCATTGTGTGTTTGATTGAGTACACAGCATTGTGTGTTTGATTGAGTACACAGCATTGTGTGTTTGATTGAGTACTCAGCATTGTGTGTTTGATTGAGTACACAGCATTGTGTGTTTGATTGAGTACACAGCATTGTGTGTTTGATTGAGTACACAGCATTGTGTGTTTGATTGAGTACACAGCATTGTGTGTTTGATTGAGTACTCAGCATTGTGTGTTTGATTGAGTACACAGCATTGTGTGTTTGATTGAGTACACAGCATTGTGTGTTTGATTGAGTACACAGCATTGTGTGTTTGATTGAGTACACAGCATTGTGTGTTTGATTGAGTACACAGCATTGTGTGTTTGATTGAGTACACAGCATTGTGTGTTTGATTGAGTACACAGCATTGTGTGTTTGATTGAGTACACAGCATTGTGTGTTTGATTGAGTACACAGCATTGTGTGTTTGATTGAGTACACAGCATTGTGTGTTTGATTGAGTACACAGCATTGTGTGTTTGATTGAGTACACAGCATTGTGTGTTTGATTGAGTACACAGCATTGTGTGTTTGATTGAGTACACAGCATTGTGTGTTTGATTGAGTACACAGCATTGTGTGTTTGATTGAGTACACAGCATTGTGTGTTTGATTGAGTACACAGCATTGTGTGTTTGATTGAGTACACAGAATTGTGTGTTTGATTGAGTACACAGCATTGTGTGTTTGATTGAGTACACAGCATTGTGTGTTTGATTGAGTACTCAGCATTGTGTGTTTGATTGAGTACACAGCATTGTGTGTTTGATTGAGTACACAGCATTGTGTGTTTGATTGAGTACACAGCATTGTGTGTTTGATTGAGTACACAGCATTGTGTGTTTGATTGAGTACACAGCATTGTGTGTTTGATTGAGTACACAGCATTGTGTGTTTGATTGAGTACACAGCATTGTGTGTTTGATTGAGTACACAGCATTGTGTGTTTGATTGAGTACACAGCATTGTGTGTTTGATTGAGTACACAGAATTGTGTGTTTGATTGAGTACACAGCATTGTGTGTTTGATTGAGTACACAGCATTGTGTGTTTGATTGAGTACACAGAATTGTGTGTTTGATTGAGTACACAGCATTGTGTGTTTGATTGAGTACACAGCATTGTGTGTTTGATTGAGTACACAGCATTGTGTGTTTGATTGAGTACACAGCATTGTGTGTTTGATTGAGTACACAGCATTGTGTGTTTGATTGAGTACTCAGCATTGTGTGTTTGATTGAGTACACAGAATTGTGTGTTTGATTGAGTACACAGCATTTTTGTGTGTTTGATTGAGTACACAGCATTGTGTGTTTGATTGAGTACACAGCATTGTGTGTTTGATTGAGTACACAGCATTGTGTGTTTGATTGAGTACACAGCATTGTGTGTTTGATTGAGTACACAGCATTGTGTGTTTGATTGAGTACACAGCATTGTGTGTTTGATTGAGTACACAGCATTGTGTGTTTGATTGAGTACACAGCATTGTGTGTTTGATTGAGTACACAGCATTGTGTGTTTGATTGAGTACACAGCATTGTGTGTTTGATTGAGTACACAGCATTGTGTGTTTGATTGAGTACACAGCATTGTGTGTTTGATTGAGTACACAGCATTGTGTGTTTGATTGAGTACTCAGCATTGTGTGTTTGATTGAGTACACAGCATTGTGTGTTTGATTGAGTACACATCATTGTGTGTTTGATTGAGTACACAGCATTGTGTGTTTGATTGAGTACACAGCATTGTGTGTTTGATTGAGTACACAGCATTGTGTGTTTGATTGAGTACACAGCATTGTGTGTTTGATTGAGTACACAGCATTGTGTGTTTGATTGAGTACACAGCATTGTGTGTTTGATTGAGTACACAGCATTGTGTGTTTGATTGAGTACACAGCATTGTGTGTTTGATTGAGTACACAGAATTGTGTGTTTGATTGAGTACACAGCATTGTGTGTTTGATTGAGTACACAGCATTGTGTGTTTGATTGAGTACACAGCATTGTGTGTTTGATTGTGCATAAAACATGTGAACCCAGTAATAGCATCACGGTGTTAAAACGAATTGGTAACCTCTCCGTTAAATAGGCCAAAATGCACCTTCTCCGTTAGAAATCATCTCTGAGAACTATAGGTTGGTCACTCTGTTGTGGATTTATAGCTTACTGTCACAAAAATGTCACAGAGATATTTTTGTTTCACGGAACATTATGGACATAGTACTTCTATTTCAGTAAGGAATTCACACTATTACATGATCTGTTTCCTAGAAATAGTGACAACTGTTGTTAACATTGATTGCCGTTTTCCAATTTCCATGATATTTTCCATCGTTATTCTCTTTGTTTCATTAAAACATTACAATTCTGTAGTTTGGCTCAGCTTAAAATGATTCCCCGAGGCTTGTTTATGGTTTTCTTTAACTTATTGTTGGGGATCTTTACTAAAAAAATATGGTCCGACTATACACTCAATAGGCATTGGTAGAACACAGTCGACATTGAGGTACTTATTTCACATGTAAAATATGTGTGTTTTAAGACTGTCTCAAATTGTTTTCTTTCATTTTAGTTAACGTTTGCGTTTGTTAACAAATCTACCATGCCGTTAAATACCCGAAACATGGTAATGTTCAGTGCATAATGTCTTTTCAGCCAATTTAACTCATAATTGCCATATTCTCATGTTTTGTATACTAGCATACAACAAAAATGCCTTGATTCAACGAAGGGGGTGCATTTTAGGTTATTTGTAACATTGAGGTTACCAATTCGTTTTAACACAGTGAGCATAATGTGGTTTTAACACATATTATTTATACTAGTGATTACAAAAAAAGATAAAATAAAAAGAAACCTTAAGGTATAACATGGTACATTAACATCAACTTAGTTTGGCACAGCTTGTACTCTTATCAGATACGAGAAAGTCGCAAATCAATTTCAGGCCATAAGGTCTGATAATCTGTTGAACATTACGTACAGAACTCAATATTACTGGCTACTTAAAAAATGTTTAGCTTGAAGATAGATACGTGACCAGAATTTTTGGTAAATTTCTGATTCTAGACATGTCCAGACTTTTACAGAAGTCTTAACAGGCTGTTACGAAAAACTGTCTTATGTCAGACACAAGTAGAGGAATAGTGTCCTGCAATTAGGACACAGTTATCAGTGTTCCCCCAAACCCTCATTTGGTAGTGTCATTACACCCAGTTTTAGCAATAAAACCCTTAAAAATTATGACTTATCTTATAATTCCCATATGGGGGATGCACAGGGTGTTGGGAACTCCCATTTATGAAAAGTTGTGAGAACACTGCGTTACAACGGATAATTTCTTGTGTTAATTAAATTTCAGGCCCAAGTACCTGGTGGTGAACGCCGATGAGAGCGAGCCTGGAACATGCAAGGATCGTGAAATAATGAGACATGATCCCCACACACTGCTAGAGGGATGTCTGGTGGCAGGCAGAGCCATGGGCGCCAGGGCAGGTGAGTTTTCTGGCCTTTCTCCAGGAAATTATCCAAGAACTAGAAAGCACTCGAAATGTGCAGACCTCTGTCGAGATAGTTATCCCTTCTTAACAATTGAATTTTCCAGTGATAAGTTACCGCCATTTCCCTCATCACTTAAAAATTGTGTCTTCTGGTTACCTCCCTTGCCCTGTCTCCCAAGACTTCCTGTATTGTTCAAGTTACAAACAACATCAGTATGTATCGTAATTACCCGAAGTATTGGGACACTTAAAAATAATCAAGTTTTCTTGTCCCAAATATTTGGGCCATAAAAAAATAATTCCTGAAATTGTGTCCCAAAATTAAGGCAAATTTATGATACAGTACCGGTTAATACATTTTGTTTTTGTGGAATATTAATAGCTTACTTTATGATATTATTGTATTAAAAGCATAAATAATTAGAAGAACTGTTTGTTAGTACACTCCAGTAGATTACAGAGTTTAGATTAAACAGGCCCCTCATGGGCTTTATATGTGTTTGTGATGTTTGTTTGGATTTTTTCCCATATTAAACAGTATTTCAGTCATATAACGGTGGTCACCTAACCTACTCACACTTTTCCTGGGAGTGCTTAGCCAATCCAAGTGGTTAACCAGTACTAAGTCAGTGATTCATTTTGATGTGTGTCCTGTGTCAGAGATGCAAGTATTTTCATGAAAATGCACACAAAAAATCAAACATGGGTGTCTGTCGTTCGCATAAAAATACAAAGTCAATTTTTTTTAAATTGAGCGTTCCATGTATTTATCCAATTGAATTATATTATCAATATTTTTAAAAAAGTTTTTAGTCGTAAACACTCTCCATTATAATTCCAAGACAGGTATATTTGAGGGGCATCGTGGGAAAACCGGACTAAATGCCGGTTCATAAAGTGTCATCCCGGATTAGCCTGTGCAGTCTGCACAGGCTGATCCAGGACGGCACTTTCCGCCTACAGTGGATTTATGTTTAGAGGAGACTTCCTTGAAACGGAAAATACCATAAAGTGGAAAGTGCCGTCCCGCATTAGCCACCGGTTTTCTCACGACGCGCCACATTTCATCAGCCAGAAAAAGAATCTCCAGTTCATCAAATGCCACAAAACGACTGCCTCTTGAAATTTTCCCTAGAATGCTGTAGTAATTCATTATTGCTCTTTCGACAGCGCTTGGGTTGTTCATGTACAGTAGTATATTGATCAATGCTTTTTGACACAGACCACGTGCTAAGCCTGTTACATATCGTATTCAGCTGTTTAGTAGTCCACTTTGAAATCCTCTATTTTTCGTATCCTAATCATCCAGTTTTTTCTCTGTTAATGCACTGTTTTTTTTTATTTATTTCATAATGTGGTTGTTTTTATAAAAGTGACATATCGAAACTGAAAGCTAAGTGGGCTTATTTGTGATCTTTTCATAGTTTTTCTGCTGCATAGGTAGTTTGCAGTTTATGTTATTCCATGCAAATTAGCCATTTGTCAAGAATCTTATAATTTAGACACCGCAACGTAAAAAGGCGTGTCGTGGGAAAACTGGGATTAAATGCACATGCATAAAGTGTTGTCCCGGATCAACAACCTGTGCAGTCTGCACAGGCTAATCCAGTACGGCACTTAACGCCTACAGTGGATTTATGTTTAGAAGAGACTTCCTTGAAACACAAAATACCATAAATGCGATAGCGGACTACACAGGCTGATCAGGAACAACACTTTACGCATGTGCATTGAGCCCAGTTTTCCCACGACTGGCCTCAGAATAATTTTCAGTATACATGTTGCCTTATTTCAGCCTACATCTACATTCGTGGTGAATTTTACAATGAAGCATCCCAGTTGAATGTAGCCATAAAAGAGGTGAGAATTCATTATAAAATGTGAACATTAAGTCTTAGGACATAGTGCTGTCTGTGCAAATTATTTTTCCCAATTCATATGGAAAATGAAGGAAGATTATACTGTATTACAAAAAAAATAGTGGAGCGAGTAAAAAGCTTTAAAAGGTTAACCATCATATACTTATATATAAAATGGGAGTAAGTTAAGAAAAACTTTTGTTTATAAACACATATTAAGAAAGTTGTTTAAAAAGCTTTCCACTCCTCTGAAATTGCTAGGCTGACTTTGTTAAAACTTTACAAAAAGTTCCTTGTGTGGTCCTCTGCCAAAGTTTCTCAAATGGTTCTGGTCCACTGCACAAGATGGCAGTCAGAGCGATAAATAGAAAAATATTTAAATGACATTTCCTCCTAAACCCCTAGGTAGATTTTCAAATAATTACACAGAAATGTTCCTTTGGGTGGTATTCTTACAAAATTGCTCAAATGGTTCCGATCCATTGAAAAGGACATTTTTCCTTACATGGCTATATTGAAAACTTTGAACATCGTCCTGTTAGAAACCACTGGTTGGATTTCAAAATTATTTTACAGAAATGATCCTTGGTTGGATCTCTACGTAAGTTCATCAAATGGTTTCTATCCGTTGAAAATCATAGCCACCAAGGGGCGGGGCCATTTTTCCTTATATGGCTCTATTGAACACTTTGAAAGTCTTGTTATAATATTGAACACTTTGATAATCTTTGTGTCAGAAACCACTGGTTGGACATTGAAATAATTTGACAGAAATATTCATTAGATGGTTCTGTACCAAAGCTGCTCTTATGGTTTTGGTCCATTGAAAAACATGGCCACCAATGAAGGTTGCGGGGCCATTTTCCTTATATGGCTATATTGAAAACTTTGAAAATCTTCTTGTCAAAAACCACTTGTTAGATTTCAAAATAATTTCAGAGAAACATTCCGTGGGTGATTCTCTACAAAAGTTGCTCAAATGGTTCCAGTCCGTTGAAAAACATGGCCACCAAAAATGGTTCCAGTCCATTGAAAAACATGGCCACCAAGGGGCAGGGCCATTTTTCCTTGCAATATTGCAATATTGAAAACTTTGAAATCTTCTTGTCAGAAACCAGAAATGGTCTTCGGGTGGTTCTGATCACAATACTTTAAATTATTTTGATTATTTAAAAAACATGGCCGCCAGAGGGCGGGGCCTTTTGTCCTTATAAAGCATGACAGGGTTCTTTCCATTCTGACACTCCTTACTTACGTAATGCCCCTTTGAACGTGTCAGTCGTTAATGTTTGTGTTTTCTACCTGCAGGCCTATGATGCTGGTTTGATCGGCAAGAATGCCTGCGGTACAGGATATGACTTTGACATCTACGTCCACAGGGGTGCAGGGGCCTACATATGTGGCGAGGAGACTGTATGTGCTATGTGTTGCCTTCAGTGTTTTGATATATGTTTTAAAAAATGAAATGATTGAAAACTGTTTGTATAGGAATCGGTCTTTAGACTAAACATTTTCATCTACTGAATAACTGCTTTAAGTAGCCAAAAATCTTCTCTATCTCTAACAATACTGCAAAGGCAATTTTGGCGATCAAGCTTTCGTCGCAGAATCAGGCACACTGCATGTCAAAGGCATAGTATGGCCAATACGAGTCTCGCTGGACATGCCAACCGCTTGATTCCGTGACAAAAGTTTGATCGCTAATTTTAGCCCCATTGTGGCTTTTTAATATCTTAAAGCTTTTTGACTTATAATAGTATGTAGATGGTAATACATGTAGACACATGCAAACACAGACTTTGTTGCTTATTTTATAAAAAAGAAAATGTATGCTTGTACATGTATGTACCAGGTGTTCAAAATTGTTAAATTAAACGAGATGAATATCATATTAAACATTCAGATTCAGAAATATTATATAACATTTTTTTCTTGTAGAATGTGATTTTTAGAATGATCACATATAATATTAACAGCTTTTAAATTCCTGTAGAGTGTGTGTTATACATTTTCTTCCCCGTAGATAAGCAAATGAAATATAAAATTAGCAAAACATTTGTTGATTTATGGAAAACTGCTGTTAAAATATATGTACAAGAGACTTTCTAGTGACTTTCATTTTCATCAAATCTCATGCATATTAGTATAAACATGCACTCAACAAAAGTTATATCGCACCAAATGGAAATTGTTGTATTTTCTTTATTATAATTTCAGCTTAAAATATAAGTTAACTCATGATTATTTGAGTTATACATGCATGTGTCCATACCAAAATATTGAAAAAAAAGAATTTCGTGTTTTCCATGCGCAGCTGAAATACATAATTGAAAAGTTACATTATACAATTATTGACTAGATGGCCATTGGACATGGTCTGATGTTTACTGGAGGTCTGATGTTCACCCAGTGAACATCAGACAATGTCCAATGGCCATCTAGTCAACAAATGTTTTGTTATATAATCTATAAATAGTTTTGTAATATTGTTATACAATAAAATGCTCTGATCATCTTTAATTTTGAGTCGGCTTGCTCATATTCTTAGTTTTATATAGATGGGCTTATCACATTATCCTGCTCCCAAGTAATGAGAAATAAGAGTTCGGGCTTGCTTGGCCAAATTGCTAATTTCAATCAATGATAAATGAGCATCCCAGAATAGTAGGGGTTTTAGCTGTAGCAGCCTTTCAATACGTGAACAAATGTAAAAATTATTACATCTTTGACCCAACAAATCGCACGATCATTGGACATGCAATAACCCAATTAAATTGGCCATCTAGTCAACGAATGTTTTGTTATATAATCTATATATATTTTACTAGCAAAATAGCAGATGAACTTATTATAATCCAATGCAGATCTGTTATTCTATTTACATTCTGATAAATTCGAAAAATAACCTACTAAATCAAACAAAACACATGAAATGAAGTCACGAAAATAAACAAAATAACGTCATTGTTGTATGTAACCAGCAAATAACGCTGTGTAATGCTGGTTTCACTGTTACTTGTACAGTTTTTAATGCACATGTCGGGAACCAAAAGACGAATTCCAAAAATCTATTTTCATCCCATATAACATGAATTTAGGTAAGAGTTCTGGTTCCCATTGTTGTGTGTGAATTTCTACGTGCAAGCTGGGTAAACATTTTGGGAAATCCACAAATCTATTTTTAGCCCTTAAGACATGAGTTTAGGCCGTGCGACATCACTTTTATATTCAGTCATCGATGGCTGTTCCGACCAATGGGAGAGCATCTATTTATAGATTATATAACAATACTTTTTAGTCCATGCTGCTGTATAGCTTTTTCCTAGTGTATAATATTTGCTACTTGCCAGGCCCTGATAGAATCTCTGGAAGGGAAGCAGGGAAAGCCACGATTGAAGCCTCCATTCCCTGCTGATGTCGGTGTGTTTGGTTGCCCCACCACAGTGGCCAACGTGGAAACAGTTGCCGTAGCACCAGTACGTATTTCTGCATGATGAACCTCCTCTTGTGAGTGATAGTGTGTGTTATGCCGTAGCACCAGTACGTATTTCTGCATGATGAACCTCCTCTTGTGACTGATAGTGTGTGTTATGCCGTAGCACGAGTACGTATTTCTGCATGATGAACCTCCACTTGTGAGTGATAGTGTGTGTTATGCCATAGCACCAGTACCTATTTCTGCATGATGAACCTCCACTTGTGAGTGATAGTGTGTGTTATGCCGTAGCACCAGTACGTATTTCTGCATAATGAACCTCCTCTTGTGAGTGATTGTGTGTGTTATGCCGTAGCACCAGTAGGTATTTCTGCATGATGAACCTCCTCTTGTGAGTGATAGTGTGTGTTATGCCGTAGCACCAGTACGTATTTCTGCATGATGAACCTCCTCTTGTGAGTGATAGTGTGTGTTATGCCGTAGCACCAGTACGTATTTCTGCATGATGAACCTCCTCTTGTGAGTGATAGTGTGTGTTATGCCGCAGCACCAGTAGGTATTTCTGCATGATGAACCTCCTCTTGTGAGTGATAGTGTGTGTTATGCCGTAGCACGAGTAGGTATTTCTGCATGATGAACCTCCTCTTGTGAGTGATAGAGTGTGTTATGCCATAGCACCAGTAGGTATTTCTGCATGATGAACCTCCTCTTGTGAGTGATAGTGTGTGTTATGCCATAGCACCAGTAGGTATTTCTGCATGATGAACCTCCACTTGTGAGTGATAGTGTGTGTTATGCCATAGCACCAGTAGGTATTTCTGCATGATGAACCTCCTCTTGTGAGTGATAGTGTGTGTTATGCCGTAGCACCAGTACGTATTTCTGCATGATGAACCTCCTCTTGTGAGTGATAGTGTGTGTTATGCCGTAGCACCAGTACCTATTTCTGCATGATGAACCTCCTCTTGTGAGTGATAGTGTGTGTTATGCCGTAGCACCAGTACGTATTTCTGCATAATGAACCTCCTCTTGTGAGTGATAGTGTGTGTTATGCCATAGCACCAGTACCTATTTCTGCATGATGAACCTCCACTTGTGAGTGATAGTGTGTGTTATGCCGTAGCACCAGTACGTATTACTGCATGATTAACCTCCTCTTGTGAGTGATAGTGTGTGTTATGCCATAGCACCAGTAGGTATTTCTGCATGATAAACCTCCACTTGTGAGTGATAGTGTGTGTTATGCCGTAGCACCAGTACGTATTACTGCATGATTAACCTCCTCTTGTGAGTGATACTGGCACAGTGCCTAAATCTGCCACTTGCCTAAATCCGCCACCCATTCTGAATAAGCATTTTTTTACCCGCGATTTCTATTTTGTTGATCTGGATCAATCAGATACTTTCCCTTAACAACGCTGACGAGTTTTCAGCTTGATAAATGAATATTTAATCCAATTATGTTGTACAAAACCAATAAATGCAAACAAACTGCATGCGGGGAATCTATTTCGTACCGCACATGCGCAATTTTGAGGCCCCGCATGGTGTCCATGATCAAATTAAATTATCGTGTTTTAATAATATGTCCATGGGAGCATGTGCAGCATAAAAATAACCATTATTCATTGGCATTACATACAATAAAATGTGAAAAAGTGCATATTGAGAGCGCGAATGTCTCGCTACTCAGAACCCTCATTATTTGTTCCACTTGCACTCAGGGCCTCAGTTTCAGAGCTAGTTTTAGAAATACAAATGAGTATTTGAAGAAATTGAGACATTGTATTAACAACAATCAACAAGCTGCTTAATATTGAAAATTAAATAAGAACAATAGTCAAATGTGCAAAAAGCATGTCACGGTTCCTGATCTACGATTTTCACAAAGCAACTTCGGATCACCATATTTTTGTAAACACTAGAAAATGAACCTTTAATAAACAAAAGCGGTAGTTTTGGCAATGGAAGTTAATAGAAGTTGCTTTGAAAACTGAATTCATAAAAAACAATTATCTTCAAGCATTTTGAACATTTTAAAGGGATTTTGGCACTCCCACGCTCATTTTTTACAATGTTTAGGCCTTCAATCTCAATAAATATTTTTCATTTGCCAAGTATTTGAAATGTAACCAAAATACGCCAGCAAATGCACATTAAACCTAACTTGATTGATGTGAATTTTTATGTTGATCGGTAAACAACTTTTGAAAATAGCGTAAAAATACCCCCCAAATGTGGCGTATTTAGGCACTGCACCAGTAGTGTCTTATGCCGTAGCACCACTACGTATTTCTGCATGATAAACCTCCTCTTGTGTGTGAAAGTGTGCGATTGTAATGCACGGAACTGTTATAACCGCATATTTTACACACAGACAGGCAAGTATTGTTTAGGCTTGGTCATTCTTTTATTAAAAAAATAAGATAATGTGAGAGAATAAGAGTGTATTGTGCCCTATTATACACTAATGTCGGTGTAAAAATTAACCGTTACTCATTATAAATGTTCTGTACATGTATTCTAAAAAAATCCAGTTTAGGCCAGTACAATCGCAACACTGTCTTTCTTTGCCTCCTGTAAAGCACACAGGGGTCTCGATCTCAGATTTTTGATGCCTAAATCTGGCATCATTCCCCCATTAAAAAAGTGAATATTTTTTCCCCATTTCAGGCCAAAATTCCCCCTGAACGAATTGCCTTAAAATTTGTTTTCGTTTTTGTTTATGGGAATAATTTTCCGGGATCAAACTTACTTTTAACACCGTAACACTATATAAAGTGATTTGAAAGGTGTATTTAGGTTGATTTTTTTTACTTGTTTGCGAAGTCGAAATTCCCCTTCTGGGTAAAACAACGCTTAAATTCCCCCACCAGAGGGTACAGGTACTCTTCCCCCAAACCAGAGAGAGACCCCTGGCACACGTCTCGAGTTCTGACTTTTTAAAATTTGATGAATTACCCATAATTATGGACCAATGTCAACAAAATCATTGACATATTTTCGTCTTTTCCAATTTATATTACATAACATCCAATCTACGCTTTTGAACAACTAACTACAGACGAACATCGTTATTTTGATGTCAACAGGACCGACAAAAATAACGATTACTCGAATTAAAATGTCTTCATTTAAATTAATGTTGTACAAATCCCAATTAAAAATTGATAAATGCGCAATCGTGTTGGGGCCACATTAATGGGTTTGAAATAGCGATAATTCAAAATAGTGAAGTTCGGATTAAGCTACACATTCCTAATAAATCAAGAAGGAAACGAATCGGGACCGAAAATTAACTTTGAAATTAAAAGGAGTTCGATTTAACGGCGTTCGAAATACTGGTGATCTGCTTTCCATTTATAGACTATCTGCCGAAGAGGTGGGGAATGGTTTGCCGGCTTTGGTCGAGAGAGGAACCGTGGAACTAAGGTAGGCTGATAGTGTCATAAGAAAAGTTAATTTTACTTGCCTGCCATTTCTTTTAACTTTGATTTTTATAGCGTCATAAGTAAAGTTAATTCTACTTGCCTGCCATTTCCTTTAACTTGATTTTTATAGGGTCATAAGTAAGTTAGTTTTACTTGCCTCCCATTTAACTTTGATTTTTATAGCGTCATAAGTAAAGTTAATTCTACTTGCCTCCCATTTCCTTAAATTTTGATTCTTATAGGGTCATAAGTAAAGTTAGTTTTACTTGCCTTTTATTAACTTTAATTTTTATAGGGTCATAAGTAAAGATAGTTTTACTTGCCTGCTATTTTCTTGAACTTTGATTTTTATAGGGTCATAAGTAAAGTTAGTTTTACTTGCCTACCATTTCCTTTAACTTTGATTTTTATAGCGTCATAAGCAAAGTTAGTTTTACTTGCCTCCCATTTCCTTTAACTTTGATTTTTATAGCGTCATAAGCAAAGTTAGTTTTACTTGCCTACCATTTCCTTGAACTTTGATTTTTATAGCGTCATAAGTAAAGTTTGTTTTACTTGCCAGCCATTTCCTTTAACCTTGATTTTGTTCACCAGTAAAACATGGAGTCATCTTCTGGGCAGAACTCATTTTGCTTATGTTGCTTGAAAAGGAAGTGATTAATTTGTAATTTTGATCTTTTAATGATTTCAGCAATATCTGCTACAGTGTCTATTTGTGTCTATATGTGTCTATGTGCATGTTCATGTGATATTTTAAATTAAGGGAGACAAATCCTATGCACTTGGGATATCTCAGGAAATGCTTTAAGAAATGATTGAAGTTTTATCATTTGAATTGAGCCTCAATTAATTGATCTGGCAGTCATATTTTTTTAGCTCTTTTACCACAAAGCATGAAATAGATCATTCACATTGAAAGATTAAAACACATCAAACACTTTACTAAAATGTGTATGATTGAAACTGTATGTTATGATTGCAACGATATATAGAGTATCCCTGGATTTTTTTCTTTATATCCGAATATAGTTACATCCGCAACTAAGAGCATGAACATATAATTTAAGAAAAGAGTTGCAACACCGATCTTTTTACAGGCTTAAATTTAATTTAGGACTATAAGTAAGGGAAACACTTAAAGAAATGTAATCAAATTATGACAATCAAATAAACATTCTTGATAATTATCAAAACTTACACTTATACAACATGCGAATAATCATGTTGATTACCCGTTATGCCACTAAATACGGCAAGAAGCAACCATTGGTCTTTCTTTAGATATCCAATGTCATCGCTGATTAGCCAATTATATGGGCAGTCATACCCAATACCAATTCTAAATAATTACCACAACAGTGATTATTTAATCAAGCCAACCATATACCGGTAACTGTTTACCTTGATCAATGTTTTTCACACCTCGTAATACTCACATTATCATAACAAAAGGGGAATATTTTTTATATTCAATATCGTTACAATCGATGTTATATCAATTAAAATGTTTAGGGATCCGACCGGGACCTTGGACTCGGCATTTTTTTATGCGATATATTGCATAAAGCGATATCATTACAAGTGGAGTTTACTGTATTTTATGAATGAGCTTTATGGATGCCTATATGATTAAAACTATGAATGTCTAACTGATTGAAACTTGTTGTATGAATGCCATTTTGATTGAAATTTAATGAATATCTATATGGTTGACACTACAAGAATGTTTATATGATTTAAACTCATATGATTGAAATTCTACATGTATATGATTGAAAGTCATGACCGTATGATTGAAACAATGTATGAGTGTGTACATGAATGAAACTTGAAAATATGAAAGTATGTATGATTGAAACTCATATATGATGGAAAAAACTATTATTGGAACTCTGTATGAAAGTATTTATTTATGATTGAAACTCCTGTCAGTATGATTAAAAGGCTCCAAGGTGCATGTTGCCAGTCTACAAATTAGCCAATGGCGACACATGTGAATATTTGAATATAACAGAAAAATCTTGTTTTTCTAGAAACATATTCTATATAAAACGATACAAGTTGGTGCAAACCAGCCTGTTTTCTACAAAGAAAGGTAAATTAGGCTAAAGAAAATGTTCAGCTACGGGTAGCACCGACATCGATCTCTATTTATTTATACATATGTACATGTTTTCCAGCTGTTTAACATCTCCGGTCAAGTCAACAACCCCTGCACGGTTGAGGAGGAGATGTCAATCCCGCTACGTGAGCTGATCGAGCGTCATGCCGGCGGAGTCATCGGGGGCTGGGACAACCTGGTGGCCGTCATACCTGGCGGCTCATCAACTCCACTGATACCTAAATCGTATGTCACTATTCACTGGTTTTCCTGTGTCTTAATTTACAACAGTTTACACTTATTATTAGCCAGGCCTGGCTAGCTCAGTTGGTAGAGCGCTGGACTGTCAATCCGGGGATCATAAGTTTGAACCCCAGCCTGGCCACATAACTTGTGTGGGGATAGGTCATGAAATTATTTCTACGGCCATTCTCCCCCTACCTCTGATTCAAGTAGGGCAGTTGTTAGTTACTGGCATAAATATGTGCACTTAGTACTGGTAAACTGCTTAGATCTGCTAAGCTTGCCCAGGAAAAGTGTGAGTAGGTTGACTGATATGACTGAAATACTGTTGAAAATGGCGAAAAATCCAAACAAACAAACTAAACATTATGCCACTGATACCATACTTTTATGTCACTATTAAAAATGTTGCTAGCCGGAGCAAAGACAGAGTATGTTCCATAACAAATTTAACAATTAATTGTATTTGTTGACAAATAGGCAAATGAATTCCTGATCATGAAGACAAAAATTGGGATATAACACTAAAGCTAGGACACAGAACAAAAAATCTGTAAAACTTTCTCAAAGACTACAAGTACTGTTTCTACGGACAGGAAAGTGCCACAATACGCCTCTCGGGCTTTGTACACAATCTTTCCTTAACAAATCGCCACCTTAGGATTACAAGGGCCTATCTAACATGTGTTAAAGAAGCAGGTAGGATTACAAGGGCCTGTCTAACATGTGTTAAAGAAGCAGGTAGGATTACAAGGGCCTATCTAACATGTGTTAAAGAAGCAGGTAGGATTACAAGGGCCTATCTAACATGTGTTAAAGAAGCAGGTAGGATTACAAGGGCCTATCTAACATGTGTTAAAGAAGCAGGTAGGATTACAAGGGCCTATCTAACATGTGTTAAAGAAGCAGGTAGGATTACAAGGACCTATCTAACATGTGTTAAAGAAGCAGGTAGGATTACAAGGGCCTATCTAACATGTGTTAAAGAAGCAGGTAGTAAAAGGGCCTATCTAACATGTGTTAAAGAAGCAGGTAGGATTACAAGGACCTATCTAACATGTGTTAAAGAAGCAGGTAGGATTACAAGGGCCTATCTAACATGTGTTAAAGAAGCAGGTAGTAAAAGGGCCTATCTAACATGTGTTAAAGAAGCAGGTAGGATTACAAGGGCCTATCTAACATGTGTTAAAGAAGCAGGTAGGATTACAAGGGCCTATCTAAAATGTGTTAAAGAAGCAGGTAGTAAAAGGGCCTATCTAACATGTGTTAAAGAAGCAGGTAGGATTACAAGGGCCTATCTAACATGTGTTAAAGAAGCAGGTAGGATTACAAGGGCCTATCTAACATGTGTTAAAGAAGCAGGTAGGATTACAAGGACCTATCTAACATGTGTTAAAGAAGCAGGTAGTAAAAGGGCCTATCTAACATGTGTTAAAGAAGCAGGTAGGATTACAAGGGCCTATCTAACATGTGTTAAAGAAGCAGGTAGGATTACAAGGGCCTATCTAACATGTGTTAAAGAAGCAGGTAGTAAAAGGGCCTATCTAACATGTGTTAAAGAAGCAGGTAGGCCTTTTGTAATACTAAGGTGGCGAAATATGCTTGAATTAAACCTAAAATACTGAACATATGAAAAAACTAACCACAAGAACTCTTTATGGCAGTGTCTGCAATGACGTGCTGATGGACTTTGATGACCTCATCAAGGTCAACTCCGCCCTCGGCACTGCGGCCGTCACTGTCATGAATAAGGACGCCGACGTGATCAGATGCATTGCACGCCTCATGCACTTTTACAAGCACGAAAGCTGTGGTCAGGTATGATTATTGTTAAATATTTACCATAATAACCTTTTAACAAAATATTAAAATTTGTGTTTGAAATTTTCAATGGTTTGGTTGAATACCATTTTTGATTGTATAATAGACACTTCCACAAATGGCAATCATATTCAAATTAATCTGCAATGCTGTCCAATCATCGCACTTAGATATCTGGTGTTTAGAGGTTAAACTATTTCACAAAAGTGTACATGCATAATGTTTGTGATGTTCAAATGAGCAGGGGGTAATGTTTGTGATTTTCGATGAATGGAAATCAATCCTTTAACAATAGTTGGGGAGGAGTTTAAACTATTCGAGCCAAATCCCGGATCAGTCTATTATGTCTTCATATGATAAAAAAATTTGTATTGATAGACATGTCTGTGACAGCCAGTCCCTTTGTGTTGTGCTAAACCAAATGTATTTCATCCCTGATTCATCAGTGTTTGGCTGTTATTTGGATAAAACTATTAATAAATTTTGTACAATTTTACATTCATGCCTCGTAGATTGAAACATGCGTGCTGAGGTATTTTAAACCAAATAAAATTTAGAAAAAAATGTTTACAATGTTGTTCATTCAAATGAAAGTAAAAACATTATTTTATCAACATCATACAAACATATGTTTGTTAGGGATATAGAAATATTGCTGTCCCCTAATGCACACTTGCATCTGCTTAATATGTGAAGAAATGTTGAATAAGGTATTGTCACTAGTATTTGTGGCTGAACTTGTTTTATTTTATGCTTGCCAGTGCTTTATTAGGAAATATCAGTGAAATAAAATGTGTAAATCACTGTTTAAAACAGTGCAAATTACCACTCTGGTAATTTTCCCTGTTTCACACTTGTTCCTGATTTAATACAGTAAATGAAACAGTCTGTTAATGAAGCCAAACTCAAAAATGTGAAATTATGTCAAAAATGTTTTGATGTCATGATGTGACATTTCCCGCAATATTTTCAAATTAAACGCATTTAGCTAGCACTTAAAATGTACCAAAACGGCGTAAAAGCGTAAAATGAAAAGAAAATCTGTTGGTTTCGGTAGAATATCGATTTTAATTCACTCGTGATCGTAGAAAATATATATTTAACTCGTGGCTGTGCCAATCGTGAAAATATACATTTCTATGATCACTCGTGAATTACAATCGATACTCTACCGAAACCTACAAATTTCCTTTATTTATTTAGTAAGCATTGTTTAAAAAAACAGTACTTGTTTGTTTGTTTCAAATGATACATTTCTCCTTTAGACTAGGGTACCTGAGGTGTTTTGATGGTAATAATGACTGTTTAACGAAGCAATGTACTCAATGTTCAGTTAGAAAGTAAAAATATGGTTTAATAATTGTTTATGTTAATAAATGTGTTATTAGAATTGTTTACTTTTGTTAAAATATGTTGTACTTTTGCAGTGTACTCCATGCAGAGAGGGTACTGGATGGATGAACGTGATGATGCATAGATTTGGTGAGTTATTGCTCAATAAACTTGTATTTGGTCGTAAAGTAAAAATTAAATACCAGTTACTATACAATTTTCTCTCACTATTAACAAACATCTTTCTTGGCAAACATTTTTGACCGCTGTTAATAAACATTTGTAAATTTGCTGTAATTAATTTGTTGCATTACTCTGCATAACATTATTTCTGTTGACTGTAAATATCCGAATATCATCTGTGTGGTGAAAATTACGATGTTCTTTGAATGTTCAAACTAAGGAACAATTGAAAGATTACTGTTTATCCGGTCCTGATTGTATTTTGAAGTTGCAGACCAAATCACATTTTCTAGAAATTTGGTCACCCATCATGCGTAATCTTGTCACATAAGTATCCAAAACTAGCTTTAAGGTGAGGATACATTATCGTCACATTTGTAGCGCATTATGAAAACACTAGACTTTGTCTGGGGGCAATTATTGATAATTTGTTCACAGGTAAATGCTCATGATTCACATTGGACGATTATAGAATCCCTGTTCAAAACCGCATCGTTACCCTGTTGTTTCAGTGGACGGTAACGGACGCCCTGAGGAAATTGACATGCTGTGGGAAATTAGTAAGCAGATTGAAGGACACACCATCTGTGCACTTGGGGATGGGGCAGCCTGGCCCGTACAGGTGTGTATCTTGTGGGAGTGAGTTCTGTGCACTAGGAGAAGGGAAAGCATTTCCCGCACAAGTATATATTATCATATCTAGTGTTGTAGTATCTGTGTGCTGTATGATGGGGCTATCTGGCCTGTACAGGTGTATATCTTGTGTCAGTGAGCTTTGTGCACTAGGGGAAGGGAAAGCATTTCCCGCACAAGTATATATTATCATATCTAGTGTTGTAGTATCTGTGTGCTTTATGGTGGGGCTGACTGGCCTGTACTGGTGTATATCTTGTGTCAGTGAGTTCTGTGCACTAAGGGAAGGGAAAGCATTTCCCTCATTAGTATGTATTATAATATCTAGTGTTGTAGTATCTGTGCACTAGGGGATGGGGTCACCTGGCCCTTACAGGGGGTATTGATTTCTGTGCACTAGGGGAAGGGAAAGCATTTCCCTCATTAGTATGTATTATCATATCTCGTGTTGTAGTATCTGTGTGCTTTATGGTGGGCTGACTGGCCTGTACAGGTGTATATCTTGTGTCAGTGAGTTCTGTGTACTAGGGGAAGGGAAAGCATTTCCCTCATTAGTATGTATTATAATATCTAGTGTTGTAGTATCTGTGCACTAGGGGATGGGGTCACCTGGCCCTTACAGGGGGTATTGATTTCTGTGCACTAGGGGAAGGGAAAGCATTTCCCTCATTAGTATGTATTATCATATCTTGCGTTGTAGTATCTGTGCACTAGGGGATGGGGTCACCTGGCCTTTACAGGGGTGTATGAGTTCTGTGCACTAGGGGAAGGGAAAGCATTTCCTTCATTAGTATGTATTATCATATCTAAGGTTGTAGTATCTGTGCACTAGGGGATGGGGTCACCTGGCCCTTACAGGGGTGTATTTTGTGGGAGTGAGTTCTCTGCCCTTGGAGATGGGTTAGCATTTCCCCCCACTGGTATGTATTATCTGTGTAATGTGTCTATTAATATCTAGTGTTGTATCATCTGCTTGTTGTTGGATAGTGGGGCCTTGCATGTACAGGAGTGGATTATGTATCTTTTTACAGGGCTTTTTCCCTGGCTCAAAAATGCCTATAGACACATTAATGTCTAACGTTGAAAGTGTAGATATTTCAGGTATTTCATTAAGTGCTATAAAGAAAATGCTGTAGCCAAATGCAACGTTTCTTCAGCCTGATGTTTGAAATTTTTAGCCATTTGCTTATTCGGCGAATGGCAGACTAAGGCCTGGGCTAGTATTCACAAAGCTCTTAAGGGAAATCTTAACTTAAGTTGTACTTAAGTGGAAATGTCAGATCCAATTTTCTATGTTAAATCCAAAGAATTCTGTTCACAAGAGGTTAAAAACTTAAAATATGACACATCTAAGCAATATTTACCAGGTTGAAACATTTTAAAGTAAAATGGCCTGTAAATGAAACAGCTAAAAACTTTCCTTAAGTTTTCTCTAAGGAGCTGTGTGAATACGGGCCCTGATTTATATTCATTACCGTATAAAGGTGTTGTTATCAACCAATACACGTAATGCGACCAACTAGACAGAATAAACATTCTGTGTCCGACACATACATTGTACTACCCTTTTAATTGTATGTATTGGCATGTTAGAATTTGTGTATTGGCTGCTTTTTATATTTAAAAAAACACACACACTCCTCTATATCTGGCAGTTATTGGAATGAATATCTCTGTCATTATCAAGTGTAGCTTGGCATCTTATCTTGTGCAAATAATTAAAACACAAAAGAATTGTTATTATTTTATGATATGCTGTGAAAGGGTGGAGAATACCAGTCGGTTAAATAAAAAAGTTTATAAAAATAAATCATTTTTGAGAAAAAAATACAGCATGTAATAAAAGAAAAATATGTTTATATCTGTTAGATTTTGTTTTGTTTCATTCGTGGTCATTGCAAATGGATCTGTTTTCTATAATCGCTCATAAAAGAATTACGACTTTACACTGAAACCAGCATATATCTTCGATATCTTAACTCTTACTTCAAACTTTTTTCTATAGACGCTTGGTACATCATTTCTTCAAAATTATCAACATAATCAAGAAAGAAACAAAAAAGAATTACTGTAATACTAATAATTTATAAGAAGTATGGTATTAAAAACAACAATATGCTGACAAAAAGGTATATAATAATAAAAATTGTGTGCTAGTTTGGTGTTTTGAGACCTTGTATGAATATTGTTGTTTGTGCAAACAAGTGACACAACCAACTGGACTGAAACAAGTTTTCATAATGCCATACACGTAAGTCTAGTCTGTAGAATAGCCTATAGCCAAATATAAAAGATATTGTGAAGTATATCAAAGCAGAGCCAGTATTCAAATATGATTTGTCTAATATTTCTACAGACAAAGAACAAAATTATAGTTGTTAAACTACCCATAAACAACGCAAAAAGAAGTCCTGATTCTGAGGGGAGCATAATAAAAAGTAGTTCCAATTACAATTGCAAAAAATATTTGTCAAATTCTGTTAGAATCAAAATAATTTTCGCACTATTGTTGTTTATCGGCCAACAAACAACTCTTTGTCGTTCTGAAGCGGGGCTATTAAACAACTTGGGCTAACGCCATCATAGTTTAATTCCTACTCATCAGAACTCCAAATCGTTGTTTATTGGCCGATAAACAACGATAAATGGAAAATTATTTTTTAATTAAAGCATCTGAGCCTTGCAGTTAGCAACAGGGAAGGCTATTCTGGACAAATTGATACACCCTACTTATGTATATAGAAAGTTTTGGTTATTTTTCTGAGCTCTGATATTGTTTGATTACAGGGGCTGATAAGGCATTTCAGACCGGAGATAGAGGCAAGAATGGCCAAGTTCCACAAATTACAGGCAAAGGCCTAGTGCTTATATATAGACGTGTGCCGGTATTGGAAAATGAACCTTAATTATTGACTGTTATTTGTGGTGAAATATTTCTTGGATGAAGATGCATTGTGGAACTCCACCAAGATAGATTGGTGTTAAACCTAATGATGTGGGTTTATATGCGTGTCTCGAAAACCAAAGAATGTATTTAATATGTTCACTGGAGCATTTTTTATGTTGGAAATTGAATTAAAAATGAAAACAATTGATTTTGTGCTGTTTGTAGTTTGTGGCATGTCTAGTCACAACCACAAGACCCCATAACTAATTTAAATTGTTACAAACAAACACACATTTCCTTACAATTGAAGTTGTCACCCCCCAATCACCGCTCCACAATTACCAACAATTGAAGTTGTCACCCACAACCACTGCTCCACAATTTCCAACAATTGAAGTTGTCACCCCCAACCACCACTCCACGATTGCCAACAATTGAAGTCACCCACAACCACCATTCAACAATTCCCAAAAATTGAAGTATTCACCCCAACCACCACTCCACAATTCCCAACAATTGAAGTACCCGGTAGTCGCCCCAACCTCCACTCCACAATTCCCAACAATTGAAGTTGTCACCCCCAATCACCGCTCCAAAATTCCCAACAATTGAAGTTGTCACCCCCAACCACCGCTCCACAATCCCAGCAATAGAAGTTGTCACCCACAACCACTGCTGCACAATTCCCAACAATTGAAGCTGTCACCCACAACCACCATGCCACAATTCCCAACAATTGAAGTTGTCACCCACAACCACCTCTCCACAATTCCCAGCAATTGAAGTTTTCACCCACAACCAGCACTCCACAATTCCCCATAATTGAAGTTGTCACCCACAACCACCGCTCCACAATTCCTAACAATTGAAGTTGTCACCCCAAACCACCGATCCACAATTCCCCATAATTGAAGTTGTCATTCACAACCACCACTCCACAATTCCCAGCAATTGAAGTTGTCATCCCCAACCACCGCTCCACAATTCCCAACAATTGAAGTTGTCACCCCCAACCACCGCTCCACTATTCCCAACAATTGAAGTTGTCACCCCAAACCACCGCTCCACAATTCCCAACAATTGAAGTTGTCACCCACAACCATCGCTCCACATTTCCCCATAAATGAAGTTGTTACACCCACCCACTGCTCCACACGTCCCACTTTTGTGACTTTATATTAGTTGCAAGACTGGAAAGGTCTGTTGGTGTTAAAAGGACTATATCTAGGAAAGTGGAAAGTGTTTTATTAAAACACTAAGTGTTTTATTAAAACACAATAAATTTTATTATAGAAATGCCTAATACCAATATTCCCCAAAAGTATAAATAAGTGCATAATGAGATTTTCACTTCATCAAAACGCAAAAACTTGAATGGATGAAACATGAAAATTGTACCGAAGTTACGACTCTGGAACTACATGTACAAAAACAAATGAAAATGGAATGGAAAGTGCTACTGTATTGTGACTGACAGCTCGACTCGAATGACAACAATATAATATTTAATCTAAATATAATAAAAGGAGTGTAATTACAACTTGCTTTTGTTTTAGCATTTTTAATGCACGTCTTTCGAGAAAGTACTGTATAAATTTGGTGTATACTCAATATCGGTCCTCAAAAATAACTACAGGTGTCAAATTGAACAGATCAGGGGTATTGTTGTTCTCTTTAAAGTGTCATTTATGACACTTGTATAAGCATTCAGGCTGTTAGAACGGAGTAACAATTTCAAATGCTTGTACTGTATATCAATTTTATTAAATGTTAGGTTAATCTCGTTAAGAAAATATAATCTACTTATTATGAGACAAATAAGTGCAACAATAACAAGTCTAAATTGTATGGAATTTATTCTATAATAAAATGCAATAACGTATAATTTATATAAAATTGTCATTATAATATTGTATCAAATATTTACTAAAATATAAATTAAATAAAATCGTTTTTATTCTAAAAAATATTCAATAAAATATATATGCCTAATACGATAACATCTTTAATAGCAACATAAAGATAAATTCTGAAGTAATACAAAAAGTATACACTGGACAGTCACACATTCAGTACAGCCGATTTCTTTCTTTGTTCATATGGTTTCCGACATAAACTATATCGTCCGCAGATTAGTCCGCGTTTTAGTATGTGCCGTCAATGTACGCTCCTCCTGATGTGAATATAGAGGTACGTATCCTCCCATTGACCGTTTCTCTCTATAGCAAACATTTAATTTCTAATTTCGTTTGTGTTTTTCTACACTCAACAAAGTTTAAACGTACCAAATGGAATTTGTTGTATTTTCTTTATTTATAACAATTTCAGCTACGCCATGGTAAACACGAAATTGTTTCGATTTTTTTCCCCAATATTTTGCTATGAACACATGCATTTATAACTCAAACAATCATAGCTGACATTTCAAGCTGAAATTCTTATAAATAAAGAAAATACAACAATTTTCATTCATTTCCATTTGGTGCCGCCGTGAATTATAATCTTTGTGTTATGCAATCCCAAGCGAGGTCTCAATATGAGGTGTCTACATATGAAGTTTCATCAAAATACCTCAGTGTGTTCTCAATTTATTGAGCGGAAACCATTTTTCTATTTTCAGTAACGTTGACCTTGACCATGACCCCACCCACCCCATATGCAATCCCAAGCAAGGCCTCTATATAAGATATGTAGGTATGAAGTTTCATTAAACTATCTTAATGCGTTCTCAAGTACTGAGTGGAAACCGGTTGTTTCTATTTTCAGTAGCAGTGTCCTTGACCTTGACCCCACCCACCCCATATGCAATCCCAAGCGAGGTCTCGATATAAGGTATCTATGTATGAAGTTTCATTACTATAGCTCAATCTGTTCTCGAGTTAGAGAGCGGAAACAAAAAGTTGACGCCGCCATCCTGCCCGACCGCCCAACGACATTCCCCAATCTAATAACCGAAATTTAATTTGGTTAAAAATCGATCTAACATCAATAACACATTTTTGTTATTTTCTTTATGTACCGTTTAGTCGGGATTATCTGTCCCTACCTCTTCATTAATTACACTAACAGGATTAAAGTATTCGGGACTCGTGCTGCTTGTCTTCGGAATATTTAAGTTTGTATTGTAACCACATCACCCGACCGCTATTTTGATTGGCATTCTATTAATAGAGACTACGTCACAAGCTAATAATAGAGTCTACTTTACTGGTCGGGAAGCGACACCTGGTGTTTTGATTGGTTGTGTCATTGCGCAGACTGCAAACGACCACTCTGGGTACACAGGCGATTCTAACAGTAAATCGCCTCTGGTACATGATGCGACATTTTGGACTACTTTCAATGACATGATGATCACAAATGGCTGCGCCCATAAGCTACAGTATTGAAATTTCGATCAACAAGAGAACATGAACATGTTGAAAATTATTGGGAATTATTATAAATAACATGATCGGAGTTAATAAGTACCCAAATAACAGTTCAATGCAAGTAATAAAGAAGGATGAATAAGTGTAGACATGTCTACACATTTCATTATCAGAAGGAATCATTTCACAAACAACAGAGAATATGTTTTATGATAAGCGTTGCCATCGAAACTTGAATGAATGAACCAGTGGATATGTGCCGGCACTTAAAAAAGACTGTAACTACATATGCATACGTTGGATCTGCAAAACTAAAAATAAGTCATTTTCTTGATGACATAAGTTAACTGAGCATTTAGGTTCATAAAAACAATTAAAACTTTATATTAACTCAAGAAAAAATGGTATTGCCCAGTATTGCCCACTTTCAGATTATTGACCGGGACGGGAAAAACCGGTAAAACCCGCCGCAAAAACCCGGGGGCGGGTGATTCATGCCAACCCTGGTCCTGTATGGGTTGTTACTTGCTTGTAGACATAATGCTAGGTTTCTGATTTCATTAATTCCAAAATGTAGATACTGGATGCGTCCATACATTTCAACATTGTCATATTCTCATAGTTCAAAATCTGCATTTCTTTCACATCACTTCTCAAGTTTGTAAGTTATTATGTGTTTTCAAAATATTCTAATTACCCTCTATCACATTTGTTATAATGACGGTTGCATTAACATTACATATTATAATTAATATATAAACATAAATATTTTTAATATTATAATATACATTGTATTTGGGAAATATATCAAAGCATTATTCAAAGCTATATAAATGTATAACCAGTTGTAAAATACATGTGTTTCAAATACATCATTAAGGTATTGCAAGTTCAGAACACGGAAGCTGAAAACCGCTTAAAATTGTCACTGTACATGGTGTAAAATCAACCTATGTTCCTTTCATTTCAATTAACACTTTATCGTAGAAGCATAGTCATATTTATATAAAACTGGCAATCTTTCATTATATCCTTGGATAATATTTGGTTGATCTGCCAGATTATTTACCATCTAGTCTCGTTTCTAAACTGAAAGTTCTCATTGAGCTCTTGTAGGGATTGCCAGTCACAGCCAGGTTTGGTATTCTTCGGGAGATAAACATGTTAATCACAGACTTGCAAAATTCAGTTCACCTGTTAAAAAGAGACATGTGACTAAATTTTAAGGAATTATTTAGTAAAGAAGCATGCGATGTAAAGGTAAACGTAAACAAAAAGTATAATGCTATTTCAACTTCGATTAGTTGTACTAGTTAACAAGAATTAATCCAACTATTCATAGCTTATGTAATAATATTAATGCTGCAAACACACTATAAACAGATTAACTTATGGTAAATTACTAATAAGAAACCATGGACATTACATAAATTTTAATGAATACAATGAAACAAATGATATAAAAAATATAATAATAATAATAATAACAGAAATACTATTGAATTGCATACATTTAATTATTGTATACAAATTAACGAACTGGATATACTGAAGAATATCAGAATACTTTATGATAATAACAGTAACAACATAAAATTTATGAAGTACATTAAATTATAAAAAATAATAAATCAATTATTAAAACATGTTATTTTACCTGACAAATAAGGCCTTTTCCTAAGCCAGTAGTGAAACGCAATGGCAGTCCGTATTGTGTAGATATTTTCATTATCTTTATTTGATTCTTCCCCAAAAACCTTGTTTTATCAGTACAATTTAACTTAAAATTTAACTCAGAATCTGTTTCACTAGTAAGTCTAGTTTCGCTTTCAGTTTGGACAGTTTGTAAACACTATAATCCGTTTCGATAACGAATTAAAATTTCTTGAAAGTATATTCGCAAAGTAAGTCTTTTGGATAATAGGTCAAGATGCCTATATAATTGACATCAACTATTCATCTATTATCATCGTTTCGACATAGAATGTGGTGCTATTTTAACGCGCGTCATTTATAGCCTCATAACACAGGCGGATCACGCGTTGGGTGCATCAAGCCAAGAAGGCTCCTCGATAGACACGAGATCTATCTTACGGAGCATTCCGGAGATAGTCGATGTATCACGATTGTGCAAACGACTCGGCCCGTCGAGCTAAGTGAGATGCATTTTCTGCTTGCCTATGTAATGTAGATGACATGTGTAAATGTCAAATAGCTATGATTACGTTCACGTGTGCCATACAGAAAGTACAAGGTAAGCTAAATGTTGTTTTTTTTCGTACTGTTATCAGATTGTATTTGTTATAATCCTAGACATCGTACGTTGCTATAATAATAATAATTAGTAACAACTCATTTCGAAAAATCTACGAAACAGATTCTGTTTAACTATCCTATATATATTGGAAAATGAACAAATTAAAATAAAAAGTTGAGTTTTCCTAATTTCTTGATTACTGCATGTACACAATGATATATTTTAATAGATTTATCTTACTTTGATTGGCACCACTGAACATAAATAAGGCCCAGGGGTGTGGAAGTCATATGCCCGACTTGTCCGACGCGGGTAATTTTACTGTTGGACAAGTAATTGTTTCCTGTCTAGTTGTCCATGGACAAGTACAATTTCAGGGTGTGAAAATGATGTAAAAGTTTGAAGTTAATTATCATATTATTATATACTTATACAGTTGAATAAAAATGTGTTTTATTTTTTATTTAATGAAAAAAATATAACAGGAATGCCTTTATTGACTGTATTTTTAGTTTGGACAAGTGACTTTTGCTTGCGGACAAGTAGATGTTTGCAATAAACTTGTCCATGGAAAAGTAAACAGTTTTGGTATTTCCACACCCCTGAATAAGGTATAGATGCAACACGCTAACAAGACAATTTGATCAATTGTTGTTCAGTAACTTATCATAATATATAAGTCTAGTTTAATCAAACCTTATATGTAGCATTATTATTAATATTTTTACCACCCAACACTCGATTTAGGTTAAATCATGTCGGTTGATAGTCGTTATTAAGGTATCAAGAAACCTTTACAATTTGCCAAAACAAACTTCGCAGAAGTTAAGCTAAAATGGCTATGCACGACATTGATCGACCTGTATGTACTTCGAGTTTAGGACGAGGTTATATTACTCCATTGTAAATATGGTTATCACGGTCATGTATGGTTATTTCTTTGCAGGATGACGTTTCGCTATTAATGTACTAGGAAAAACTATATATTAATGAGTTCAGCTGCACTTACGACGATGGCTAGTCTTGCAGATGTTTTTCAAGAGCAAGAAAGAACTAACTGGCTCAAGTCCTGGCTGGCAATAGACATTACAAAGACTGGTTTGCAAAAATTTGTTGACAAAGAGGTTCAAACCTTCCATACGAGCATTTTACAAGCAATCGCAACAAAGTTAAATCTTTCTCAGACACCAAACTGTACAAGTTGTTGCACTGCAAACTTATTAGCATGTCCAACACAAGATATATGCACGAACAGATATCGAAAACCGTGCAAAATGCATGATACGCCAGCCAAACAGCCCCGACCATGTCCTAGTATGATATGTGACGACGTGCGTGACGCCATTATAAAACAACACCGATATAGCCACCAGTCGTGGAAGTATACTTCAGCTAAAAACTGGACCAGCAATCACTGGTAATTAGCAAAGTGTTTTTACCACCAGACGTTACATTGGAGTGACGACTATTCAAAATACAGACTTAAACGGAGTAATTAGTGTTTTACTGAACTGCAAACACTTTGACAACAGAGTTTCTTTCAGCATAGCACCACCGAAGCCAAATGCCTGCCTTCTGACAAAGGATATAGAAGCAATTAAGATTCTGTTTAAACTATTAACTACATGCATGTTTTAGTGGAAATTCAATTTGAACATAAATAAAACATGTTCACTTGAATATTGTCGTATAAAAACTGAAATGTAGATGTAGCTACAATTAATTTGTTAGACTTGATTTAGCGAAGAAGTGCAATTCCATAACCCACAGTGGTGTGCAAAAACAATGTGTATGTGCTTCAAATTTAATGAATTTGCGGAAGTTTTTAATTTAATAAGCTACATGTTAAAGGTATTTAGATTTTTATTTTTTCAGGCTCGAGACATTAGCAAGGCTGTCCGTCACACGTCCGACTGCAGAGTTTCAGACACTGATCTCCAGGACATGTTTGCAACATTGATTGCCTTACTGAGTGATTCAGTGCATTTAGTTCATGATATTACCGCCCAGGAAGCAGTTAGGAAGCTAAAACAGGTACATATATAAGTGAATTAGAGCACTTAGGCTTCTAAGGCTTTAAAGAAATGCGCATATTTTCCAATATTTGGACAAACGAATTCCGAAAGCTGCAATGTATTTATGTGCAATTTTGTTAAGTTATACAGTGATTTCATAAGAAAAAACTCAGAAATATGTAAATGAATATATCATATTTTTTATTTGTATAGTAATAAATTATTATTTTATTATGTGTGTAACATATTTTTTCCTTTATTTATATACGTACATTCACTTATTTATATATATATAACGTATATAACGCAACAATGCATATTTTCGCTTAGTCATGTAAACACGTTTGCAGTTTTACTCCTTACTTATTTCCTACGTTTTCCACTTCTTGTATACATTGTATGGTAAACTCATTATTCGAAACGAAACAACATTATTTTCCCCTTTTTTAACCAGCTCCAGATAGACAAGTTACATATAACGGCTGCAGAAATGTGCCAGTTACTAATAGATGCTCCGAAGACAATAGGAAACGCTAAGCAAGCAGCTGCTGATGCGAAAAACGAGGTACAAACATGCCTAGCAAAATGTGGGCAACAACTTGAAGAAGATTTAAAGCAAGCCCAAAAACAGCTACAGACCTGCAAAGAAAAGGTTCAAAAGCAACTGGAAGAAGAATCGCGGATTATAATGACAGCACAGACAGAACAATGTCAAGCTAAACTTAACGAAACGACTCGGGAAAGTATCGATATGATTCTGGAGACAAACACTCAACAATGTGATGGTAAATATGAAACGCATCATCAACCTATAACAAAATTTTGTTCGAAAGAAATTTAACAGTTGTTACAAATGCTCACGGTACTTGTGTTTGCATTTCCCACATTGACACCTGATTCCTCTGTCAGACAAAGGTCTCCATTTCCTACAAACATGGAGCATCTGTCTTTGCCATTTAGAGTCATTTTTAAAATGAAAACACCACCTTGCTCGGGTTTTGGTAAATATTTACCATTACCGAAACAGTATGTAATACACTGGAAATAGTTTGTCCACAAGATTTACATTTTAATTCAACGAAAATCAAGGGTTATGCTGAGACGCCTTATTTCGTTCTTGTCTTAGATTACTTTTGTATCAATCAAATGATCAACATTGAGCTTTGTTTTAAATAGGCAAATAGTACAAATTCGTAATGGTATTTTCTTAAGGGCTTTTGTCAAGTACGAGTATAACAAACCGAACATCGAAATCGCCCATACCGGATATAAGATGTATGTGTGCTTCAGAAACATTTAAAACGTTAAATATCTTACTTGTGTTTATTTGTGTATGTTTTCAGACTTTCGCCGACGTCTTAAATGTTTTACGAGGGCAATTATAGTCACGTACCCATATCGCCATTGATGCCAAGCCCTGATAAAAACATTACGGAAGTCTATGCTACTCCAGCAATATACAAAATACAAAAAGGTAAAGAAGGGAAACTAACAAAATCTGATCCGATACACAATTACAAAGACCTTATTTACAAAGATGGTAGGAGAATTCAACGCATATTCTTGCAAGGCAAGCCTGTTAATGGCAAAACAACGTTTGCATCGAAATTGGTGTTGGACTGGTGTAGTGAAACGCAGTTACTGTCTGAAGAGAAGCCGCCATTTGGTGACGTTACGACAATTTAAGTTCATCTTTCTCATCACCTTACGAGATGCGATAAATCAGCGTTAAGTTGCCAGGATTATAAAAGAACAAATAATTGACCAGATTTATGGGGATAAGGATCGTGAACTCGGATATAACCTACTTCAACAAATTTTGACGACAGAAACGTGCCTCGTGCTTCAGGACGGTCTGGACGAATGGACCGATTCTAGTTGTAAACATGCCCTGCCGTTGATGGTAGCCTGTCACAGCCAGAGTACTGTGTTGACAACAACCCGCCAGTGGAAAATGACTGACGAACGTATCAAGGACTCCAAGGTCGACACACTGCTGAAGTTGGAAGGAGTACTGGATCAAGAGATGCTTAGCAAACAGGTTCTGGGTCAACTTGTTCCATCTGACGACCTTGATGTCAAACATGAGGAATTCAAGACGTATATTAAAACCAACAAACTTGGTGGCTTATTGTCGTCACCAATGTTACTTTCGCTAATTGTGTGTTCTTGGATAGACGGTACACATTTGACAGGATCGTTGTGTGAAACGTACAGTATTCTTCTTGACAGTCTTCTAAAAAAGGCCAGTGATGTGACTGCCTCTTTTCAAACTCCCCCATTTAATAGCTGTGCTAACACAAAATACCTCAGACTAAATATTGAACATGCCAATACTATTTCTAAACAGGCATTTATGCAACTGTTATCTCATCAACGGGAAAGTTCACTTGTTTTCAGCGACAGAGTGTTGGCATATATGTCTCAAGAACAAAAATCATTTGCGATTAAGTCTGGCCTTTTTCTAAAAAGGAAAAGTGCATCACTAACAAACAGAGCAACCACGTGTTCATTCATACACAAGTCGGTATAGGAATTTCTAGCTGCCTATCATATCGCCAGCAATGTGAATGTCATCGAAGACGATATTAGTCCTTATCTTACCAAAGAGTTAGGAACATATCAGAAATCTTTATATTTCTGTGTGGATTGAACATCTACGCCGGCAATAAATTGTCCTGTTTAATAGATGAACACAGTGTAAACGTTTATAGCATGCGTTTACTTCAGACCTACATTTCAGGCTACAGAGAGGCTCAAGCAAACGATCAATCTAACATATGCCTGAAACTCAGTAGATTGCACATATTGGGTGATGAATTATATTAATGTGAAGCAGCTTTCAAAGATATTTGTCATGTTAACAAGTCAAACATTCAGTCACTGCAATTTAAAGATTTCTCTACCCAGGTGAGATCTACGCTACCTGCACATTACCTAGAAGAAATATTGAACCGATCTGCACATTGTATGGAACATCTCTGTGTCTGTGTCTTTGTAACTTCATACGATGACTCTGTTTATGGTGAGTTGGATATTTCTGTCTGTCGCAATTTGGAAACGTTAGAAATTCGCGGCGACATCACCTGTGAGAAGAAACAAATAAGCTTACATGAGAGAGAGATTCTTTATTCGGAAATAAGGCAATATACACATGATTCCAATATACACAGAACAAAATACATATATATAACCGGTAAATGGTGAGGCATATCATTATACAATTACTGCAAATACATGTGAATATATCAATCAAAACAGTATTTCTAAAATGTGTACATGGTCGACAGAGGATAAAATTTATGTGCAAAATGGGAGTAATGAAGCTCTTTTTGGAGAAAAATGGTAATGTTAACTAAATCATTTCAATTATATTTGAGTAATTTGTATTTCTAGTAGGTATTTGGCGAAAAAATGGTAATAATATATAAATAATTTAAATTATTCTGAATCGTTTATATCTAAGTATGTTTAATTTAGCTTATATTTAAGTAATCTAATCAGTCGCAAGTGCGGTTAAGCATATGCAATATGTTACATAAAAAGAAAAAAGGAAAAAAGAAAACATATAGCTGCACGTTTTATCAAAAAGTCCTATTTACGTACTATTTACATCCAATAACACAATATAACTTTTATTTACATAGTGCGACAATAATAAACAAAGTATTGAGTTAATTGACGACGAGCTATATATTTTGTTGATGTATAATTTCATTATTCAAACATTATTGTTAACAATTTAACTTAAAACCACTAAGTTGTATTGTAAATTGTATTTGTTTTTATTTCTTGTGTGTATTGTTTTCAGGTACCACTGCTGTTTTTTTGTCCACATTGTTTTTTTTTACCAATTGGATGAAAAAAAAAAGGTGTGTGTTCTCATCTGTGCTGTAAGGGCATTTTGAGCATGGATTACTGTATGCTACATGGTTTGTGAGTATGTTTATATTTATATGAAAGGTAAAATTAATAATTAAATTATGATGTGCGTGTGATACAGTCCCTTAGCACCAGTGATTGATGTATGTATATTCCTAGGTGTTTGATTATGCAGTTGTTATTTGATGACATTAATTCTGTAAATTTCAGTATGTTGGGGTGTTTCCAATAATACTTTTTAATGTGTGTTTTTCGGATTTCAGTGTATAGTGGGCATTCTAGTAAAAAGTGAAATTCGTCTTCAAGAGTGTAACATGAGATACATTTACGTTAATTTCGTGGGATTTTGTTAGGTTTATGCCATCTGCCTGTTTCTATTGCAAGTCTATGTGAGGAAGTTCTTATGCGTGTAAATGCGTGTCTGTATTTTTTTTATATTTAAGCAGTTAAGGTAATGTTTGTAACCAAAGTCATGAAAAAGTATATATGTTGATGCTCTTGAGGACAGGCTGAGTTCATTATTTAAATTTTGCAGGTATGTGTCTTGTGATCTTTGTTTAAATAGTGAGATAAATAAGTTTTCGTTTTCGACACCTTGATTTAGCCAGACATGATAAAACCCTTATTGTTCAAGAGATTCTTTTAACGATTTTACCCATGGAGGTTTGTTTGGATTGGCATCTAATTCCATCAACAACATTTTGTATGTGATTTTGACTAATTTGGTTTCTGGGCTTTTTAAGATTTTGAACCAGTATCGAATAATATTAACTATAATACTGCATTTTAGAGGAAATCTGCCAAGTTCACTATATATGAAGTTATTATGTGTTTGTAATCTTACTCCCAAAAGTTGTTTACACAATTTCAGATGTACGGTCTCTAGTCTTTTACTGTTATTAAAACCCCAAACTTCACTTCCATAATTTAAAATCGGTAGGATAAGTTTATCAAATAATGATAGTGTGTGTTCAACTGATATGTCTGTAAACTTATATAGGTATGATTTTAATTTAAATATTGCTTTCAGGGCCTGGCCTGCTAGCTTATAAAATGTTAGATTAAAAGATCCACTTGAAGAGAATGTTATGCCCAGAAATGGGAAATTTGAAACAATTTCAAGTTTTTGATCGCCATATAAAAAGTGTTGTCCTCCTGGATTTCTTCCTCCTTTTTTAAATATTAATACTTTAGTTTTTTGTACATTAAGTGTTAGTTTCCATTGATTGCAATATTCATACAGAATGTCTAATCCATGTTGAAGGTCATGTTCAGTTTCTGACATTATTGTTATGTCGTCTGCATATAATAGTATAAATAGTTTAAGCATGTGGATGCATATGCCCTGGTGGCCTTTAAGTATCAATGTTTCTTCAAGGTCATTTATATACATGGCAAATAGGAACGGTGACAACAATCTCCTTGACAGACCCCTAGGTTGCATATAAAGCTTTCACTTAAACAGTTATTAAATTTGATACATGATTTTACATTTGAGTAAAGGGACTTGGTTATGTCTAACATTTTTCCTCTAACGCCTAATTTTATAAGTTTAGTCCATATATCCAGTAAGTCGAAGGCCTGGTATAATCGACAAAACAGACACATAATTTCTTGTTGTTATTTAACATTTGTTGGATTACTGCATGAAGAGTGAAGATATTGTCAGTAGTGCACATATTTGATCGAAAACCTGCTTGTGCATCAACATACACATTGTATTTGTCCGCCCATTTATTTAGTATGTTGTTAAGAACCCTTGTAAATAATTTCCCAAGTGTGCTTAGTAGTGTTATTCCTCTATAATTCTCTGGATTGTTTGTGTCACCTTTTTTGTGTAGTGGTATTATAAAACCGTTTGACCAATTTTCTGGAAAATAGTTTAAATCAAAAATCCTGTTGAATAGTTTACTCAAGTAATTTATAAGACTGTTTATGCCATATTTAAAAAATTCATTTATGAAAAAATCTGGTCTCCTGATCTGCTATTTTTCAACTCTTTACATGCTTTAAATATTTCATCGTTACTAATGTTGACATTCAGCTCTTCAAACATGATATTAAATTCCCCTTGAACATATCGTTCGTTGTGGTTGTGTTATTTGTACTCAGGCTTTTTAATAACTTCCAGTAATCTTTAGCATTGTTTAGTCTGGCTTTAGTTAATTTTTCTGTTTGCTTTTTGTCATATTGGTACTTTTTTGATCTTATCAGTGATTTGTATTGTGACCTGACATGTACCATATTTTTCCTATTTGCATCGCAGTTATCAGTTCTATAATTATTAAGGGTTTTGTAAAAATCGGATTGTTTTTGTTTACATTCACTGTCTTACCAGTTTTCGTTGGCCTTTGAATTTGTGTGTGTGTTGTGTTGTTTCACGTTTTTCTTAAATGGTGTACAAATCTTATTAAGTAAGTTTGCAGAAAGATTCTAAATTATCATCACTTTCTGCATTTTGTGTGATTAGGTCTACATTTGAGGTCAGATCATTTAATTTATTTGTGATTTCATCTGATTCTAAAGTATTTGCATATGCATGAGAAGTTGAAACGACTCACATTAAATTGCCAATACACTAGTGAATTGGACTTGTCATTGTGTAGAAATTTAGCATATATAGATATAGATGGACCGATGACTGTGATTTCAAAACAACTGCGCAAGTTAAAAGTGTTAAAGTTTCTTCACATAGGATGCGAATGCGTTGGTGCTAATTATATGTGACTTGACTTCGTGTCACATGCTGGAAACAGTATGGATCAATAATCGAACTACATTTGTAAATAAACCACTATGTGAGTTAACACAATTGAAAATATTGAAATTGAATGGCGTTGATCAATTTGCATGGATTTTATTTGACAGAGAGATGTCACGTTCTGAGAAACGCAACATGTAAAGTTATTTCACTACCGCCCTTCTTAACAAATATAACATAAATGTGTACTAAATATTCGTCTTCTTGGTTACACAGCTTCTTCTGCAGCCTTTCTACATTAAATCACCGTGTTACATGTGTCCTTTACTTGTACACCATATCATCGTCTACAGAAAAAGCAGACAACAACTGTGGTGTTTCTTTATCTGAATCATTAGAATGGACAGTGGCATGTGACATGTCCAACATGAGCGTGACTTGTACACGCGATACTCACGGATTGTATGAAGTACTGCGTGGCACCAATGTTGGGCGTGTTTTGATGTGCGATCTACAACATGCACTATTATTGTCACAAACATTGCCTACTCTACAACATTTGGAAGAACTCCTTGTTTCATCAGTGGAGTATATCGACATTCAACTACAGCTCCTACGCTCAGTGAAGTACATAGTTCTCGTGTACGGATGTGTGTCAACTACATCGCTACGCCAGCTGTTACACAGATTGTCCACACTCTCACACCATGTGAATTGCAAGCTGGTATTCGGTTGCAATAAACCGTTGTATGAATATGATTTCGTCAAACAGGAGTGGCATGCATCTCGCCATATTGCTATGAAAATATGTTGCGACCCATGGGAAATTGAATTTAATTACCTACATGACGGTGATCATGATACTTTTGCTGCTGCTCAATGTGTACCGTTGAGTAAATATCCCATTTGTCTCCATCATCTTAACATTGAGATATCATATTAGTTTTCAACGTATAAGAGAACACAATTACAACATTGCATGGTGATGATTGTTTAATAATGGATAGAATAGATACATCCAAGACGGTGTCGTTTGTTAAATATGTTGGCTGTTGCTCTTGTCTGATGTAACATAACATATTGAAATAGTTGTTGTAATTAAAAAGCATCTAAATATTGTGTTGAATATATTATTCATTACTGTTTGTTACGTGACTGTTTTGTCATTCCGTTATAAATTGTGTTTATAAATCTCATAACGCATTTAGTGATTATTGTTATTTTCATTTGTTTCTGTCGTTAAACTTGTTCACAAATTATGTTTTCTGTTCTGTGTATCAATGTAAAATAGTAGGTAACGCCAGTCGCATCAGAATTTGTGAAACTTGTCATAAACAAGACGATGATATTTATTTAAACACACTACTTGTTATCGGTAGAAAACGTTTAACTAGTGTATACATGTTTGATTCAATATTTGATTGTAATCGATGCAATATTTGATCGTATTCGATGTGTCTTGTGTCACGTCACGTGTGTATTCGTGTATTCGTGCTTATAATTTAAAGTAAATTAACATCTGAAATATATTGATTGTGTTCTTAAAATTAGGCTTTTTTCAAGTGTGTGATGTGGCCTATCATCTAAAAAAGAGAAAGACCCATTCGATGGCACCAAATTTTCTTATTTAAATACGAATGTATGTGAAAAAACAACAACACTTCTACATCATATTTGACTTCTGTGTCAGCACAGGAGTATGTTAACATTTGTATATGTTTTTTTTAATTATATAGGGAGCTTGTATGTATAACTCATCGCCATCATAGCTATAGTAATTATAATTATATATTCAAACAACGCATTACGTGTTGGAAGATCATCGCTTAGTTACCTGCTAACACGTGGTTTCCAGTTTGCACATCCATCGTAGTTTCAACACTGGCGGTGTTATGTATAATAAATGTACGTAATTTCACTACTCGTGTCTTAGTATCAGATTTCAAACATGATGATGCATGATCGATCAGTGAACTTTTAAACGCTAAAAATATTTGTGCAAGTTAACACATATATCTTAAGAATTATGTGAACTAGGTGTTGTTATACATTTAGTGCAAATATTAGTTTTGTTGATAAGTATTGTATTATAGATAAAGGAAACTGGCGAAATAAGAGGAAATGAAGTTTCAGATGTTTGAATGTTTGCAAATTCAATTTGGAATAGCTGATATTGAAAACTATAACTGCTGCAGGAAATGCCATGGATTGTGTATGGATCACGCTAATTGTAAAACATGTTAGGCAACTTGTATTATAGGCAACCAGTATAACTATTACATTTTAGATTACTTTAGATTACTCGTAAACATATTTGCTGTTATTATTATAAATAGTGTATACACGTTTGTATTGGTAATGCCATAAATGTGTTGTTGAATGTTTACTTATTCAAATCAAAGTGAATAACTTATTCAAATCGAAGTGCATACAGTTTCCTTTTTCTCTAATTACTTACTTTAAATACCTTTCAAACAGTCATATAGTACTAATGAAATGACCTAAATATTTTTAAATTTTCTTTGTGTATTTGTATTTCCGTGTACATTTATAAATCCATATTAAAAAACGTCAAAATGAAACATTATCAATGCCAATTATATCTACTTATCTTTGACATGATAGGAAAAACTACAGTCTTCAAATTCTTTCTTTCAAAATATTTATCACTTCAAGGTCAAGTATTGATCTTCTTTACAAATACTTGGCGTTTTCAGTTTTAGTTTTGTTTTGCGGACAACTAAAACACCATTCGGAGAGTGATCTATAATATATACAAAATGTACATGTTGTCTGTAATTAAGTCTTAATTTTATCAACATTATACCTTTTGCCTGTTTTGATAAATTATTTTTACTATAAAACGTTAATGATTTATAAATTCTGTCGGTATTTATCAGCATAGACCATCACACTTCCACTATGTAGTAGTAGCCATAATTACTGCTGCGGTGGGTCAGTTTGTTAGCTCACTCAGCGTCGTTCTGATCTAAGGTATGCAAAACAATTAAAGTATGTTACTATACTACTTTACGTCATTAAAACTAATATCATGCATAGCGCCGTAACCCATAGAGGTAATACGTCCGGAAAGCCGGTACATTGATACACTGAAGTAACCAGGCGTCATGGAGCTATAGTAGGTCTGACGTCCAATTAAGCACCTTTTTGTGAATGGCCGAGTGCTCCAACCATTGTTGTCGAATAACAAATCATGTGCTTTCGCATATTTAATACAGGATTAGTATTATAGGAGCGGTAAATTTAGCGTAAATAACGTACAGGCTTTCGATACAATATTATTGCTACATTATTTCATATCTACATGTAGTGATTTGGAAGAAATATGGATGTTTTCAGCTAATTGCGAGTAGGACATCGATTTGTGCTACAAAATAAACTTTTAATGTGATATGGTCACCAAACTTCGACGTAAATGTGCAAGCGGAATATTGACTTGCCAGTGATAGATTTCTTTGAACCAATGTTCTTAAACAACACCCATCTATGACTACAAGCTTCAAACGTGGAAATGCATAAGACCTGTTCTGTACAGTCGGTTTAAATTTTGTTGACAAGGCGTAAAAAAAATGCGTATTAATTGTTTTCCTAGCCTTCTTGTAATGTGCATTATCAATTGTTTTGTATAGAATATTATTTTTCAAAAACTAATTTTCGTCGTTTTCTGTTTGTTAAAACTTTTCGTTTAGGATTCCAATATTAAATTTACTGGTTTATTTTTAAGCAGTTGTGTAATACGTAATTTCTTTCTATTTGATAAATAATTCTTATGATTTTTTTGTGTTGTAGTTTTGTTTTTACAATTCTACGCACATGGGTGCTGATGGTTATACTTATTGAATAAAGTCAACAAATTAAAAATCTGCAATCCATTTATAGCCTCCGATCTGTGTCTTTAAAATACAAGTACTGTATTATAGATGTACGGCTCCGGAACTACAATACAGTTGCGCGTAATCACCTGCATAATGAAACAAAACACTTAATTTTATAGCAAGAAACGTACAGAATCTTTGCAAGACATGGTACATAAATCATTCGTTAAGTCGCAAGCACGGTTCAGTATCAACTGCAAGAAACGTGCAGTCGGCATATTTTAAGCTTCGCCTTAAATGGCTTGTCATTTGCTTAAAATCGTGTCTATAGATGAGAACATGTTAATATCACATAAAAAAACATCAAACATCGTAAACCAGATCCTTGCATATATGCACACTGTGTTTTACGCACAATGTAGTAGGTGCGTAGTGTGAATAAGATAGAAACAATATAGCATAATGGGCAAGGGTGCATTACAATAGCAATTTATAATGTGCGGGTCTTATTCTAGTACTAAATAAATATTGGAAGATATGCTCAGGCTTAAACATAAGTGGAGAGGACCACTCAGGCGTAAACATAAGTGGAGAGGACCACTCAGGCTTAAACATAAGTGGAGAGGACCACTCAGGCTGAAACATAAGTGGAGAGGACCACTCAGGCTTAAACATAAGTGGAGAGGACCACTCAGGCTTAAACATAAATGGAGAGGACCACTCAGGCTGAAACATAAGTGGAGAGGACCACTCAGGCTGAAACATAAGTGGAGAGGACCACTCAGGCTAAAACATAAGTGGAGAGGACGACTCAGGCTTAAACATAAGTGGAGAGGACCACTCAGGCTTAAACATAAGTGGAGTGGACCACTCAGGCTTAAACATAAGTGGAGAGGACCACTCAGGCTTAAACATAAGTGGAGAGGACCACTCAGGCTTAAACATAAGTGGAGAGGACCACTCAGGCTGAAACATAAGTGGAGAGGACCACTCAGGCTGAAACATAAGTGGAGAGGACCACTCAGGCTTAAACATAAGTGGAGAGAACCACTCAGGCTGAAACATAAGTGGAGAGGACCACTCAGGTTTCAACATAAGTGGAGAGGACCACTCAGGCTTAAACATAAGTGGAGAGGACCACTCAGGCTGAAACATAAGTGGAGAGGACCACTCAGGCTGAAACATAAGTGGAGAGGACCACTCAGGCTGAAACATAAGTGGAGAGGACCACTCAGGCTTCAACATAAGTGGAGAGGACCACTCAGGCTTAAACATAAGTGGAGTGGACCACTCAGGCTTAAACATAAGTGGAGAGGACCACTCAGGCTTAAACATAAGTGGAGAGGACCACTCAGGCTGAAACATAAGTGGAGAGGACCACTCAGGCTGAAACATCAGTGGAGAGGACCACTCAGGCTGAAACATAAGTGGAGAGGACCACTCAGGTTTCAACATAAGTGGAGAGGACCACTCAGGCTTAAACATAAGTGGAGAGGACCACTCAGGCTGAAACATAAGTGGAGAGGACCACTCAGGCTGAAACATAAGTGGAGAGGACCACTCAGGCTGAAACATAAGTGGAGAGGACCACTCAGGCTTAAACATAAGTGGAGAGGACCACTCAGGCTTAAACGTAAGTGGAGATGACCACTCAGGCTGAAACATAAGTGGAGAGGACCACTCAGGCTAAAACATAAGTGGAGAGGACCACTCAGGCTTAAACAGACACAGGCAAAAGTCAACAATGAGCTGTGTGTAACCACAAACGCTTTATTTACATCAGCGCAAATTGTAAAAAAGTAATCAACAAGATACTCGTATTTTCTACAAGAAAAACATCAAGGGGATAAAGTATAAAACACAACAAAAAACATGGCATAGCTAATACAGACGTCGCAAATCTTCGCTAGCTCTAATTCAATCTTTATACAAAATCAGAGATTGTATATATTTGTCGATTTGGAATCTTATTTAAAAGCAATTACACTGATTTGATTTTATCTTGCGCTTTTCAGTGCAACGTCTGTGTAACGCTCTGTAGAAACCCTATATGTGGAAAAACTAAAATTGACAAATGTGGTAATTACTTTTTATAAATGACTTATAGAATGTTTATAGTTCACACTCTGTTACCAATGAATCATTAATGCAGCTTCACCATCGACGACAGAGTTTTAGACGCTTTTAATGTCGATGTAGAAATGATTTAGTTATGATAACTCACATGTCAAACTGAATGGATTTCTAAACAATTAACGCGATTAAAATAACATGCACCAGATTGTTTCGTTGCAAAACGCTATGCATAAGGAAGAGACATATTGTATCATGCATTTAAATGCACTACGTCGCAATAGTAATCAAATTAATAAAATTAGTAACCGTATTGTTTCATCTGTCTATTTTATGCGTGAGAGTTATTAAGTACCATTATTGTCATAAACACTATTCAATGTTTAATAAATGAGTGTTTCTGTTTATGTTAATATGTCACTTTTAAAATCATATTTTTTCATCCAACTAGCGTAAATAGGTGTAAACATGTATTTATTTATGCAATACAATTGTATATCTTAACATAGTACTCGCCGTTATCACCTTTGCCGTTATCCTTTACTTTTGCAGAAAACCGATTTCGAAAGTAGACTAATTCACAGAACGCCTCGAATTAAGATACAAAGATCAGTGTTATGAGCAAGTGACCTGTTTTATTGTTAGTGTTGGCTTGCTTTGATAATGTCCAATTTCAGGATTTATAAAAGTCTTATAAATGAACAAGTGGTAGCATTTAAGTTTGTTTTTCTTTAATATTCAGCAGACATGTCTTGGTTCTTAGCAGAATTTTCAAAATTACATCAAAATTATTGTTTGTCTAAATATGAGCCACAGTTCAGTATTTTTTTTTGTTTGAGTCATGATTATTTCGTATGATGTGATAGGTAAATATTTAACACAACGGTGGTCTTATTCGCAATACACATAAAATACAACTTGCAGAATATTACAACAATAAATCAATAGAAACAAAGTGAATCTGTATTACAACTAGCCACTAGCAACTCACACTTATAGAGCATGATTCGTTTTCACATGTCTTTAGTCATATATATAAACTGATTGTTTATGAGTATCAATAAATACGTTTATTGAAATACACCAATATAAAAAATGACGAACCATATCAAGTCAAATATCTGCTTATATCTTATGTGCAAGGAAATTCACACAATGTTAATGGGATAAAACAAAGTCTTAGTATTTACACATGCAGCACCAATAATAACATATTTCTCTTGTCTAACGCCATGGCTAAACCAGTGCAGCAACAACCCATGGGTCCTCGGGGCCGTATTCCAGAAACATCTTAAATTAAATCTTATCCTTGTATTAAAACCATTGTATTTCTTTAAAATGTTTTCTACGTGCATATGACTTTGTATGCAGTGTTTATAATCAGCTTGCTGATTTTCTCCCCTTAACTCAACTGTAAATGAAGACCCACATGTTATCTTAAGTCAAAATATTTTAAGATCAACTTCAGTGTTTCTGTAATATGGCCTTACAATAGTTCTTCTTGCTTCAAGACAAAGTCTAACTGACGACGAAGACCACTGCATTTGACAACAATTAATGACGTCATTGAATAATTCGTTACGTCATTTATGGACAGTCTTGCTCGTCAGTTCTATCTCTGCAATCTGCCATTCCATCACACACCCACGACTTGGGGATGCACGACAGATCCTTCATGCACTGGAATTCTTCAGCGTTGCAGCCTGGTAAATATGCATTTCATCTAGTTAGTATTAGGAAGAAAAATCAGACAAGAATAAATTCAAAGTGTAAATAAAAAATTAAAAAGCAGCATCGCATTACCTAATATTTTACATTTATACAAAGCAACGTTTATGTCAATTTAAAATTTAAATTGTAAATAATTAAATACTTGAAACATTTAGAACATGATACAAGTTATAGGCAAATGGCAGGTCGTTTTGCAATTATTTGATTATAGTAATGGTCTATGTTTTATATTGGTTTCCGATTACTGTTACAGTTCTATGTTGGTCAATTATTGAATACACACATTAATATTTTGATTACCCGGTTTTTTGGTGGTAGGGGCCAGTGTTGTCAAGATCTTAGACGCAGCAGTGCTGTGTTCTGCAATAATACACATAGCAGATTATATTTTAATCGTATTTATATCAGTTACAATACCACTCAAGCAGAACAAATATTTCGCTTTCCACCACGAAGTAAGAACTTTCGATTTGCGTAATTTCTTGGCGTATCTAGGCGGGGTTACGAGGAGTTGTTGCTACTACCCCCCACGTAATTTCGCGCATTCACACCGAGTGCATTCGTTCGGATGTCTGATGCCGATTGAAGCCAAGTTAATACGCGACACTATTTTGCGCTCTATGCATCGGACTACTGCATGTCAACTGGCTTTGGCCTTAATTGCTCAAATTACACAAATCGCAAATATGTTGCAATATGTAACACCTACCCGCACATCTGTAATTGTTCAGGCGGATATCATCCACCGCCATATCTACACCAAAAATTGTGCTCTCTGTTCGAAGCGCCGTCACCCACAGACGTAACGTCCGGAAATCCGGTACGTTGATACACTGACGTAACCAGGCGTCATGGAGCTCGAGTGGGTCTGACGTCCAATTAAGCACCTCTTTGTGAGTGATCGGGTCGTCCAGCCACACCTTCAGTGAACACGTGTGCATACATCATTTAGTCTGGTCATACAATAAATATAATGTGTACCACATAGTATATATGCATTTAAATCAATTATTTATATCAACCAGTGAATATAAATGTAAATAAGACATGTATATAATGCAAGTGGAAACATTTTGTGAGAATAATCTATCCAATATAGTTTCAGTTGTGATTTATCCATCTATATTATCTCTGTATGACTTATGCAACTACTTTTACATATTACTTTTTCAACACTAGTCTTAATGTGAATTATGGAAACTGTAAACTATGCCAAATGTATATGTATGGTCAATACATCTGCTAAGCATGTGTACCGTAACAGTTTTATTTTGGATTATAACAATGCAAAAACACTTGAGCAATGGTTAATCTATGTGAACACAGGACTAGGTAGCACCTCAATACACGGAACAAGATTAAGCTTATGTGATAAGAGGGGGAAAATAAAACTATTATGCACTTGTGTAACCAGGATATAATACGTACCTTCATAATTCCCGCGGCCGTATCAACAGGCGAAGTTGAGTAAATGTGATAGTAGAACTCTACACTTTGTCTGAATCCAGTGTTGAAAACAGGGGAGACTATTGATGCGTTATCTCCCTTGCTGCCTTCGTTTGCTTCCGGGTACATGTAGTAACCTGGAAACGCGATGAATTACATAATTCAGTAATAGTTATGCTGTACTTTTAATTGTATTATTTAACCTTAAAAAACAATCAATACACACAATACAATGTGCTTTGGAAATGGCGCAGTCAGCGATCACTGCAACTGATAGCAAAGAGTTGAGCGCGCAATCCAACTGATAACAAATAATTCAGCAAGTAATCCAACTAGTAGTAAATGGTTCAGTGAGCAATCTAACTGATAGTAAATGGTTCAGCGAGCAATCTAACTGATAGTAAATGGTTCAGCGAGCAATCTTACTGATAGTCAATGGTTTTCAGTGAGCAATCTAAATGATAGTAAATTGTTCAGCGAGCATTCTAACTGATAGTTAATGGTTCAGCGAGCAATCTAACTTATGCTGATAGCAAATGGTCCAGCGAGCTGTCTAACTGATAGTAAATGGTTCAGCAAGCAATCTAACTGATAACAAGGAGAGACGCAAGACATTTAACTGGTAGTAAGATGCTCTCTGAGCATTGTAACACTGATAAGGAAGGATGCAACGAGCAAAGAATGCAATACTAAATATCAAGGAATTGCTATTAATTTATACAGCAATCTAACTGATGACAAATATTTGTGAAAGCGAACTACCTGATGGCAAGGTATTCAGAGATCATCTAACTGAAGGCAAAGGGCTCTAAAAGCAAAGAAAACTAAAAGCAAAACTAGCAGCAAGCAATTTACCAGACGGCATAGAGTTCGGCGGCCAACGGGTTCAGCAATCAATCTAATCAATCTAATTGAGAACACTTAGCAAATATTCAAATTACGAGAAAGGCGTAGCAAGTAATTTAACTCATACCAAAGAGTTCAACTACTAAAGTATTGAGTTAAACTCTTTCTCATTGCAAATAGTTCAATACCAAAGGGTTCAACAAGCAATTCAACTAATAGCAAAGAGTTCAAAACACGAGCAAGATAATAGCAAATTGTTCGGTATCAAGTTCCGTACCTGTTTGATTCCTGTACGTGTGGTCATTTTGTGGACCTGTTTTCAGTTGGGAAGGGGTTGGACCGGAATGGCGCCGCCACGTGTAGGCCGTGAAGTCCACAAACTTGTAGCCGCACAAGTAGGGGTGATCGAACGTGCAGCTCACAGACTGCAGTGGTTCTAGTGGGAGAAATTGGAAACAGTACACAAACATGCCCATATGTGGACATTATATATGGTATATATATTTATGTACATCATAGTTTCGCCGTTTTATGTGAACAAGAAAACATATATTTGGAAAAACATTGACAGAACTAAATTTGTGTATGAAACAGAACAAGATCCCAGTTCGTTCATCAATCAATGTGAATGTGATTACATGTACATATATTGACTATTGCCTATTAACATTTAACATCTTATGGTTACACTTACTGCATTCTTCCCCTTCATCTGACCCATCCATGCAGTGCGGCACTCTGTCGCACATGTAAACTTTGGGAACGCAACGCCCACTTCTACACTTGAACTCGTTTGGAGTACACACTAGACGACAAACAAAATAAATAGAACTAACAGAAACAACATACGAAATACAATTTAAAAACTGAGGTTATGCCTAATGAAGCATATTTCGGTAAGTCTGGTGCAATTCATAGAGAATACTAGGTTTGTGTTGAATACAGATATGTTTATTTAGCGAGGCTTAGAAAACCTCAACCACGAGCCTTGGCGAGTTGTTTAGGTTTTCGTGCCGAGCAAGTAAACGTTTCTGTATTCAACAGTTACCTGGTATTCAATTTATCCCATCATTTTCTGTCTATAGTTTGAAAATAAACCATGGAAAATCGCTAAATAACACGACAAACATCTGATTACGTCACGAAAATAAACAACATGACGTCATTATAATGAGCGTGTTTACTGTTTTCAACAATGTGGAATACAGCTAAGTTTATCCCACGGGTGTTATTTCGTAAATGCAAGCGTGATGATGGGCTAAAAATATAAACATACCACACAACTGATATCAAACTGTTGAAATGGTAAAGTGATTGTTGATAGTGAAATTATACGGTTACCAGCACATACAATTTCTTTTGTATCAATCGTTGTTTTACAATATAATGTGAAACCCAAGCTGCATGAGCAGGAGAGAACTCAACAGCACAAGGTCATGTTTGTTTAAGACAAGTGACCAATTAATAATACAACTCAGCACAATACGAAAAATACGTAACAAATACAAACACAACTATAAATAAAACTGGGGTCACCGCCTTGGAACGGTCAATGCAAAGCATTTGAGGGTTAAACCAGTTTGCGGGCGCCCGAACCTCACTTTTGGCCCAGATTCATTCATAATACATTTAAGTGTAAAATAAAGAGTAACCTCATAGCATCGCAATTCTAATTAAATAGTAAAAAATAAAACAGGTTATTTCATTCATTGTAGTTACAATTTAATGACTCGATGGTAGTGGCTGTTTGTGAGATCCCCAAAAGTGCCATGTGGCTGTTTGTGAGATCCCCAAAAGTGCCATGTGGCTGTTTGTGAGATCCCCAAAAGTGCCATGTGGCTGTTTGTGAGATCCCCAAAAGTGCCATGTGGCTGTTTGTGAGATCCCCAAAAGTGCCTTATTGTTCTACGTGGAATTCCTTTTTGTTGGAAACAACTTATAAATAAAAACATTTAAATTTACTTTAACTAAACTTAAAAAGTTATCATCATCGGCAACCAAGTAATTGTGACTTTCAACACTACGCTTATTAACACTATACCCATGCCCCATGAATGAAGTGACTGACACCCTGCGTAGAAAGACCTACAAGTGAATGTTGTATAGATGAACTGATAGGTTGTCAATTGCTTTAACATAATTTATCATATTCATGTAAAGTGCTCCGAAACATACCGCAGTTTTCCTCGTCGAATTCGTCCAGACAATCCACTCTTCTGTCACAGAGGGCGCTGGCTGGGATACAGCGGTCTTTGGTACGGCACTTGGTGTAGTTTGCTGGACACACTGGAAAACATTCACATATTATAATCTTGTACATCAACAAACTTGGTACTATAATTACAGTTAGACCAAATTTGTTGTTCAAGAACTCATTTTTACGACGGAGTGTTTTAAAGTTTATTTTGTGTTTTTTTTTTTTGTTTTACCTAAAAGCTACTTTAAGAGCTTTGTTTCGGAGGGAGTGAAGGAAAACAAAAGAAAATTGGCAATTACATTTATTCAGTTATTTTGTCACTGGTTTTAATAATATGGTGCAAAATATTGAACGTTACAATTTCAAATGATAAATGAAGACCAACGAAAATTAAGTCATGTCATGTCATTAATAGCAAAGGTAACATACCATACGTTGGACAATGTCCCGGTTTGACGGAAATGTCGTCAAGCGCAATAAAAGCTCTGAAGAGATTGATTGAATCTCTGACGTTTCCAATGACGTCATAGGTAATGTTTACGACGTCGACCTGCGGTAATGATATTTGAAATAGCGTCCAATTTTCTTCGAACGTAACTTGCGCGACGTGAGTGCGTCGATCACAACTGCTACAGTCAACCTTCAATGAGATAAAACATAATGTTGCAACTTGTTAAATACATAACTATTATAGAGTTAATATGGGTTAAGGGATGGTAATTGTTTTGGTTTGGTCTATCTTTTGAACAGCAATATTTATCCCATCATCACGCCGACACTGATGAAATAACACCTCGTGGGACAAACTTGGCTGTTTTTCGCAATTTGGAATAACGCCAATACGCGCAGTCTCATGACGTCATTTGGATGATATTCGTGACGTCGTTTTATTTCAGTCGTGTATTATCAAAATAAAGACATGCAAGGATGGGATCAATGTATATAAAGATAAGTTTACTCAGCACGAGAACGAACCACTCTTGAATCAGGTTGTCTTAGCGTAGCTAAACAAACATATCTTTATTCAACACTAACCTAGTATTCTCTATGTGTTTTATGACTACATTATCAAGTTTCAGTCAAAAGCTACGTGTTTAAGTAAATACGTAAGAACGTGATATATAATGATATGCAATATACATACATGAAAACTGAAAAAACCTTCGCTTTCGTATTTAGTACTAGTATCATATTTTTAATTCTTGTAAAATGCAATGTTTAAACATTAATATTTCAGTACATGTAGAATAATGATATAAGACATAAACAATGTACATGAAAACTAAAAAGGCCTACGGTTTCCAATGTATTATCGTTCATTAATTGATGTGAGAATCAATATTTTACAGTCAATGTTTTAGTGCGTGCATAATTATGAATAACATATCCAACAACACTGATAATGGTTTCGCGTTCGATGTTTAGTATAAACGTGTAAATCTTACGTATATGTTGAAGTTGATGTCCGCCTGCATCTGGTAGTAGAAGGAGAAGCAGTGTTTGATGCTGTTAAGACGGAATACCTGCCACATGAAGATGTGGGAACTGGACTGTATACCGTAGGCACTGATGTAAAACAGGTGGCCTGAAATTGAAATAGTGTGAACGTGCAATGGACTGTATCCTATGTTCTCTTATCTAAACCGATGACCAGACATGAATATGATGTACAATGTATGTATACTAGTATATGCAGTGAATTGTATGCCATGTTCTCTTATCTAAACCGATGACCAGACATTAACATGATGTACAATGTATGTATACTAGTATATGCAGTGGACTGTATCCCATGTTCTCTTATCTAAGCCGATGACCAGACATGAACATGATGTACAATGTATGTATACTAGTATATGCAGTGGACTGTATCCCATGTTCTCTTATCTAAACCGATGACCAGACATGAATATGATGTACAATGTATGTATACTAGTATATGCAGTGAATTGTATGCCATGTTCCCTTATCTAAACCGATGACCAGACATGAATATGATGTACAATGTATGTATACTAGTATATGAAGTGGACTGTATGCCATGTTCTCTTATCTAAACCGATGACCAGACATGAATATGATGTACAATGTATGTATACTAGTATATGCAGTGAATTGTATGTCATGTTCCCTTATCTAAACCGATGACCAGACATGAATATGATGTACAATGTATGTATACTAGTATATGCAGTGGACTGTATGCCATGTTCCCTTATCTAAACCGATGACCAGACATGAACATGATGTACAATGTATGTATACTAGTATATGCAGTGAATTGTATGCCATGTTCCCTTATCTAAACCGATGACCAGACATGAACATGATGTACAATGTATGTATACTAGTATATGCAGTGGACTGTATCCCATGTCCTCTTATCTAAACCGATGACCAGACATGACCATGATGTACAATGTATGTATATTAGTATATGCAGTGGACTGTATCCCATGTCCTCTTATCTATACCGATGACCAGACATGAACATGATGTACAATGTATGTATACTAGTATATGCAGTGGACTGTATCCCATGTCCTCTTATCTAAACCGATGACCAGACATGACCATGATGTACAATGTATGTATACTAGTATATGCAGTGGACTGTATCCCATGTTCTCTTATCTAAACCGATGACCAGACATGAACATGATGTACAATGTATGTATACTAGTATATGCAGTGGACTGTATCCCATGTCCTCTTATCTATACCGATTACCAGACATGACCATGATGTAAACTGCATGTATACTAGTATATGCAGTGGATTGTATCCCATGTTCTATTTTCTACCAATGACTGGCCTTATACATTCTTCACATTATAATAAAAAAACAATAAATTAAAACAACCTTCATTAGAACCGTAAGTGTGATCCCTGAACCGCTTGTTATCGAGTTCGCTCTGGACGAAAGTGGCGTTGACAAGCCACCAATCAGTGCCGTCTCCAACTTCCTGTCTGAGCCCGCACAGATTCCCGTTCTCAAATGTGCATAGGTAGCTGTCTTGCTCTGTTATAAAATATGTTACTATAACAGATGGAACTGTAGCTTACCAATAGTAGAAAAAAACAACTTATGAACGACTGAATGTCCTTTATTTTAGACAAGCGACCTACTACCTTTTCAATACGGTACACTACAGGATACACACATAACAATATAGGAATACAGAAATTCCAGAGACATCACCAGGAGAGAAACCCATCTCCGCTGGTCCTTTATATGAGGCAAATGACCAATTATCTATACAATACAGGACAATACATACAACACAACCCAAAACATGAATTGCAGAACATGTCATCCTACAAAACAATAGAACTTGGAATAAAATATAATAACACTAAACGTAAACATATTATCATACGCGTATTTACCGGCTTAATGCGACCGCGAAAGACCTACTTGTGCACTGCATTTCGTCCTGGTGACTGTTGCAGTCCAGCACGAGGTTGCAGCGGGACTGTTTGGGGATGCACTTGTCCTCCTCTCGACCAACACCTCGGCACCAGAACTCTCGGTCAGAGTTGCACACTATCAAACACAATACAGGCTTACTGTATAACAATGGGTTTTGAAATAAGGGACGTCCACAAATGTGCTTCATTTTCAAATGTATTAAGTCATTATCCAATCATTGCTTATCCCTCCCTTTTGTCTATTGTCTATTACTTTATATTTCAGTAGTTGATAATGAATTTGTACGGTAAAGTTCCTTAAAAAAATTTCACCATATCAGCAAACCGAGGACTTAAGATGCAGTTGAGGCAATGCATATAATTGTATTCCCTAACAAGGAGCTTACATTATAAGTGGCAAAAGATGAAAAGCTTGTGTTCACATGAATATGTTATTGGTCTGGTATTCACGATCAATTTGAATCTTCTAGCAACATCGCGTTGCAAATCAAATGGATAGTTTTGATTGATACATGTATTATAAACATCGTCTAAATGTTTGCTAAATGTTTATAAAGCACAAATCAAGAACGTTCTAACGCAGACTCAATAATACCGTATCAACGCAAACCTATATTTTTGCACTGGCTAAAATAACAAACAGATCGACTAGGTAACTTACAAATACTTTTACACATCCCTGGCATAATCTGAACGTCATCGACTGCCGTTTTGAGCAGTTCCCCTGAGGTAAACTTTAGTCTAAACTCTCCATGGCTTATGTCAAAATACCCCGTTCTCCATTCATCACGCTCGTAAAGCAACATTTCGGACACAGGCCAACGTTTCAATGTTGTGTAACTGTCCGTGCCTCTGTCAGAAACAGAATAGTATTGCCGTTTTGATTTTCTTTTTGTTTAAAAATAATCAGCAATTCTGAACAAAATTATATATAATATAAAATAATAAATGGGTATAAGAATAAAGACAAACACTCATGTAACATTAAATGCATCATAAATACAGACGTTACCCAAATGGCAGTAATGACAACCAGGCGTAGACTCCATAGTGGGCACGTTGTACTATAAACATTTATGCAAATTTGAAACCATTAGGTTTAATATTGTTGACCATTGCTGACACATAAAAGGCAATGGTTTCAAATTGGTTAAAAAAGTGGTCGAGTGGAAATGCTAATCATTGAACAGAGTGACATACTCGTGTATAACAACTTCAATACACATCTTTACACATCACAAAAACACATGAACGTCGGTTACATTATCATAAACGAAAGAAAATTATTATAATAATCAAATTCAATGTACATGTATTAGCGGACTTCCTTGTTTGCTGCGTAGTACGTCTTAGAGCTATCATAAACTATTTGATTTACATTTACGACGTTTAGGATACATGTTTCTCAAAATCACTGTTGCAATTCCAGAAACCTTTAATGGATGCGTCTACATGTGTTTGTTTCACATCTCGGAAGCATCTATATTCCGAACAGTAGAGTTCATCAAGGCTGTAGCTACGTTAATTCCACAATAATTGAGAATTAAAATAAATACAATACCTGTAGTATTCCTGCAGATAAACTGCGAGACCAATGTGGTGATACAGCTTGCCACGCATATAGTATGCAAAGCGAACACATGTCTGTCCATAAACGGTGAACTTTGGGGATAATAGCTCGGCATCCGTAACGGTCTTCAGTTTCCCGTAGAAGAAATGACCTTTGATAGAACACAAATTGCATACCAATGACCTTTGATAGAACACAAATTGCATACCAATGACCTATGAGAAAACACAAATTGCATACCAATATACTGAATCGGAAGGGCAGTTTCAGATATCTGTGATACTATTAAAAACCTATTCTTCTTATTATAATGGGTGCTTATTCAACAGCTCTTTACCGTAAAAATTAATTTCTTAAATTCTAAGTGCAGTTATTTAAACACAAACTATAACTCAATAAATGGTAAAACAGATGAAGAAACTTATGCATTATGTAATTTAGCAAATGCTATAAAATAGAGCAACATATGAAATGACATACATTTATGAAAGCTAAATGATACATTTACAATTGTTTAGTAAAACACCGGTCCGTATATACAAAACATCTTAAGGGACAACGTAGGTAAATTTAATAAATTCATGGCAGTCCCAAAGTTGGTGGCTGTATAGGTCATTTACATTCGAAAGCTTTGAACAAGTAAATATTGCTTAGATGAACATAAGTACTTAACCCTTTTGTAAACATACATCTGTAATCTGTGGATTTCAAATAGAAAATTGGACTTGTAATTTCCATTTAAATACAACTTGAGTTAAGATTCCTTTAGGCGATTTGTGAAGATCAGCTTGGACGTGACTGCATCAAACTTAACAAATGGTAGTCCGTTTACCGGGATGTCGCCCGAAGGTGTTGTCAAACTGCGGCACATTGGACTGGGTGTGGAGTTGCCCCTCTATTTCTGTGCTACTGGAACGCTTGTTGTCCGAACCCACGCTCCAACCTTTGTACTGGTAACCGCACAAGAACTTGTCGTCGAAATCGCAGATCACGGTTCGGTCTGCAAGGACATAAAAGTGATGTGTAACTTACCACCTTCTTCCGTTAAATATGATGCAATTACACTTTTGTTCGTTACTTCCAATAATGCATTAAATATCCAATTGTTCAGACATTTTAACATATTTGGTTTATTAGGCCAATGTCAGTCTATTATACTGTTGGTCTGTCATGCGGCCAGTCGGGTGGTCGATCTGCCTGTCTGATCGTGCGCCCGACTGTCAGTATCTGTCCATCCATGTATCCATGCTTCAATCCATGCATCCATCCATATATCCATCCATACATCATAACACTTAACCATCCATTAACCTATCCCTCCCTCCCTCCCTCCCTCCCTCCCTCCCTCCCTCCCTCCCTCCCTCCCTCCCTCCCTCCCTCCCTCCCTCCCTCCCTCCCTCCATCCCTCCCCCCCCTCCATCCGTCCCTCCCTCCCTCCCTCCATCCATCCATCCATCTATCTATCCATCCATACGCCCAACCACCCAATCCATCCAGCCAGCCAGCCATCCGTCCATCCATCCATCCAGCCATCCATCCATCCATCCATCCATCCATCCATCCAATCCATCAAGCCATCCAGCCATCCAGCCACGAACACACCACTCACCAACCCACCAACCTATCCATCTATCCAAAATACTATTGTCTTTGAACGTATAAACATGTGTACTCAAATGATAAAAAAAAAACTAAAACATAAAACTACAAAAGAACATTGGGTGAGTGAAAATAGACTTACTGCAGATCCTCGTCTCGTCCGAGTTGTCGCCGCAGTGGTTCACCCGGTCACAGATAAAGTCCTTGTTGTACAGACACTTGCCGTTATCACAGCGGAACTTACATTCTGCAGATCAGACATTAAATATTATATGAAGGTTATAACAGCGAAACGTACATTCTGGATATCTGATATTAAATAGCATATCTATGTTATGACAGCGAAATTTACATTCTTGATATCTCATATTAAATAGCATATGTATGATATGACAGCGAAATGTACATTCTGGATATCTGATATTAAATAGCATATGTATGATATGACAGCGAAATGTACATTCTGAAGATCGACCATTAAATACCATACGTATGTTATCACAGAGGAACTAATTATGGAGAACATATATTAAATATCATATGTATGTTATAACAGCGAAACTTACATCATGGGGAACATATATTAAATAGCATATGTATGTTATCACAGATGAAATTACATTCTGTAGATCATTCATTAAATATCATATGTACATGTATGTTATCACAGAGGAACTTACTTTATGATATCAGCCATTAAATATCATATTCACGTGTACGTTATCACAGCGGATTTATATTCTGCAGATCAGATATAAATTATTATATGTATGTTATCACAGCGGAACTTACATAATGGAGATCAGCCATATAATACCATATGTATGTTATCACAACGGAACTTACGGAGATCAGCCATATAATACCATATGTATGTTATCACAGCGGAACTAACATTATGGAGATCAGCCATATAATACCATATGTATGTTATCACAACGGAACTTACATAATGGAGATCAGCCATATAATACGATATGTATGTTATCACAACGGAACTTACATAATGGAGATCAGCCATATAATACCATATGTATGTTATCACAACGGAACTTACATAATGGAGATCAGCCATATAATACCATATGTATGTTATCACAGCGGAACTTACATTATGGAGATCAGCCATATAATACCATATGTATGTTATCACAGCGGAACTTACATTATGGAGATCAGCCATACAATACCATATGTATGTTATCACAGCGGAACTTACATTATGGAGATCAGCCATATAATACCATATGTATGTTATCACAACGGAACTTACATTATGGCGATCAGCCATATAATACCATATGTATGTTATCACACCGGAACTTACATTATGGAGATCAGTCATATAATACCATATGTATGTTATCACAGCGGAACTTACATAATGGAGATCAGCCATATAATACCATATGTATGTTATCACACCGGAACTAACATTCTGCACATCAGACATTAAATATTACATGTAGGTTATCACAGTGGAATTTACATTCTGTAGATCAGACATCAAATATCGTATGTATAATATCACAGCGGAACTTACATTCTGTAGATCAGACATTAAATATAATATGTATGTTATCACAACGCAACTTATATTATGTGACTCAGACAATAACTATTATATGTAGGCTATTACAGCGGAACTTACATTTTGGATATTTGATATTAAATAGCATATGTATGTTATCACAGCCAAACTTACATTCTGTAGATCAGCCATTAAATATAATATGTATGTTATCACAGAGGAACATACATTATGTAGATCAGACATTAAATATCATATGTATGTTATCACAGAGGCACATACATTCTGAAGATCAAATAGTATATATCCTATGTACATGTATGTTATCACACAAGTGCTTACATTATGGAAATCAGATATTAAATTTCATCTGTATGTTATCACAGAGGAACTTACGTTCTGTAGATCAGCCATTAAATATCATACGTATGATATCACAGCGAACCTTACATTCTGTAGATCAGACATTAAATATCATATGTACATCTATGTTATTACACAGGAGCTTACATTATGGAGATCAGATATTAAATATCATATGTATGTTATCACAGAGCAACTTACATTCTGCAGATTAGATATTAAATATAATATGTTATCACAGAGGAACTTACACTCTCTAGATCAGACATTAAATATCAAATGTCTGTTATCACAGAGAAATTTACATTGTAGATCAGAAATTAAATATCATATGTATGATATCACAGAGGAACTTACATTAAGTAGATCAGCCATTAATTATCATACGTATGATATCACAGCGGAACGTACATTCTGTAGATCAGACATTAAATATCATAAGTACATGTACGTTATCATAGCGAAACTTTTTCATTCAGAAGATCAGACATTAAATATCACATATCATATGTATGTTATCAGAGCGGAACTTGCATTGTGGAGATCAACCATTAAACATTATATATATGTTATCACAGCGAAACTTACATTATGGTGATCAGCCAATAAATATGGTATGTATGTTATCACTGCGGAACTTACATTATGTAGAGCAGACATTAAATATTATATGTATATTATCACAGAGAAACTTACATTATGGAGATCAGATATTAAATATCATACGAATGTTATCACAGCGGAAATAACATTTTGTTGAGCAGATATTAAATATCATACGTGTGTTATCACTGCGGAACTTACATTCTGTTGAGCAGACATTAATATTATATGTATGTTATCACACAGGAACCTACATTATGGAGATCAGATATTAAATATCATACGTATGTTATCACAGCGGAACTAACATTCTGTTGAGCAGACATTAAATATCATACGTATGTTATCACATAGAAATTTACATTATGGAGATCAGATATTAAATATCACATGTATGTTATCAAAGTGGAATTTACATTATGGAATTCAGCCAATAAATATCATATTTACATGTATGTCATCACAGCGGAATTTACATTATGGAGGTCAGACATTAAATATCATATATAAAGTAATTTTCGTACAGATGTTTATCATTATAACAACGGAACCTACAACATTCTGCACATCAAAATTAAATACCAACGTATTTTATTTTAATTAAATAATGTTATAGAATCTGGTCATCGTGCGTGTGATATTGATATTGAACTATGATAATTGCAACAATGTTGATTTAATTCCAATTGCTTTTGGTTTTAATTTAAAATTATTGGTCAACAATTGTAAAGTGACATATTAAGAATGACGTATTATAACTTACATCATTGATCGTTTGTTTATTTATTTTTCTAGTATAGTTTATTATTTTATTAGTCTGAACTGGAGATACACGAAGAACATTTTGTAAAATTGAATGTTTTTGTGGTCGACTTCATTAAGTAATACTACTCGAATTTTACTACAGGGACAACTAAACGTCATTTTAATAGTTTTTTTACATATAATTATACAATATAAGTAATGTTGGCTATTGCATTACATATATGATGTAAATTAAATATATTCATATTTTAGGGTTGGATGAAAGAAACACATGTAAACTCTAGTCATCATTAAAATACTATTTTTACAGTGAGAAAACATTAATTGAACATATTTTTTTCTGGCAAAAACGAAATTTGTAAACATGTTTACAAGTGAACATCTTTTTTTACAATATCTTATATAGTTTTAATTATAAAATTGCGACTATCTTGGTATCTGATATAGTGCATCAGTAGCATGCAGTCAGTAGCATGCAATCAAACTATATATAAAAGAACAGCATCAGTAAGTATATATCCATACATGTCGAAGGGCATTCAATCCAGTCATTGGCAAGTTTTTCTTACTGTAACAACATACGCTTGTTATAACATTTTTGATCGAACTGTTCGTACGAATCTAGTCAAATATTTGATTCATACAAATAGACACAAAGAAGAACTATTAATGTTTTCATAAGAAACAGAAAGGTTAACCAGGTTAAGTAATGGGGCTAAGATATTTACTTCGGCATGACTTCAATTTGAGGACAGAAGATTAAGAAAAGCAAGATCTAAAGTAGAAAGATCTATAATAGCAATATCTATAATAGCAAGATCTATAATAGCCAGATCTAAAATAGCAAGATCTAAAATCTACCAATAGAATCTAAAATCCATCCTAACAAGCTTCTGACGTCAGTGAAAATATTGGGACGTTCTGTCATGTTACAAAAGTTCGCCACGTAGCTGGCCACACCGTAAAGTTTCCACGTCTGTTTGGCGTCTTGGCATAGCAATGACCCGCCCGAATCTCCCTAGATTACATAAGAGACTTCTGTTTCTACTTCATTTACTAACATTTTTGATGTCTCTCTTTATATTGTTAAAGGCATACTTTCGATTCAACGACCTTCACATGCTGCGTTTCACAAGATAACCACGTGCTCTTTCGTGTTAACTACATGTATATTACCATTTGTACATGTAATACCCGTGTGTAATGATTTGATAATGTGTATTTGACGTTTGCACATTCCAATAATCTATTAGATTTATCTAATGACTATACTTGGTTATCACTGGACTAAAAAGCGACCTAGTTTCACAAAAGAGCAGGATGTGTAAACCCCCATTGCACTGGCTGCTCCAAGGCGTAGGAGTAGTTGTGTGCTTGTTCTGTATGTTTTTTTGTGTTGTATTGTATAGGAAATTGATCACTTGCCAAAAATAAAGGATTGTACGATGTTAATAATGGTTTCTCTACAGCTGTTGCAGCTGGATTTTTATATTTGTTTTTATTTGTGGCAGGATAGCCTCGCCCTATGGATGAGGTGAATTTAACATGGTCTTATGGAAAACAAAACTAACAGGCTGACTAAACTGTTACGATTGATCATTTAACAAAGATACACACACATAATGGTCGTGCATTCCAAAGCTGCCAATAAGTTCCAATAAACGGGCATTTCATTACAACATCCATTTGCATATAGGTATTTAAACAGCGGTTTGAATGTTTTCAATCATTGTAGTGTTGTTGTTCATCATTATTGTTAGTATGCCTTATTAATCTCGAGGCTTATATATTTCTATCAGTTTGTGTACATAAGGATATACTTTCATTACACTCTATAAAGGAATCGCTCAAAGTGTGTGTCCATCACATGTCCGTTTTGTATTGTATTTGATGATGCAGAAAATTTACTATATCCATGTCGTTATAACTTATCTGTGCTATAAAGTGCTGACATGCGGCAGGGTCTGCGTCGCACAAAACTGAGGACAAAAAGGGGCGACATAAGGCACTAACGAGGACACACAATTTACATGTACTAAAATTAATCCGGTCAAGAAACATTATTATGTCGTTCCGTATATACATATAACTGTTGTCATGCAGTATGGTTTGTTTTCGCAGCACAAAACGGACGCAAACAATGGACATCATGCCACACTTACTGGGACACAATACAGTCACGTACCATTGGATCGTGTGCAAAAAATTTCGGTCTTTTTGTTATGTTAATATATGTCTATTATGTTATGTTAATGGTGTTCATGCATGATATTTTGTCGCAAACACCGGGCGCTAACAATGAGGCGGCATGAAACACTATCTATGACACTCAATTACCTGTCCTATCTTTAATCCAGTCAAGGAACATTGCGACATTTGTAAAAACATTTGGTCGTTCTGTCATGTTACAATAGTTCGCTACGTAACTGTTTATCCCCCGAAGCTTCCACGTTTTCTGGCCGTCTAGACATAACAAAGGCCCTCCGCTGTCAGACTAGAATACCAAATATGATATGGCGTATTTTCTTATATGTGACTTTTTATAACATACGTTTACCAATTATTGCTGTTACAAACATTACGAAGATAATTTGTTGATACACTTTTTGTCGTAGATCCCTTTTAATAATATATTTCTATATTAAAGTAAGTGTTAAATGTTGGTGAGTTATCAATGTTCTGAATGCAATGTTCTAAATATACAATACCGGTAATTTATCATTTATCGTTTTAGTAGTATATAGGTTGTAAATACAAAGGTGATTGTGAATTTAGTCCGTATATTGTTTATGGGCGTTTACATTACATAAGGGTTTGATATGGATCGTCATTTTCTCTACATAGACTTCAACGCATAGTTAATTATTCTGCGTTTATTCTGTTAATGTTTATGGATGTGATGGTTTGTAGATGTATACCTAACAATTTACACGTTTCAATGACCTGTTTTTGTAAACACTACCATTGCAGTTATGGTGTAATTCAAAGTAGCAATGTTAACAGATTCATGTCAAAAGCCAAAACCGAGCAAATGGGACTTACCTTATACCATACTTAAATATACAACGCTCAGTAGTATTAAAACAATAAAGACTTCGTTTATCAAATTCGCTACCTCTAAGTCAAAATCATATATACATACGGAAAAGGTACAGTATATAAACTATAATCACATTTGAAAGTTGATTCGTTTACAAACTCTTTATAATTGTATGCATTTTATTATATCAGTAGTGTTAATATCGACGAACTGTGCAATCTGGTCCATTTGAGACAAGATGCGTAGAACATGTCTTTATATGTGGTTCCAATGCTATTGTAAACTAATTTTAAAAAAAAGGTAGATCTAACGAAAATCCTATTAGAGTATGTAAGTCATAAATTCTTAATCATAAGTGGTCTAGTTATATGTGACCTTTCCTGGCATAATTTAGCTAATGTTTGCGATTTTGAACAATACGTTAAGATTATAATACTTTTCTTTATAGCAGCTTTTTTTTATTTATAGAATACAATTATTTTTAATACAATTAAACAGGCGTAAATTGTGCTTATATATAAATGTTTGATATAAAACATTGTAAATATGCGTTTTAGTTGCTAACACTGTTAAAATCTTTTTTATAGAGAAGGGGCTATTAGCCTTCTTTGAAAATATGCTGCTGACCACTTCTGGCGCTCAATGGACGAAATTTTCTTCTTCTATTATAAAAGTTTACCTTTCTCGAACGATCACTTACCTTGCAAATAGAACGTATGCCAGAATAGTATCCAGCACATAGGAAGGTGTCGTAGATGTCTCCGTTCCACGCAATGCTGCTGTTGCACTTGTTCGTATCCCATAAGGTCATTTTCAGCTCCTGCATAACTTCGGCATAGTCGCCTTAAACACGAATTCCCCGTTTATTAGCTTCTGCTGGTAGCCTATTGGCTCATGACGACAAACACAATGAAATGCATCGAAGCTGATTGGAAATATTCGATCAGAATAAGGTCCCAGTACCAGTAAAGAATATTCTTTACCAGTCAGTATGAGGCGTATAATAATCGTGGAATAATCTGTATCAGAGTTAAACTTTTATATTAAAATTACGTCTGTCTTGATGTTAACCATGACTAAAACCGGAAATACATTTGAGGCGTCTCGTGGGAAAACCGGGCTTAATGCATGGGCGTAAAGTGTCGTCCTGGATCAGCCTGTGCAGCTCCAGGATGACACTTTTAGCATTTAGGTATTTTCTGTTTCAAGGATGTCTATTCTAAACATTAATCCACTCTAGGCGAAAAGTGTAATCCCGGATCACCCTGTGCGGACTACACAAGCTGATCCGGGACGACACTTTACGCACATGCATTAAGCCCGGTTTTCCCACGATACGCCTCATTTATAACTTGCATTGCATCTAATCACATCTACACCGTCAACGCATACAAACACATACGCTAATCTCTGTCAATAGACGTAAATGATTTTATACTCACCATCCCATTTGACCTTCCCCCATCCGACTGTAAAGCAAGTGGAATACAACGGAAGCGGTTCTGTGGAATCAGGAAGGCATATCGGCTGTATGTAAGTCGTATATTCTACCGGACTCTCGAGCTGGAGTAGAGCAATGTCGTTACGTGTGAAATACACATGATCGTGGTGCGACTTTATGGCCTCAACTTTGATGACACGCTGCGTTGTTTCGGTATGTTCACGGTTGTTGGCGCCAAGCTTAACCTTCAGAAGACTGAACTCGCCTGCGTACCGCCTGTACGGAAACAAAGACATAATGTTCATATTTTACCTTCATTAACTTCATTTTAAAATGATTGTTTTATTCAAACAAATAGTGACATTGTCAGATTTTACAAATTGTTGCCAATTGTCCAAGATAACGTATATAGGCGTTGCATGTAGATACGCAAAACTTAACACAGGGTTTTTGTTCAGAAGATTTGTAATCTACTAACTATTGACGTAACATTTATAAGTTTTGGCATTTTGCATATTTGCACATAATGCCTGTTTCATAACGACGTCGAGATACAAACACATTATAAGGCATGCTTACAGTTTCAGTTAAACAGACAAAGAATAATATGACACACTAATTTACAGTTTCAGGTATATTTCACAGAAGGAACACAATGCAACTTTTCACTGACGCTGTACTCACTCCACACAATGTACGGCAGTCAGTCCAATACACTACATAGAACGAACACAGTGCATCTTTTCCCTGATGCTGTACTCACTCCACACAATGTGCGGCAGTCAGTCCAATACACTACATAGAACGCACACAGTGCATCTTTTCCCTGATGCTGTACTCACTCCACACAATGTGCGGCAGTCAGTCCAATACACTACATAGAACGAACACAGTGCATCTTTTCCCTGATGCTGTACTCACACCACACAATGTACGGCAGTCAGTCCAATACACTACATATAACAAACACAATGCATCTTTTCCCTGATGCTATACTCACTCCACACAATGTACGGCAGTCAGTCCAATACACTACATATAACAATCACAATGCATCTTTTCCCTGATGCTGTACTCACTCCACACAATGTGCGACAGTCAGTCCAATACACTATATAGAACAAACACAATGCAACTTTTCCCTGATGCTGTACTCACTCCACACAATGTGCGGCAGGCAGTCCAATACACTACATAGAACAAACACAATGCAACTTTTCCCTGATGTTGTACTCACTCCACACAATGTGCGACAGTCAGTCCAATACACTACATAGAACAAACACAATGCAACTTTTCCCTGATGCTGTACTCACTCCACGCAATGTGCGGCAGGCAGTCCAATACATTACATAGAACAAACACAATGCAACTTTTCCCTGATGCTGTACTCACTCCACACAATGTGCGGCAGGCAGTCCAATACACTACATAGAACAAACACAATGCAACTTTTCCCTGATGCTGTACTCACTCCACACAATGTGCGGCCGTCAGTCCAATACACTACATATAACAAACACAATGCAACTTTTCCCTGATGCTGTACTCACTCCACACAATATGCGGCCGTCAGTCCAATACACTTAAAAGAACGCACACAATGCAACTTTTCCCTTATGCTGTACTCACTCCACACAATGTGCGGCCGTCAGTCCAATACACTACAAAGAACGAACACAATGCAACTTTTTTCCCTTATGCAGTACTCACTACACACAATATGCGGCAGTCAGTCCAATACACTACAAAGAACGAACACAATGCAACTTTTCCCTGATGCTGTACTCACTCCACACCATGTGCGGCAGTCAGTCCAATACACTGCATAGAACAAACACAATGCAACTTTTCTCTGATGCTGTACTCACTCCAAACAATATTCGGCCGTCAGTCCAATACATTACATAGAACAAACACAAGACAAACTGTCCGCTGATGCAATACTTACTCTACACAGTGTGCGGCCGTCAAGACGAACTCGTTGTTGATCAAAGTGCCACCACAAAAGTACTGGTTCCCGAAGTACAAGGCCGCGTGCCATGGCCAGGCTCCCGGCTCGGAGTTCTCACCGTTGACAATGTAACGGCTCATGTACACCATCCTCTTACCACAACCTAGGCAGGATAAAAGGAGTTGCGTGCTTTGTCACATAAAATATGCCCACCAAGCAAATACAAATCTGTGCATCAGAACAAATTCGAATCAAAGTGGCCGAGATACGGGATCACCACTCGGCCAGTCTGTATTACAATCATGGTAGTGAATTTTTAACGCTTTGTAAGTGATACACTTGTTTTTCAAAATAACGAGCAAATGCGTTACAAACGCCTTATAATTGTATCCATTTTAATTGATGATTTATCATAAACAACACTAAATTTCCAATATATTTAGTCAGTAGTGTTACATCGCTTGTTTATATATAATGTATTTTTCTTCTTGTGATCAATGACAAATTTAAAAATTGACAATTTGGCAATCTGTGAACAGTTCTTTTTATTAAGATATTTTAAAACACACTGACCCCTTGGTTGACAGTTGATTCGAAACCCTTTATTGTCTTGACAGGATTGTCTGAAATCACCAGAACAACTAATTAGAGTTTAGTGTTAATATCCACATCTATGTTAAGCTTCATCGTTAAAGTTATATTGGTATATTAAAATTTATATACCAATTATCATCGTAACATTTTCATAAGGCTGTTCACTACTGCATAATACGACATGTGGGCATATTAAGGTATTAGAGATAACAGTTGTAATACGTTGGGTTACATTAAGTATTTAAACATTTTTACTGAAACATTTATTCAATGAAATTCCCTGAAACTCGTTCAAATTCATACAAATATCAGAAATTGCAGAAATCTGACCAATACCATTTGCATAAAATGAAAATGGGCAAATCTAATACATACATAGCTGGTTCGGTATCTGATTGAAGTCAAATAAACTAATATGATGTACTAGTACATCGTTTCAGTTATACTTCTAATGTATACTTAAAACACTAAAACATCCTTTTAAAACCGAACTATACATGTATTTAATATTCCCATACGTACGTGGTACTGATGGGCCCTACTACAGAGGGCATGTGGCCATTGGGTGTCAGATCAATCATAGTATGCATGTTCGCTGGCACATCAGTCTTGTCAATGTAAGCCCTGGAAAAAACAAAACAAAACAAGGAATCAGTTTTAATGTTGAAATACTTGAGGAGTTTAGAAACTATTATATAATACACATTTGGAATCATTTGAAGGATTAGTAGAGACTTACAAATTCCAGAATCGAGAACAGATGTAAGGTTGTTCCACTTTTAACAAAGTAATGATGTAAATAAACACATACAAACATGCACGAACAGAACCGTGTATAAACATTTGCTTATATAGCACATCAGTGTCAGGTCAATTTGTCCGAGGTTTATGTCATTATATTTGAAATAAAAAAGAAATTAGTTGAAACGCTCCGCCTACCCATGCCCAAGCAGTTCGCAAGTGTAGTTTCCGTAGGCTTCATCCCAGGAACTTGCGCAGATAGGTAGCTTGGTCTTGCGAATCGGCAGCTGCAGCATCCCATACTCGTCACTGACTGAAAATCATGGTAGAAATCATAAAAGTGAAACCACAACCCGCATTTGGTCAAGGACATGTGTTTAAATTGAGCACCGTCAAAGAGGTTTAAACCAACAATACTTGGCATTGACCGTGTGACATTAGTTTGAATCATGTTTGTGTTTTGTGCCTGTTTGCTCTTGGTCACATGCCTGCCATAAATTACCTTTGGGTGCAACTGGTGTCTGAACTCTGATTCTTCTGCAGTGTCATATCTTGATGTTAAAACGAAATATGTCTTAACTGTGTTGCATTGACTGTTCCAAGGTGACCAGCATTGGAATAGTTGTGTATGTTTTGATTACGTCTGTTCACTAAGTAATGAAGTATTAAAAGAGTTTCTTTAGTCTCGTAGAACATTTATCATTTCAGCGTTGTGTACAATCTTTCAACATCATTGATTTAAGTACATTGTTGAAAACGTTTTGTATATTTTAAAGTAAAGCGTATCAATGTAATGCATGTATTGAGTTACCGATCCAACTTAATAAAAGTTTTTTTTCGTCAATTGGTTTTGTAATACCATCTATATATCACGTATCAAATAGAGTTCCTATAGGATGAAATACGTTATGCACTAGTACATACTGCATTCAAACTCGTCAAAGCCATCCGGGCAGTCTGGGTGACCGTTGCACTTCTGTTGCAACGGTATGCATGTTCGATTCTCGTCCTTGCACATAAACTGGTTTCTCGGACACACGTCTAGTTTGAGAATCATATACACGTGTATAACAAATATTCATGTATAAATCAAAAAGTAATAGCTTTCGTTTAAAGCGGATATAAATGGCTGAGTAAATGTTTATTTTATCTAAAGTTGAAAATTGTATTGTAATCAAAACGATACAATGTCACGCTAATTTTATTTAGCGTATGTTTACACATATATATAAGCCAAATTCTAAACCAAAATTCAGAATTACAAAAATCAAAAGTCACTAGCATTTAACGATGACAGAAAGCCAATGTTTATGTCTACAAATAACAACAATTGTATACCGATACAATCATTTATCGTTGATAGAAATATAAATAAATACAGTTTAACACACATATGACATGGGGACTCCATACAACTAAATTGCATAGCAAAGACAGCTGTTCACCAGAAATCGCATATATTTCATTGGGGTGTTATAAAACTGACCACAGTTAAACTCGTCCCAGCCATCCTCGCACTCTGACCTCCCGTCACACATCCACTCTGCCATTATGCACTTGCCGCTGGGACAGGCCACCTGCCCGTGGGTACATCCGTCTATAGCAAAACAACAACCAGGTGTTGGTGGGACGTTAGCAATATAGCAACATAGCAATTTTGTATGAAAGGTCACTGTCCATACGTTCTAAATACACATCAGTTTAAGATATGTTTGGAAGATATCCTTGCAGATACATCTGCATCCACACGTAGTAACATCCATACATGCATTGTATATCAAATACATTAGTGGGGTGTTTGTTAAATTGAAGCATAGCAATATAACATCAAATGACACTGTCTATACGTACTAAATACGCATCAGTTTAAGATGTGTTTGGGAGATTTCCTTGCAAATTCATCTGCAGTGTGCATGTAGTAACATCAATACATGCATTGTGTATCAAATACATTAGTGGGGCGTTTGTTATCTTGAAACATTACAGCAATATTACATCAAATGACACTGTCTATACATTCTAAATACACATCAGTTTAAGATGTGTATGGGAGATTTCTTGCATATACATCTGCAATGTACATGAAATAACATCAATACACGCATTGTGTATCAAATACATTAGTGGGGCGTTTGTTATATTGAAACATTACAGCAATATTACATCAAATAACACTGTTTATACATTCTAAATACACATTAGTTTAAGATATGTGTTGGGAGATTTCCTTGCATATACATCTGCAATATACATGAAATAACATCAATACACGCATTGTGTATCAAATACATTAGTGGGGCGTTTGTTATATTGAAACATTACAGCAATATTACATCAAATAACACTGTCTATACATTCTAAATACACATCAGTTTAAGATGTGTTTGGGAGATTTCCTTGCTTATACATCTGCAATGTACATGAAGTAACATCAATACATGCATTGTGTATCAAATACATTAGTGGGGCGTTTGTTATCTTGAAACATTACAGCAATATTACATCAAATAACACTGTCTATACATTCTAAATACACATCAGTTTAAGATGTGTGTTGGGAGATTCCTTGCATATACATCTGCAATGTACATGAAGTAACATCAATACACGCATTGTGTATCAAATACATTAGGCTGTAACTGTAATGTACGTTCTGAACATACATCCCTTAAAATGTGTTTGAGATACCCACTTAGTACATCTGAAAAATGGAAACATCATTAAGTTACATGACATTGCCTTATACGTTATGATCAAAATAGCTTATATAAGTTTGAGGATCCCATTTAAAATGGTGTCAGAAGTGAACATCTTTTCTTCTTTAAACGCCCATAGGCATTCAAACCGCACATGAACATTATACATTTAATTTTAAATTAAAACTGCTACTAAAACATCAGTATGCATAATGTAATTTAGCTATTTCAAAATTTACTTTACTTATTACATTCAATAAAACACTGGACTTGCTATATGTTTAGAAATTGAAACATTGTTTTACATTTTGTACCTACGATTAATAATATACAATGTATGTTAGAGTACTGATAAATAACTATGAGAGCACTCCGCAATCTACACTTACTGCAATCTTTCTCGTCACTGTTGTCAGGGCAATCCAGTTTTCCGTCGCATCGCTGGTACGACTTGATGCACATCCCCATCTCACATTTGAATTGGTACTGGTTGCACACTGAAACAAATCATTAGATCAAAGCAAACAATGTAATAAAATGCATAAACACCAAACACATGTACATATTGAAACACGAAATCAACAAATGCAGACCATTAACACTCTTCGATCAGTCCAGACCTTTATTATCTATAAAAGCTTATTGTTAAAACAGTGGGGGTTTTACACACGGCGCACACTGTGAGTGGAATGCGTTTTAACAGTATTTACAATGGTCAAAAAGTGTTTGTGTGGACTTTCTAATATTTACAAGAATAATTATACAAATGTTCTAAGAGTGCTGTTATTTTGAAACTGACGTGGTATACGCCCACTGTTATTACGGCATTCTTTATTTCGAACGATTTGTAACATCGGAACTCGGCATATTTGCGAAAGACAGCATTCATTAAATCGTGAGGCTAAGTCTGGTCTTTATACTTAAGTTTAAGAACGGGTTGGTTAATACGGGCCCTGTTCTTCAGGTCATATCTCTTACTTACCACACTGCATTTCATCCGACCAATCCGAGCAGTCGTTGACGCCATTGCACACCTTGCTCGAGTGGATACACTTGTTAACCTTCTGGCATGCGAACTCGTATGGTGTACACACTTGTAAAACAAATTAAAAATAATACGATGACGTGATTTTAGCAATTGTAGACACTTGAACATTATCAATAAATAAATCGTGTGTAGATCATGTGTTATTAAAATAATATACCCGGGTTAATTTGATATAACTCACATGTCCCATTGTAGAAATAGTATGGGATATATATGTTACCCCAATCTTAGCAATTTAAGTTAAATATTCATATCATATCTTAGCAAGATAAAACTATTTCGTTTAAATGCTGTTCACTTTCCATTTCGATTCTGTAACTAGTGATAAATAAACAGACCTTTGGACATGCGCAATGACGCTGACACTGTAACAAACAAAAGAACACGTTTTACAATGCATATAGTAATTCGATATATATGTATAGAGTCTACTTAGTGTATGTAAAGTATATGTGTTGTAAACATTTTAAATAAACATATGTACACAAATTATAATCAAAAGGAAACACCTGCTGCACAAATATTGCATACATATTAAATAACCACGTAAAACCATCTTTAACGCGTTTAATATGCCGATAGTTCCCAAATCTTGACGAAAGATTGTACTGTTAGATTTGACTGTTTTGCCAGTTTTTAACGTACTATTTTAATTTTAGATTTCACTTTCTGTATATACAAGTAGTATATCAAACATGTATGTCACTTTGGATATATAAGCATAAGGCAGGCATATTCACGTAGTGATTTTATGACAAATGTTACGTACGGAGGTTGCTCTTTGGTGGGGCTATACAGTTTATTTCCTGGAAGTTGTTGCAGTTGAAGAACATTGCGATATCCTTACATGTGGCTGTTACATCTGGTAAATTAAACATTGCGATAGGTTCACAAGTCATGTACAAACTTGTAAGAAAAGTCCTTTTTTTAGATTGTTCATTATTTCAACGCTGAAATGATGTTGAATTACAACACATCATTTCTGTAATAAGTGTATGAGTGTTATTCGGAGATCTTTAAGTGTTCTACATAAAACAGACTAGTGTGTAATATCAACTAAACATACGTTTTTATAACAGCTATAATTGGCATGTACGTTACAATATGTTACAGTATAAGTATCGTTATTTATTCGAATGGTATTTTATCGAAATTTCTGTTCAATTGAACATATCATAAAAGTTAAAGCTGTTCAAGATCTAAACCTACCTTGACACAATTTCCGACATGGTTTATACTGCACACCTTCGGCGCACTTAGGGAACTGTATGCTACAGATAAAGAACAAGCTGTCTCTGTGGCAACCACTGGCCACCACGCTCTCAAAGTAGACAAAGCTTTCCATCGCGCTGGATTGGTCTGGTTCGTTAAAGTGGTTCGGAAACTGTGTCATCTCAAAACCAATATCCCGGCATTGCTTATGTAGGGTCTTTTCACACCTAGCTGCAATATAAAACATAATAGTTAATGATGCAACAAGAGTCATTACATGTCCATACGCTTGACCCTCTGAAAGTAGAAGACCGGTTTGTATATTTAAATACATTTGTAAAACATATGTATGCTGAGATAAGGAGTCTGGAGTTGCAGCAAAGACAACTACACCTAACATCAGGAATTTGAGAGTATTAAGCTTTACAGGGTTTGTTTAATTCGTAAACACTTTATACTTGTTCACGCGTTTACTTGAATAAGCTTTATCTGATTATTTGAATAATATAATATAATATACGTTCGTGCGTGGAATTATTTAGAGAAATGTCAAATGTATTAGAACCACGAATTTCTCTCACGTGATTGTGTGGTTGTTATAGGTGTCATAGTGGTCGTTGTCATGCCAACGCAATTCATGTCTATGAAGTATTCGCAGGGGAAGGGATTGTGAAAGTAATCACCACAGGTACTCACTGCCTCTGAAAAATAATTTTCACAAAGGGTGTATTAATTTGCTTTGATACATTGTCAAATGTTCCGCGTAAAAAAACACTTTTGTATCTATTTAAGCATGAAATGGCAATTGGAACTGTATCGACCAATGGTAAATCCAATAACATCTGGAAAAAAACAGCAAATTCTTACCTTGACACAGACTTCTGCATGGGAAAACCTGCATACCAGATACAAGGTCACACTTCGGGAAGTAAAGAGAGCATAGGAACGTCAGTGCAGACTCCTGGCACAGCTGATTGACGGTGCTTCGGGAGGCCAACATGAACCCATTTTCCGCCTCCGTCTCGTTCATTTGCCCGAGAAGATTGGGAAATACGGTATGTGTAAACCCTCGAGAAGTGCACATGTGTACAGACACTGGCAGGCATGTGTCTACAAAAGCAGATTCAAGTTTGTCACAACACGTACATAGAACGTTTAGCAAAGTAGTTTTTAATATAAAAACAATGTCAAAAAGTGTGATATGAATGGCTTTATTTCAAACGCGTCTTTTGTAACAAAGATTAAGACTATGCAATACCTGCCATCGTTGTAGAAATTTTGTTATCTGAAAAATAACAAACAATAGGTATCCATCTTTCATCTTTTGCATTAAAGCATTTTGTAGCGTTTCGCACGTGGAAAGATATTAAACAACGTTTACATATATGACGGTATTATCAAATGTTCATTTTTGCTGAAATTCATGTTTCTAATCCATACCTTTTACTACAGTAACAGTTACATAGTCGATTGATTTTTGTCCCGAAGTATCTGTAACTGCTAATCCAAACGTGTACACCCCTGGAGCTAACTTTGTAACCCTGGCAACTGATGTCCTTAACCCTTGAATATCCAGTTGTACGCCGTCTGGTGAGACGAGTTGCCAATGGTAACTGACAATTGCATTATCATCCGAACTTGCAGAACCGTCTAGAGTAACAATGCCATCTGATTCAGCTATCTTGATGTCCTCTCCAGCACTGGCGATAGGAGGATCGTCTTTGGCTGTATAAAACGTAATTATCGCGATGTGTCGTTTCAAAAAGTTGATACAAAACGTTTGGAAAGTATATGTACAATTTCATCGATTAAAGCCATTTGGGTTTTATTTAATCCGCAAAGTCTGTGAGTAAACATTTATTGAACTATGTGTTTAACTGGAAAAATATACCATCCTATTTTAATGTAAGTTAGGACTTATTTGACACACATAACACTTAAAATGCCAGAACGGAATACTTTTGAAACATCAATGACAGAATAAAGGATGCACAACGCATCTTGATGGAGAAATTCTGTTGCTATAATATAACTGGTTACCTGGCGTTTGCTTTTCCACCACAGTCTTTGTAGCATTCAAAGTAGCTGTAACAGTTGTCTTTGTCGTAACTGTTGGGTTGGTTTCATTTGCCGAAGGGTTTATTTCTACATTGATACATATTGACAATATAGGTTCTACGCCAAAGCTACTCATAGCTTGGACGAATTGACTGGACGAATTGACCTGACAATTATTGTCAAAAAAAAATGTGAACGAAATTAGCAAAAGTATGAGCTTGAATTAATTCCTATATTTATCTTTGCCGTCAAGCTGGCCATTCACAGAAGCAGTTTAAGAACGGTTTTTGAGCGGCATGTATCGAATAAACATGATTTACGTTAACTACATGTAATATTGTTTTCGTAATCGTCTCCAAATATATTCATGCATAAAGGTCTGTGTCGGGTCAATTTCTCCGAGTTATAATTACCGGCTATATGTTAAACGATCATGCAATATTTCATACATATATTAAAAATACATCTACACGTATATGTAATATGCAATACGTCTAGTTATAAAATGTGAATATACTTCATGCTTTATTACAAGTCGAGCACTTATATGCGATATACGTAAGAAACCTATTCAAATAGTAGTCATGGACACAAAACATCGCATTCTCAAATAAGTTCAAATTCATGTAAAACTGAATGTCTTACTTGTGCTTGACCATATCGTAAGTACTTTTGTAGATTCCAGTTTAGATGTTGGCTGTCTATATATTTCAGTCGTTTGCACCCAACCTGAGTGGACAGTTTTAGTAGTGGATTCATGTGCTGGTAAATTCCCCCAGGTGACAGAATCTGCATGCGACTCGTTATTTCGTATGTGTATTTGATTTTTTTGGAGTGCATCATTATTATTTTTCGACATTGATTTAGCTTGTTCATCCACTTTATTGTATATGTTCTTTTCATGTTCAATACTGTTTGACTGTACATTTAGTTTCTTGATTTGTGTGTTTACACTTTCGTCCGTAATTTCTTTTCCTTTTGAAGTCTCATAGACTGGCACGACGTTTGACATTTCGGACTGATTGTTCCGACTGTGTGCTCCATACATCGTTGACAACCTTGTAGATTCATACCTAAAAGTGGATAGCTGACCACCAGCTTTTGAAATTGTGTTTCCAATGTTTAATGACATGTGTGTTACATTGTAAGAGCTTTTGTTTTGAACTAATTCAGCATCTGTTGTCCAAACGGGCTTTGAATAAAGTTTCGTATTTGTTACATTTGTGTGTTGTATTTTTGATATGCTTCCGGGTATATTTTGAAAGGATGCTGTTGAGTTAAGAGGTTGGCTGTTATCCACATTAACCTCATGTGTTTTATTAAAGCTTGGGTTTGTTTCATTCACTATAAAATCTTCGAAATGTTTGGAAGTTGAATTAGCATAGGTTTTATTTTCTAACACTTTAGAAAAGTTTTCGTAACTGTCATTTCTCGTTGTAAAATAAGTACCTTCGACACTGGTATTTTGTGTATTCGCCGTGTCACTACTGCCATCGCGGATTATCTTTTTATCTACATAACGACCACTATTAGTAGAGGTCTGCCTATCGATCTTTGGAACAGAATTAGACAGGTAACTTGTCGTCGTGACACTTGGAGACACGACTTTGACACTGAAATTGGTGTCATTATAATTTGTGCTCTCACTATTTATATCATTTGAAACAGAACTGTTCGAACTATCACTTTGGAATGCGTCTTTTGTTGTCTCATTGATCAAATTTGCAGAAGTATAATTGACTGTGTCTTCATGCGCTGTTTGGTCGTGCTCCTGCACTAACTCTTCTACTGCAGTAGATTCGTTAACACCTTTTGTAGGATCGGGTTTTGTATTTTGGTTGGTGGTATTTGGTAATCCCATTTGTAGAGACTTATTGAAAGATGTTAATTGTTCTCCAACTGTTGAACTATCATCTTGCTTAATTTTATCATTGCTGACTGTCATGCGGTTTTTTAATTTGGTAATGTTATCACCAGTCGATGTAGTTTGTGTTGTTATATCACGTTTCACTCCGTTATCACTTTTTCTTTCATCCTTAAAATCTTTAATGTTACTATTTGTAGAGATATTTGAAATGCGACAAATGTCAAATGCATTTGTACCATTTAATGATTCGTTGCCACATTCATTAGATGTAGATATGTAGTGTCTCTTCGTTGTTGTAAATATTGATTTTATTTCGCTACTTGATGACTGGATAGTGCTATCACCAATATTACTTTTTGTCACTGAATCAGTTTCTAGTGCAGTCATATTTGGCGTTGAATTAGTCCAGTTATTATTATCTGTTATATTTGTTACAGGTGTTGTATACTGTTGTGTCATATTGTCATTTAAAACTGTCACTAATTCATTTTCATCATTAACTAATAAACCGTCGGTTGTTATATTTAGTACTTTAGTTCGAGATATTGGTATTTCATAAGACCTTTGCATGTGATTTGTGCTACGACTTCTGCTTACAATTGCATCGGTATCATTCGTGGGTTCATTATTCAACTCGTTTTGCTTATTTACATATGGGTCATTTGAGTTGGTTTCGTAGGTGACGCTATCGTTTCCAATAAGCAATGTTGTTAAATTTGCAATGAATGGATGGTCAGTAAATTTTTCGCCCGACACATTATTCAGTAATGTATGAAACACATCTTTGGTACTGTGACGGGAAGTTGATATAACGTCACGAGCAGAGTTAGTCACTGATTCATTAAATGGCTGAATGGCATCTCCCGTTTCGCCGTTATTGATAGGCCTAGATAAATATGTCTCTGTGATGTAAAATGAGCAACAATTAGGATTATAAATACACGATTCATTCATGACATATTTAGAATAACGCGCAATAGTATGCATACATTTAAGCAGCAATGTGTATAATTTGCGAGATAAAATAGTAAATAAAATGTTACCGGTGTTTAAGCTATACACTTCAACTTATATGGCGAGCATTTATGTGGCTTACCTTCATATGTGTTCGAAGTGATACCAGTTTCTGGTACATCTCCACTCACAGCTACCTTTTCATTGGCGTGTTTGTTTAATGTTTTTACTTCCGAGTTCGAATTATTTTGATAAAATGATTCATTCCCAGTCCAATTGCTCATATGTGCGGTTATTTCATTAACAATAGTTTTGTTTCGGTTTATTGTTTCATCTGTAGACACCGCGTTGTCTGTTTCAGGTGTAGTTGATTCAATGTATTGGGTCGTTGTGTGTAAACGCTTGATTGTTCCACCATCATATGATATCGGTGCAGTTGATAGACTCTCGTCTATTTTAGGAGTATCAGAAAATATTTGGTCAGTAACAGAAGACATTGTTTGCATCGATACATTTTTCGCACTTGTTGAACCAGATATATTGTATGACACATTACTTCTGTCCACTACTGCATCGGTTGTATTATTGCTAACTTCTGTAGCATTAAGAATATTTAAAAACGTGTTGGGTTTAGTCGTTTCATAAAGTTTGTCGTATATTTTAGTTGTATTAAGTTGATCATTTTTCATTTCTTCTGTTACGTTAGGTGACATGGTGCTATGGTTAACGGACGTTTTAACCTGATTGTTGTTTTGGGCCAATGAATCTGTTTGTCGTACAACGTTTGTGGTTGCCGTTGTTAACATTTCAGATGTCATTGATTTTGAAAGCCTAGTAGTTACACTCTCGTCTTGACTGTTGTGTGATATTCCTGACGCTGTCGTAGGAATTTCTGTTATTATGAAGAACGACCTTGTTGTGTGGATAGACCGATCTGTTGACGATGGACTCAGGACAGCTGCAATTAAAGGGAACATTCACTAGCTACGTTCATGCAATCTACACATCTACAGTTTGTGGATAATCTTTCATTGATATTTCAATGTTAAACTTGTAAACGCGATATAAAGAAAACATTTGCTGTCGTTGTTCATCATAACAAATACAATTTTTTTTTAATTTAACATATATTATTTGAATAAAAGTTAATACCGGTAATCCGTATTCAACAAACACAAAGCCATTACAATATATTCATATTATTGATATAAAATTGTGGATTTTGTGACAGAAGAAAGACTATCCATTGCGCACATATACAACTAAAGGTCAGTTTTGCTCTGTGTTCGTTTCTAAGGATGCCTGGCAATTTGCAGGATGCATGCATTGACAATCAACGGAAATATGCAACTGTACACAACTAACAGGCAAAATTAATGTACTACATTCGAATTTCTTCACCTTGAAGTTTGATCGTGGATTCGTCTATTGGTAATCGTGAGGTTTTAGACACATCTCGAATATGTCGCGCGACTTCTGCAACGTATTGGTCAGGTTTGGGCAAGGGCCTCATATATGTGTCTTTACTTCGCATCCGAAACTGGCATTTTATACTTCCTGGACTGCAAAAAAACAACGAAAATTTATGTTACGACCGAATTTTGTAGTTTAAAAAATAGACATTTATGATCAGTATGTTCCTGAAATAAAGGACATGTGAAAGATACCAAGGAAATGAATAGAATTACTGAAATAAAGTTATCAAAGATGTTGGTGCTTAGCATCTATGCTTCTTCGAAAATTGTATCGTAATGTAAATATGTCCTATGATGTTTAAGTTAAAATTTCAGATTAAATGTTCTATGTTAAATCCAATGATTTACGTAACAAAAGGGTAAAATGTGAAATGTCAGAGTAATATTTACTAGTTTGAGACATTTACATGTAAAAAGAACTCTACCTGAAGGAGCCACAGACTTAAGGAATTTTATAAATTTAAGGAATATACTTAACTTTTACCTAAGGAGCTTTGTGAATACGGGCCCTGGAGCCAATATATCTAAGAATAACAAGTGACATCTTACAATAAATGTGTTATACCTAAAGCTTAGTAATTCTGTGCCTCCATACGCAAACGCATACGGACTCGTAGACATAATCCTATCCATCTGCAAACAATATATATAAAGCATTCATTAGTTACCACTTGTATACTGTATTCTCTCAAAAGTGAACAACTGTCATACTTGTCAAATTAGGGTTCAATAAAGATCGTTATATCATCATACTTTGTTGAAATATTCCATAGAAGATAATGAAAATGAATATTAACAGCTGGGTAATGTATATCCCTTGAATAAGTTTCAATATTTTATAAATTGTTCTTAACCTGTGGGACGAAAACCGTTACATTTATCCCCGTTGTATATTTTTACACATCATTTGCAAAACAAAGCAAACTAGATCATTCACACATTCAACTATACTGTATAGAAAATTATTTAGGGCCAGTGACTGATTATTTTCTGAATATCCGTTCATGGATCTCAAGTGCATGTGTTCATTTAAGTTTCCGATTACTTACTTCAGCTATAAATGCAGTCGACGTGTTTCTGTATAATGCAGAAGTTGGGTCACACAGGTCAGGTTTAAAATCTTGTCGGAGATCAAGTGAACCATCTATCAGCCATAACCCTACAAAATACAAAAGTATGCCTCAAAGTCAAATACTATTTCGTCTGAAATACCAAAAGTTGTTCACTAATATTTAAAAACAAATATCATATGATATTATAATATTGTTGATTCTGTATTATTTCTGTGTTTACAGTTGTACTTCTATACCTATATATTATTGTTGCGTTACGTTCCTTTGTTAAGTTTTCATTTTTCATGATTTATTTTAAAAATGATAATTATTTTGTATCAAAATTATTTTTAAAAGCAGAAGGCCGTTCAATAGATGCATGTATTACTTGGCTCAATAATGGCTCGTGTAATATTCTAAAATGACACGCGCCGAGTTTTTTATAGACAAAGAAGAAAATTCACCATTTTTAACTACCAATCAACAACCCGAAAAAATAGTTCCGAAACTGTAAAACATACTTCGCATTGAAACTGATAAAATGTGGTGAAGTCATGTAAAAATCGAAATAATTTTCGCATTATCGTTATTTATCGTCTTAAAAATAACGATTTGTTGTTCTGATGCGGTATATTAAACAACTTGGGTTAACGACCTAGTGGTTTAATTCCTACGCATCAGAACTCCCAGACGTTGTTCGTTAGCCGACATACAACTCTAAATCTATTGAGTATCGCTTTTCCATACAACATACATGTTTACACCAGTATAATGATTCAACTTTATTGCACATACGTGTATTTATGATTTTCCTGCAGATAACCATGTAGCAAGATAATTAAAAAAGAATTGTTTATAAAAATCCGCGCACATCCTGTTAAATGAATGTTGCTTGGATGCAAAGAAATAAAGATGCTACAGTGGATTATGTTTGCGAGCATTAGTTAACATTGTTTACTACATATAGCGCCGTGGGGGTGAGTTCACCGTGGTACATTGAGTGTACAAATTGAGGCATCTTCGTAGTACATATTTTTTGGTTTTCGTAAGATAAAGTGGAGAGTTATGGAGACAGCTCTAATAAGTTATCGTAACTTCCAGCCAAATGCAAGCATTATGTATTTGCTAGGATATATCATGTGAATTTTGTAAATAAATATGAGGCGCATCGTGAGAAAACCGGGTTTAATGTGCGTACAGTGTCGTCCCGGATTAGCCTGTGCATTCCGCACAGGCTAATCCAAGACGGCACTTTCCGCTTTTATGGTATTTCCTGTTTCAAGGAAATCTCTTCTAAACATAAATCCACTGTAGGCGAAAAGTGATGTCCCGTATTAGCCTGTATCGACGGCACATGCTAATCCGGGACGCCACTTAACGCACATGCATTAAGCCCGGTTTTCCCACGACGCCCCTCATATGTTTTTCGTAAGATAAAGTGTCTTCCCCATCGCGAGGCAAACTCGTGTATCGTATTGTTTAATATAGAACTTACATTGTTTAAATATTGAACAATAAAATGAGTTGTCGAATGTATCAGTGAACTGAAGTTTATTATTCATGCTATTATAATATTATAATACATTATCCCCTTGACAATGCGAGTCGTTACTAAGCCCACGCGACGTCATGTAATAATTGTTTTCCGGTAAACAATATTTGTTGGTTAACGTGATTAATCTTACATTTGCAATACGTTACTTTTAGATTATATTTGTGTAAAAAAAAAGTGAGCATTACACTAGACAATTATTCTCCCATGCATTCGCTCGTGTCATACGCCCATTAGTTAGTATCGTGTATATACTCAAACGACACTAAACCCTTACATTAATGTTTATAAATGAACTCATGTGATTTAAGATAACATTCAACGAAGCTTCGTTCTACGCGATTTATTTGCCAAAGTGCCAATAAATTAAAAGACTGATATTTACTTACCTGGCGTATAATATGAGGATCTATTTTTGTTAGAACTTGTTGTAATTGAATCTGAAATAAAAGCAATAACAATATGCAAAATAACACGTGATTACAATGTATAGTCGATTTAAATTTGGTTGAAAATGAGGGGATTAACCATTTACTGAAAATAGGGGGAATCGTGGTTTTCTGTTTATAAACACGCTGCAATCGTCTGCATTTATAAATCATCTGATTTACCTGTATCGACGCGTCCATGTTTATAACGGTTCTCACTTGCATTGTTTACAGACTGTATTTAAAAACAGGTTTTCTTGCCCAAAAACAAATAATTCCTGGAGCTTTCGTTCTACTTCTCAGCATTTTAGCAGCGTACTGTTGGGATTAGCCGATTAACACCCCGCTGAGTGAGCGATGTTAATAAAAGTTTCCAGATGAAAAGGTAAACGGGGCAGGACACTCACGCCTACGCTGAACACGGGCGGGGACAAGCTAAAATCTGCCGAACATCTAGGACAGCTTATTTATCGCTTTCATTCACAGTGGTGTTATTTATTTATACTTATTTATATTTATTTACGTATGTCTTACATATATTAATCTTGTTTCACATCATAGAATCCAGAAAATATGTATTCTGATTCTCGTTTCCCACTTATTGTATTATATACATACTGTTTCCTCATGTGTTCATGTTTCATGAATATGAGTGAATGTATCGTTGACTTGACTTGCATGTAAATCTCCCGTTAGTTTATCCCTACATAAGTAGGATGAACTATCCAGGTTTGCTTTCTATTACGAGTGGTGGGCATGAAAACGCGTTTTCAAAAACAGTACACATGTGTTCGGTATATAATGATTACTTGTATACATACATGTATTCATGAATACATACATTATCTAGATTAACTTTCATCAAAAAATGATGCTTCATTATTATCAATAGTTATGTATATTACATTTATAAAAGAACAAAAACATTTGTTTCATGTGCATACTTATTTCTCTAGGAAAAGGGCAATGTTTTATTCATATAAATCTTGCAATGTTTGTCTCTTACCTCGTGAATTGCCATTTATAACTTTTAATGCTAATATCACAGCGGCCCCAGTCAAAACTCCCAGCACAAAAATTGCAACAAACACACGAATATGAGTCCTGAATCTCAGCGTTTGGCCCGTTGCATTTTTACATTGCCTTTCTGGGCGTGTTTCAGACTGATAACCATTGTGCACACTCAGTGTCTCACCACTTTTTCCCGTCCCTTCACTACGTTTCTGTTCTCGCGTAGTGGTGCTTTTGGTACTACAACGAGGTGTATTTGAGGTATACAGGTCGGTTTCACTGTTGTGCGTAGATGTCCCTGCACTTTTGGTGTGCACACAACTGTTTTTTTGCAATTCGTGTGTATATCCATTGCTTTTGATACGTTGAATATCCTCCTTCGCCCCGCTTAGCTTCTTTTGAATTACTTCTTTGGCCTTCTGCAAATAGAATAATTATTACATATTGGTGTGGTTTTAAAATATAAATATAACAAAAAACGGTTTAGTTTTTCTTCAATAGGGAGAAAATTATTGAAAGAAACATGTCTGGCAATTACACCAAGGCAGGGTTTCAGGACAGAGCGGTTCGAAAATATAATAGACGTATATACAAGTCGTGTATGTAAATAGCGCTCCACAATAAAGCATATATGAATGCAGTTGTGTTTGTAAGAGCTCTAACGCTTCCTGTATAAGTGCTTAACATAAAAGAAACCGTGCATGACCCGTTTAGTGATAGCGTTTTCATTTTAAATGTTTACTTCTAATCCACTTGAGTTTTTGAAACATCAACATATTTACACAGCTATATAGGTACTCAAATCACAGCCGCACCCTTATAAAAGTGCTTTGTTTACTGTTATTTCAAGTTTACATCGACACTTGTGTTAGTGTTATATCATGTACCCCAGAACACGAAAAATGAAATATGAAACACATATCATGCATCAGGTTTATCCTAAGACATGATCGATATCGGCAAATATGTCTTCATACAGAATTGATATCGGAAAAGACAGTTTTCATATTTTTCATAAAAACTAAATATATGCAACGCTTTTACAAAACAATGTATACTAATATTCAGTAAGAGTGCACATATGAGGCGTGTCGTGGGAAAAGCGGGCTTAATGCATGTGCGTAAAGTGTCGTCCCGGATTAGCATGTGCAGTCCGCACAGGCTAATCCGGGACGGCACTTTCCGCCTACAGTGGATTTATGTTTAGAAGAGACTTCCTTGAAACAGAAAATACCATAAAAGCGGAAAGTGCCGTCGCGGAATAGCCTTTGGGAACTGCATAGGCTAATCCGGGACGACACTTTACGCACATGCATTAAGTCCGGTTTTCTCACGACACGCCTCATGTATAGAAAAATACCTTTAGAGATGCTCTAACGGGGTTATCCTTTATTTCGTGATTACCATTATCATTCACTAGGCGACTCAGAGTGTTACAATCGCCTTGAAAGCTATCTGAGTTTCCAATTTCAATATCTAATTCGTCTGAAAACGACGTTTCTTGACTATTCATTGTATATTTCCGATACAAGTTATACAAAAAAAGCACATTGCGTAAAACATGTATTATTTCTTGAACACGTTTTATTTTATCAGTGACTTATTTCTAACATCGCATTAAACACGAATTATAATATGACTGGATCGTACTCCGTGAAAATATCATTGATTCTGTATTGTCATTCTGTATTTAAAATACAATTTTAGAAATATATTCCTTAAAATGTGGTAAAAACGACAATCGATGTTCACACACGAACCGATGTTTTAAATGTATCAGCTAACTACATGTGTAATCAAATATTCTTTGTTATCTTACAGTGATACCAATTAAACTACTTTGCCATTTGTAACTTTACTTGAAGATGAGTCTTAAGTATCAGTGTATGACATGGATATAATATAGGACAATAAGGGTGGTATATAGGAAAGGGATACGATGTGAACAAGTCTCATCCTGATTATGAAGTTGCTTTCGTTTGTTGTTTTTTTTGTAAGTGGTTTGTCGTTTTAAAGGTTGGTTTACTGTTTTAACCTACCAACAGGCTTCAGAGACGAAATACGCACTCCTTAAAAAAACGTTCATAAAGCCTCAGTCACACATTCGCGATTTTGGCTCCCGACAGCGTCCCGACAGCGCTACGATGCAAATAATAAGAAAAAGTCGGGAATGCCGGTATGCTGTCGGGACGCTGTCGGTAGCTATCGGGACACTGTTGGGACTCTGTCGGATCGCGGCGGGAAAATCGGGACTCTGTCGGGACTCTCTCGAGACGCCGTCGTGACCATATGCGACCTTTGGATCAATAATTGAATTTCGAGCCCAGATCTTAGATGATTGTCCCGACTATTGATATATTTGATTCGGGACGCTGTCGGCTCAAGAACGGCAGGAAAAATCGGTAATGTGTCACTGAGGCTTTAAGTTCAACATAATCGGTAATGTGTCACTGAGGCTTTAAGTTCAACATAATCGGTAATGTGTCACTGAGGCTTTAAGTTCAACATAATCGGTAATGTGTCACTGAGGCTTTAAGTTCAACATAATCGGTAATGTGTCACTGAGGCTTTAAGTTCAACATAATCGGTAATGTGTCACTGAGGCTTTAAGTTCAACATAATCGGTAATGTGTCACTGAGGCTTTAAGTTCAACATAATGGGACCAAGCAAACGCTACATACAATGGCGTTTTATATGCTGATTATGATGACTTCGCCATGGTAGTTTGTAATGTCGTTGTTGTTATTATTTTCAAATCAACGGTAGAAATTGATGAAAAACAAAATTAGAATAATGTATTGGCGTTGAACGAAAATCTTTAGTTTATATGCTAACTAAACAGACATACAAATGTGGTTTATACTTTAGATCTGTTGATACATTACAACAATCTGGTTACATTCCTAACTAAGATTAGATTCATCTGAAATGTCGACAAAAAAGTAAAACAAATTTAATCTTTAACACAAATTTATTTAACAAGTATATGGCAGTGCTAAAGTAAAACCGAGTTTGAGATTTTTGTCATTCTGTCAGTCATAGTGCTGCAACTCTCTTTAATCCGCGGATAGCTCGACATTAACGCGATGCATGGTCAAGATGTATTTTATTTTTATAAACACACTTATCACCCAAATTCTTGTGGTTACCAAAAATATCTTCTCGTGATATAGTTGATGTTGTTTTTGCAGATTTGTATTTTAGTAATATTGGGAATTAAAATGCTAACCTGACCGTGAGACCGTGAGAACGGAGCTCGACTTTTGACTTCACATAGACGTAATCGTTAAACATTCCTATTACGAATCTTTACCATTCCTGTTAACAGACGTTCATTGTGAAATTTGAAACAATGTTATTATTAATTCCATGCTTTAAAGAGAAAACCAAGTCTGTTGCTCTTGGTGTCGGTTTTAATCAATCGAAATATATATATTTGTATAAAACATACTTGAGATTAACAGAAATGTTAAAATACACTGTTGTGTTGTAAAGCAAAATAACATAAACTGGTTTATGTCGTTGTGTGCTGTTTTTTTGTCATATGACATTTAAAGTACCAAATAAACGTGTTGTGACAGTTATGTTTTCAAAACACATAGATACTATCACTATTCAGAAACATTTTCTTTGATGTGTTAGTAATAGGTGGAGAATATTGATTATAAACAATTGCAATTTACAAACATCAGGTAAATCAATTTTTTCCAGCCGTTTATTTTCACGTGATCGTTTTCTGTTGTTTGTTTTTAATGCATCAGATAATATTCTCAAAGTTGTAGTAAGTATCTAATTCAATAGTTACACTCGTTTTTATGCAATATGTTCTGATGTGTATATGTGATAAATTAAGCTCGATTCAAATGATGCCGAATTTAATGTCAGATGTGCTCCGCGTTGTATATACAGCTATAAACATCACATCCAATGTTTACAAACTCAGCTAAATTGTTGTCTATAAACCTTTCTAAACTACCAAAACTTTACATTTGCCGTTTGATGGCGGAGTCCCCAGTTTAAATCTTTTTTGTGTTTGCTTTGTGTTGTTCGTGTTGCACACTGATTTGTATAGTCAACTGGACAATTGTCTTAAATAAAAGACGTTTAGTTGTTAACGAGTGTTTTTCTACTGCTGATTAAGATGGAGGTTCATTATCGTCATTGTCGTTTTTATATAATCATTTGCGATGATTAGTTTCCGTACACAAATCGAGTTTAGTCGATGCATGACTATACCACTTAAAAGTAAATTCACGGTATCAATAAACACGATAAACACGTGCACGTACAAAACCGAGCATAAATATATATTAAACCGCTGCTAGAGTAGTATGACTGTTAGCTAGAAAGGGAAAGGAACTAAATCAATGGAAACACGAGTGCACACATCTTCTAAAAGAAAGAACACATTTGTTTGAATGAATTTGAACTTTTGCAATGCCATTTTTACACAAGACAAATTGAACTCGCAATGTTATACTCCGTACTTTCAAAACCTCGGTAGATTTATAAGTTTGTATGCAACCTACTAGTACTTAATGCCAACGCAATAATATGCATGCCAGTCAACGTGTCGACTAATCCTGAACGGGCCGAACAATAGCCGATGGAGCGTATCAATTGTAAATGATGTGTTCTTTATGGGATTTCAGATAACTACAAATATTGGATCGTCTTGGAGAGGGACACGAATACAAAAATGTCTAAACCCGTAAGTGTTAGTACAGATGCGTGCATGATCCTTTCGAACTAGTACAGATGTGTGCATGACCCTTAAGGACTAATACAGATGTGTGCATGACCCTGTATTACTAGTACAGATGTGTGCATGACCCTTTATTACTAGTACAGATGTGTGTATGGCCCTTTATTACCAGTACAGATGTGTGCATGACCCTTTCGGACTAGTACAGATGTGTGCATGACCCTTCATTACTAGTACAGATGTGTGCATAACCCTTAAGGACTAATACAGATGTGTGCATGACCCTTTTTTACTAGTACAGATGTGTGCATGACCCTTTCGGACTAGTACAGATGTGTGCATGACCCTTTATTACTAGTACAGATGTGTGCATGACCCTTTATTACTAGTACAGATGTGTGCATTCACCTTTCGGACTAATACAGATGTGTGCATGACCCTTTATTACTAGTACAGATGTGTGCATGACCCTTTATTACTAGTACAGATGTGTGCATGACACTTTAGGACTAGTACAGATGCGTGCATGACCCTTTAGTACTAGTACAGATGTGTGCATGACCCTTTATTACTAGTACGTATGTGTGCATTACCCTTTATTACTAGTACAGATGTGTGCATGACCCTTTATTACTAGTACAGATGTGTGCATGACCCTTTAGGACTAGTACAGATGTGTGCATGACCCTTAAGGACTAGTAAAGATGTGTGCATGACCCTTTATTACCAGTACAGATGTGTGCATGACCCTTTATTACTAGTACAGATGTGTGCATTACCCTTTTGGACTAGTACAGATGTGTGCATGACCCTTTATTACTAGTACAGATGTGTGCATGACCCTTTATTACTAGTACAGATGTGTGTATGGCCCTTTATTACCAGTACAGATGTGTGCATGACCCTTTCGGACTAGTACAGATGTGTGCATGACCCTTCATTACTAGTACAGATGTGTGCATAACCCTTAAGGACTAATACAGATGTGTGCATGACCCTTTTTTACTAGTACAGATGTGTGCATGACCCTTTCGGACTAGTACAGATGTGTGCATGACCCTTTATTACTAGTACAGATGTGTGCATGACCCTTTATTACTAGTACAGATGTGTGCATGACCCTTTATTACTAGTACAGATGTGTGCATTACCCTTTTGGACTAGTACAGATGTGTGCATGACCCTTTATTACTAGTACAGATGTGTGCATGACACTTTAGGACTAGTACAGATGCGTGCATGACCCTTTAGTACTAGTACAGATGTGTGCATGACCCTTTATTACTAGTACGTATGTGTGCATGACCCTTTATTACTAGTACAGATGTGTGCATGACCCTTTAGGACTAGTACAGATGTGTGCATGACCCTTAAGGACTAGTAAAGATGTGTGCATGACCCTTTATTACCAGTACAGATGTGTGCATGACCCTTTATTACTAGTACAGATGTGTGCATTACCCTTTTGGACTAGTACAGATGTGTGCATGACCCTTTATTACTAGTACAGATGTGTGCATGACCCATTAGGACTAGTACAGATGCGTGCATGACCCTTTAGGACTAGTACAGATGTGTGCATGACCCTTTAGGACTAGTACAGATGTGTGCATGACCCATTAGGACTAGTACAGATGTGTGCATGACCCTTTAGGACTAGTGCAGATGTGTGCATGACCTTTAGGACTAGTACATATGTGTGCCTGACCCTTTAGGACTAATACAGATGTGTGCATTACCCTTTAGGACTAGTACAGATGTGTGCATGACAAAGCATTTAGAATACGAAAGTGAAAGTATCAGTATTACAAAATGATGGTTTGCGTCGTAATAGTATATACCGCTTATCATTAGAAGGAAATGTGTGCCATGTATGCCAAGCAGATATACTATTTACTTTCAGGTTTAAAATAGGCAACAATGCGCACAATGTCCATAATATACATGCACGTGTTTATTAACATAGCTAAATTACTAGTATATTTTAATGTGTCAGTATACCAGTTAATATTAGGCAACATATAAACAAGTTATGTCATGCAAATACATAATAGTGAATGTAGGTGCGTGTTTTCCCACCATTCCATGTATTGCTTTACACGTATACAGTCATTCTGATTTTAAATTGATTGTTATAATAACGATCAAGAGAAGAAATCCATTAATAATTGTCTGCTTATACCAACATTATGCTCCTCAAATTTATAAAGTTAAACACAACTCAAATATACTCTTAGATTGTATTTCTTAGCACCACTTACTGCACACGCCTTCAACTAATAATAAAAAGTAACACTGTAAAGTGCTGTCGAATTTGTAACGCACTTGTGTGACTGCTAACATTCAAGAATATTATATACTTTTTCTCAGAAAACATTATTTGTTGACTACTAAACCTACATTTGTTCTTAATTGTTTTGACATTTTTGCACGTAGGTTTTATATACCCTGCATGTGTGCAACTGAAAAGTTCAGGTACACATGTTTCTTACTACTTGGCAACGCTTTCTTATAAAAAACACTTCACACCAAATAACCTTTCATGATATCATATTGAGAACTTTTAGTTGACATTTGTTACAGCTTCCGTAACACTTTCTGACAGCTCTTGTTCTTAAGGAAGTTATGAAGAAATCCAGCACGCCAGTAAGTGGTTCATTGGCAACTGCGGTCGTGACGTCACATTTCACTCCTGACAGGCAATTAAATTAGGCACAATTATTTTCCTCTTCCACTTGTGAACTACTTCTGGTTCTACTGAGTGAAATATGTTTCCAAGCTGTTGCTAAAGCACTTTTGTGCCAAGTACATTTATAAAACCAAATTTGTGGCCTGGCAGTCAGTCCGCGATTGATTTATTTCGACGGGTGTCGAATGTCATTTTAACCTTTTGATTTAAGCCCGATCACGCCGTGGCTCAAACATGCCACAATTTCGACATCATGTGCAACGATTTGAAAGTATATTAGCAAATTGTGCTTCTTGTGTCTCTTTTTACATGATAATTGTCACCAAGAAAGGTGTTTCTACAGCGTTTGGTTTTGTGTGTGTGTCTGTGTTTGTTTGTTAGTTATCAACTTAACGTAGGCAAACTTCGCATTACTGGGCTGGTATTTATAAAGATTCTTAGTCGAAAATTAAGAAAATTCTTAAAATTCTCAAATTTAATTACTGGATTTTCTGACAAAGTAATGCATTTCTTGAGGATATAGACACATAATTACAATATAATTCAAAGTGTATTCATATCTAGCATTAGTCATGCAAATGTTCCTAAGCATAGTGTTTTGAATTCTAATTTTGACTTATGTTCAACTTAAGTTAAGAATGGCTTAAGAATCTTTATAAATGTTGAAAATGGGCCGATGAACAAATCCTTAGATTCTGTTGGTGATCCGGATCGCTGTCTGGATCCAGGAATTAATTTCAAGATTCTTTATTGTTGGAGATATATCAATGTTGCCATATTTTGTTGTATGACTCATAGTTATTAGTTACTCACATTGTGGAAATGAGCTGCTTTTGAGTACTCCTTTGATTTCCGATTGCTGTCTAGTTTCAACTGTTTTGTATTCAACTGCAATTGCCAAATGCTGTCTAGTTTCAACTGTTTTGTATTCAACTGCATGTGCCAAATGCTGTCTAGTTTCAACTGTTTTGTATTCAACTGCATGTGCCAAATGCTGCCTAGTTTCAACTGTTTTGTATTAAACTGCAATTGCCAAATGCTGTCTAGTTTCAACTGTTTTGCATTCAACTGCATGTGCAAAATGTTGTCTAGTTTCAACTGTTTTGCATTCAACTGCATGTGCAAAATGTTGTCTAGTTTCAACTGTTTTGCATTCAACTGCATGTGCAAAATGTTGTCTAGTTACAACTGTTTTGTATTCAACTGCATGTGCAAAATGTTGTCTAGTTACAACTGTTTTGTATTCAACTGCAATTGCCAAATGCTGTCTAGTTTCAACTGTTTTGCATTCAACTGCATGTGCAAAATGTTGTCTATTTTCAACTGTTTTGTATTCAACTGCATGTGCCAAATGTTGTCTAGTTTCAACTGTTTTGTATTCAACTGCATGTGCCAAATGCTGTCTAGTTTCAACTGTTTTGTATTCAACTGCATGTGCCAAATGCTGTCTAATTTCAACTGTTTTGTATTCAACTGCATGTGCCAAATGTTGTCTAGTTTCAACTGTTTTGTATTCAACTGCATGTGCCAAATGCTGTCTCGTTTCAACTGTTTGGTATTCAACTGCATGTGCCAAATGCTGTCTATTTTCAACTGTTTTGTATTCATTTGCATGTGCCAAATCCTGTCTAGTTTCAACTGTTTTGTATTCAACTGCATGTGCCAAATGCTGTCTAGTTAAAACTGTTTTGTATTCAACTACATGTGCCAAATGCTGTCTAGTTTCAACTGTTTGGTATTCAACTGCATGTACCAAATGCTGCCTAGTTTAAACTGTTTTGTATTCAACTGCCTGTGCCAAATGCTGTCTAGTTTCAACTGTTTTGTATTCAACTGCATGTGCCAAATGCTGTCTAGTGTCAACTGTTTTGTATTAAACTGCATGTGCCATATGCTGTCTAGTTTCAACGGTTTTGTATTCAACTGCACGTAATGCTTCATATAACATATAGTAACATATAAGCACAAAGAATATGTGATTAGTTTGCAACTTACATTCCATCCAATACATATACATATGCGGTTTTAGAGAGGCAGAAGCGGCGTATGCCCCCTCTGAAATTGTCAAATATTCAATGTTTAAACCTCACAATACTTTAATACATAAGCAATTCCTTCGGTTGAAGTGCTTTTCAATCAATTTATTGTAATAATGAAAAACATTCGTCAGTTTGGTCGTTAAATTGTACCTTTTAAAGATATCACGCCTTTTCGATATTTATCCCAACATGTAAAAGAGAAAAACAGCAGTCTTTTTTCGGCAGCCTTTTTCTGCTACTGAAAATTTCCGCTGCCTCTTAATCAAATGATATACGGGTGTATGCATTGAATTATTCGACACTAAATATGCGAATACATTTATTATTTAAAAAAAAAATATATGTAAAGAATGTCACGAAATGATTCTTTATTAAGTAAATTATTGACGACATAGGTAACCTTTACTGAATTTAAATGATGTACATTTTCTAACAGATTGCATGTATTTCAACTGTTGTATTTCAAAGATAATAGTGTCTTGACTTTTGTCCTAATATAAATTTTTAACCAAATTTTTCGAAGAACAATTTCGGTTATTAGATTGGGGTATGTCGCTGGGCGGCGGGCGGGCGGGTGGGCGAGCCGGCGGCGTCAACTTTTCGTTTCCGCTCTCTAACTGAGAACAGATTGAGATATTTTAATGAAACTTCAAACATAAATACCTTATATCAATACCTCGCTTGGGACTGTATATGGGGTGGGTGGGGTCAAGGTCAAGGTCACCGTTACTAAAAATAGAAAAACGGTTTCCGTTCAATAACTTGAGAAGACATTGAGATATTTTAGTGAAACTTCATACATAGATGCCTTATATTAAGACCTCAATTGTGATTGCATATAAGGTTGGGGGGGGGTCAAAGTCAAGGTCACCGTTACCAAAAATAGAAAAACGGTTTCCGCTCAATAACTTGAGTAGGCAGCGATATATTTTAATGAAAATTCATACATAGATACCTTATATTGAGAACTCGCTAGGGATTGCATATTGGGGGTTGTGGAGTCAGGGTCAAGGTCACCGTTACTTATTATAGAAAAATGGTTTCCGCTCAATAACTTTAGAATCCATAAAGATATTTTAATTAAACTTCAAACATGGATACCATATGTCGAGACCTCGCTCAGGATTGCATATGGGGTGGGTGGGTTCAAGGTCAAGGTCACCGTTACTAAAAATAGCAATAAAGGTTTCTGCTCAATAACTTGAGAACGCATCGAGATATTTTCATGAAACTTCATACATATATATACTTTATATCGAGACCTTGCTTGGGATTGCATATGGGGTGGGGTCAAGGTAAAGGTCACCGTAACTACAAATACAAAATAAGTTGCCGCTCAATAACTTTAGAATCGATGAAGATATTTTAATGAAACTTCATACATAGATACCATATATCAATACCTCGCTTGGGATTGCATATGGGGTGGGTGGGGTCAAGGTCTAGGTCACCGGTTTCTGCTCAATAACTTGAGAACGCATCGAGATATTGTTATGAAACTTCATACATATGTACCTTATATCGAAGCCTTACTTGAGATTGCATATGGGGTGGGGGTGGTCAAGGTCAAGGTGACAGTTACTAAAAATAGAAAATGGTTTCCGCTTAATAACTTCAGAACACATCAAGATATTTTAATGAAACTTTTTACATAGATACCTTATATTGGGACCTCTCTTGGGATTGCATATGTGGTAGGTGAGGTCAAGGTCACCATTACTAAAAATAGAAAAACGATTTTTTTGCTCAATAACTTGACAATGCATCCAGATATTTTAATGAAACTTTGTACATAGATACCTTATATCGAGACCTCGCTTGGGATTGCATATAGGGCGGTTGGGTCAAGGTCTCCATTACTAAAAATAGAAAAATGGTTTCCTCTCAAGAAATTTGAATGAAACTTCATACATTGATACCTTGTATCTAGACCACGCTTGGGATTGCATATGGGGTGGGTAAGATCAAGGTCAAGGTCAATGTTACTAAAAATACATAAACGGTTTCTGATCAATAATTTGCGAACGCATTGCGATATTTTAATGAAACTTCATACATATATACCTTATAACGAGACCTCGCTTAGGAATGCAAATGGCACCCAGAACTTCCTTTCATTATTGTGCTGACTTTTATGCATTTCGTTCGAAAAATTTGGTTTTCGTAGAATTTCCACGTTTCTTGTCTTAATATATAATCATAAATAATAAGTAACTGTTTCACAGTGATATGCGTTATACATACATGCGTAAATCACTGATTCGTTGAGTGGCATGTTTTCATATTTTAATAATTTAAATTTAACGTTATTGTATAAACTCTTTATAGAAATTAATGTTCTTCATATTTTCTGTAGACGGAAATTGTTTGATCTCATCCGTGCATGTAAGACATTGTTTTCCTTCGGTAGTTGAAACTTGAAACTTGTTTATTTGCTTAAACGCCTATTTCTACATATAAAATACATATTCAACGGCGTTGTACAATAATAAATAAATGTAAAAATAAAACATCATCTACAATGATACATCAATAAAGTGACAATCATGAATAATCAGTTATCATAACTCATCAGAATACAAATACCTTATTGACAGAAAGATATAGAAGTGGAAATTACTAAATAAATATTCACTAATAACACCAACATACATCAAATCACTAGCATAAGGGATTCTTTTTAATGTTATGTAACTACACTTTTCAAAACAATGTAAAATAAAATCTAAAGAAATTACATTTCAAATGTTTCTTGAAAGTGTTCACTGACTCGCTTTGTCTTAAATTCAAAGGCAGTTCATTCCAAAGCCTATGTCCAACAGTACTGAAACTTCTGTCACTGAAAGTCTTCATCTAATTGAAAGGAACAACATAACAACCAAATGATGATTCTGAGGATCTAAGTGTGCGTTTTGAGACTTTACTAGATAAAAGTTCAATTAGATATTGTGGGGCGTTCCCAACAGAACAGTTGTACATGTAAGTAAGAATTAAGTAAGTAAGTGCAGATCATACTGTGCCTGTTTGGAACTGTCATATATATTTCTGTTTAGAACAAGTTTAGCACACATATTTTGCGTTCGTTGCAATTTACCAATATCTGCCTGAGTGATACCATAGAGAATGACATTGCAATAATCTAAGTGAGAAATCACTAATGACAGAACTAAGATCTCAGTCGCTTCTTTGGTTATGAATTTACGGATACTTTTGATTTTAAAATAGTTGAACATTGCAGTTTTACACTTTCGTTTAACATGTTCTTTGAAATTTAGAGTGTCGTCGAGAAAAGCGCCCAGATATTTGATACAATTCTGTAATTTAATGTTATCATCACAGACGTCAATTTCTTTGGCTTTACACTTATTTAATTGATGGCGACTGCCAAACATTATGAGCTCTGTCTTAGACGCATTCATTTTTAGTTTATTACTGTTCATCCAGTCATTGATAACAAGAGCACAATGTTCAAGTTCCTGAATTGCTGTCTCCTCTGCGTTTGTTGTTGGCTGGAAGCGTGTATATTCGCCGTATGGTCGTCAGCAAATCCAAAAACGGAAATGGATGGAAGCACAATATCAAAAATAGTTCCCGCATAGGTCAGGCAGAGCCAGGGACCCAAACAACTTCCCTGCGGAACACTACATCTGAGATCGTGTTGATCTGACAATGTTTCATTCACCCTCACACAACAGCTGCGTGGTCGCAGGTATGAGTCTACCCATTCCAGCGCTGAACCACAGACACCATACTGCTTCTTCAGAACTTGGATGAGGATGTCATGGTCGACCGTATCGAATGCGGCACTAAGGTCTATAGCTATAAGTGCTGTAGGTTCCATTATACTTGTGTAGTACTGTATGATTAGCATACATCACGTGATGTACAGAGGCGGAAAGAGCATCAATTAAGTATCAGTTGGATTTACGTTTATATGCTGAGCAATATGACCATGTATTTGGACAAGTGTTATTGAATGGAAATCTTAGAAGACAAAGCAAACCAATATTATTTTCCAGCTTCCCATATTTCGCAGATTACGTGTTTTTGTGGAAAGGTTTATCAACAACCTGTTGCACAGCATGTTAGAAAAGGTTATTATATGATTCAATGAGTTGTTTGAGTTAATGAAAATATTTACATTTGTGGTAAAACTTTGTCGAAATGATACTGAATCAACAACATGAGCAGATATCAAACCATAAAACCAGGCAAAGAAATAACCTACACTTTGATATTCATCGCTATCCAAAAACACAAGCGGATATAAACCTAGCAACACAGATTAATGTATAGGCGCCAAAATATAATCAACATAGACATCGGAATTGTGTTAATCATGATTTTAAGCAAACATTACAACTGTAATAGTTATTAAGCGGGCAATAGTTTTGTTGTTGTGTAATATCACGAAAATTAAATGAAACTATTGTATGTTTTTATAAATGACAAAATGTTATAAACTGTAAACTTAAAAAATATTGTGACATTATACATTTTACAATAAAGCATGTTATATTCATTTTTTCTTGTGTTCTTTGAGGACTCTAACAGTTTAATAAAGTTATGCTTTAAAGCAATACATTTAAATGTGATAACTTACTGTTGTGACGTGTTTTAACGTATTTACTCGTACTAAGAGTGAAAAATATAAACAAAAATGCAGTGAGTCACATGATGATACTACTGAATGGCCTTACGTGATTTCTTTTCCTATTTACTAACATTGCAAAACATAATAACGGGATGAATCATATACCAATGCTGTGCCGATTGACGCATCACTTGTCTAACTCCACGGTTTCGTCACACATAAGAGTTTCATTTGTTAATTAACTGAATTAAGTCATGTAACATACGTCATAGCTGTTCCAGAGGTAAACCAAGCATAGTTTGTGCCGGCGTTTTAACAAGATAATTGAATATACCCGTCTACAATATGCACTGTACTAATCGGGTCACAGTTTGAGCGAATATCTGCTTTTTAGATACTCTTTCATGCACACAGCGGGGAGCATCAATGCTATATCCGCTATCCATTTCTCATACTATTCTTGACGTGTGCTGAACACATTAGCACAGCAGTATATTGGAGCGTCTTGTAGCGGGAAAGCTGCATCAAAACAAGCGGATGTTCGTGAGAACTTCTTTAGACCACCTGTGAAATAGCGCTCAAAGGCCTTAAATCTTAGAGAGATAATTGCCTCTTAAATAAATAGGAAAAAAATGATGGGAAGGTTTTGCTTTGAAGATAAAACACAATGGGTTATAAACGCAAGCTGATCTGGTTATTGTACTTCGATTAAAAGTATGTACATGTAGAATAATATACAATTTTACGTTTGTGTAGCACTCCTTCCATTTTCCGACTGTTGATAATGTAATGATAATGACAAGTTTAATAAGAAAACATGTTTCAAACACAAGCCATCGTAGACACAGTAGGCAAAATTGTGTCTGCTGAAATATGTTTCAATGCTAATAATTCAGCGATATCAATTAATCTACAACCAACACGTATTTTACATTAAACATATAATCGAAGGTTAAAATTTAAATATATAATATTATATTGAAAAATGTTAAAAGATGTACTTTGATTTTAATCTTTGCTACATTTTGTAATATTTCACATATTTAATATATGGCTATTTATTTTTTAAACATAATATTAAAATTATTATCTTAAAAAAAAAATATACATGTACACTATTTTGTCAGCGGGACATAATTGTTGTTTTTTTTCTTTTGTTAATTGATGAGAAAAAGATTCTTCTTTTTTCTGCATTACATAATTTGTTTAAACGTTTTTTTCAAATGCGCAATTTGAAAATAATTTGAACATTACAAATCTCACAAGAGGCATAGATAAAGTCTTATTTTAATGTCTTATATATTGCCAATTAATTGTATTGCGCAATTAAAATCGTTGATTTGTTTAACATACAAAAAAAACTCAATTTTTAGGTTTCAATATTGCGTGATATTTATTTTTATTTTGAAACATTGGAAGTTATTGAAGCATTATCATTAGCATAACCCTATCATTTATTATAATTTATTTTTAAAAGAAAACTAGGTAGATAAGGGTTAAATAAAATGATTTATATTACAAACTTTTTATTACATAAACGTACATGTATATTACTACTTCTAACAATAGTTTCTATCGTAAAGTTCAAATTTTGAACCGTTTTATATTTTCTCTGAATTTCACACAAAACTATTAGTGTGTTTATTATGGAAAGTTTCCGTACCTGCCCCGTCCGTGAGATATGCAATGATCCTCGGTGTCGTACAACAACGGCCGTATCCGGGAAGCTGAGTTCATTCCTTCCGAACCATAACATAGCCTGTACATCCATTAGTATCAGAACGGTTTGTAAAAATCACGTTTGCATAAATATAACTCACATTCTTATTTTTTTACTCATGTTCGCTATTCCACTGTATTGCACTTATTTTGCATTTCAAGTGTTCATGTCTTATTGTTGAAAACTATTACAAATCACACTTTTTATAAAGTCTAATGCCACAAATAACGCACTTCTATCCCGCACAATATTTTGCTAATATTCGCAATATATTCCCAAAATATAGCCAGAACGCACACTGAAGATATGTTCTTACAGTAACCAGCAATTGTTGTTTATTACAAACCACCCGCTTACAAATTAAACCAGTCTTCCCAGTAAACTTCAAAAAGATACGCAGTAATTAACTATCTTTATCGACGTAAAACCAACAGATAGACCACAAAATGCATATCTGATGAGACGAGGTCTTTTTCTTAAAACGTTTTTCTGTTTGAGAGGGTTTTAAAGTGAGCCTCGCTTATCAACCCTAATTAATTAACGAGGCATTGGCAATTTCGTTTAGTGGTTTGAACTGCCTACGTAACAAGTACCGTGGTTTTGGCTGATTCCCCGATTATAATGAGAAAGCCACGGGTTGATGGGGAGGAATCAGCTGCAAGTTCAATGGTTTGTTTCAAATGTTAAGCTGAAACATTCGACTGTTATAAGCAAAACAGTACAGACTTGTCAATCATTATTAATGTGTTGCGGTTTCCCTACTAACCCATTTTAAATGCGAAGAGTTTAAAGGTACATTTCCCTGCAAAATGTACCAAATACATGTAAAAAATATATATATAACGAATTAACTTGAAATTATTATGATTGAGTATATAAAGTCAAAATTATACAACGATAAAGCGTAACAACAATTTGTACGTATATATTGTATTCAGTATGTCAAAATATCTTAAATTATTCGCTTTTTAACGTGCGTTTGTTTGTTCTTGCATAAAATGAATGATAATTATTTTTCAAATATCAAAACTGTGTATATATATGTTATATTGACGTATACGTAATATGAATATTTTTAACTCGATAGCTAATTATTGTACATGTACATTTCTTTCATTATTTAATTACAATTTTGAAGGGCAGTTTTTACTTTTTTAAAGGGACTTGTTTACAGATTTAATATTTGTATTTATTTATTTTTTTGAAAAAAAGTCATTTAATGTCTTAAATGCATACAGACAAAATATATAATTAAAATATTTGCCTTTGCCGGGACTCGAACTTACGACCACCGGGATTAAACATTCGTCGCAATAACCACTCGCCCAGTCTGATTTTCATTCATAGTAGTGATTTTTAACGATGTGTTTGTAATACACCTGTTGTTTTTTTAATATCTATGAAAAGCATTACAAACGTTTCATAATGTTATCCATTTCAATTGATGATTTTTCAAAAACGACACTACATTTCCAATATATTTCTTTGTCAGTCACGCTGTTTCGTTTGTTTATATATAATGTATTTTTCGTTTTTTGGGATCTATGACAAAAGTTTTGAAAATTGTCAATTTGAAAAGCTGTGAACAGGTCCTCTTTAACATACTTTTCAATTTAACATACACACTATGCAAATAAAGCCTTTACCGTTTTGGGCGTGTTTAGGAAGGAAATAGTAATTTATAAGGTAAATAAAACCCCAGAAAAATCAACAGAAGGGGAACTCTTATTACCATCCGTTTGTCCTTTATTTGAGGCTAGTGACCAATTGCCTATACAATACAACACAAAACAAAGCATAAAATTATTAAAACTGTGGGAAACCACCTTGGAACGGTGTCAATGCAAAGCATCGGGGGTTTAAACCAGTTCAAAGGCATGCCGAACGTCACCACTGGCCCAGAATTGATCTAATCACAATACACATACTTGTAAATAACAGTTAATTTCATAGCATCGCAATTCAAATTAAATAGTAAAGTGTGAGTGCTTTATTTATTATAGTGTCACCCCTCGCGATTAAGGGCCAGCCAGTTTTGACTTATGAGACACCTTTACTGATGAACATCTTTACTCCCGATTCCTATCCTATATGCCGGGCGCTTGGCAGGAAGGCAATCGGTACCCCTTGATTTAATTAGCTGCTGGGTAGGCAACCGGCCATATCAGAACAAGTCCTGTGTAGGACTCGAACCTTCGACCTGCCTGTCCGTAATCGAACGCCCTAACCACTAGGCCACGGAGACGGTTAGTTAAAAAGTTATAAAAGAGAATATTGATCCAGATGAATTATAATTTAATTAGAGCAACATAATTGCCACTTTCTTAGGCAATCGGAAATGAAGTACAAACAAGTATCAGCTACATTGGATTCCCTTCTTTTTCATAATATTTCAAGACGTACCATGATGAAGTCGATATTCCAGATCATCGCCATGCATCTCACGAAGAAGCTGTAATACGTCGCGTATAAATGGCGCTCTCAGTTATTTAAATCTGTTTTCGAAATAAATATTACAAAATCAGTTGAAAGATACGGCATTTAGTGGTTAAATATGCAATATATAGGATTTAATATAAGTACCACTTTTTATATATTCGGAGACAATAAAATTAACGTTTTATATTTTAAGATGACGCATAGTCAAATGCTTAATTTCTTGATATGCAGTACGTTTTTTGTACACAAATATTGTGGGAAACGATAATCAACCAATAAATGTTTTCAAAAATAGTTAAATGTAACTAGTGTAACTGATTTCAGTACATTTAATAGTTGATTACTACATAAACGGAAGACAATAAGATTTAATACATATATAACAGTGTGTTTGCACGATCATACATACCAATTATTTTCAAAATAAGCAGACGAAATAGATACTGAAACAAATAAACGTAAACATGTCGAAGGAAACAATAAAATATCGAATAAATCAACAAATACGAGTACCGACGTTTGCATCGTTTATTAGTGTTGTGTAACCCAAAACATGCCAAGTCAACATTATATTTATGTATTGGAGTTTCCGGGAAGGCTGTACAGCCGAAAACTTGTTTCTGATTCAAAGTTGCCAATTATGCGTTGTTTTTTTTACAGGTTCTTATTAACTTTTCGTCCAAATCAAATCGGAATATATGGCAATTAACATTATCGGGTTGTTTTATTTTATGTCAATATATCTATTATAAGATTGTACATACACTCTTTATAGTCATGTTCGCCAATAATTAACAAATACTTGTCCCTTTTGAGCTGTTTCTTGGCTAGTAAACAACGATTTGGAGTTCTGATGTGTAGGAATTAAACCACAGTGGCGTTAGCCCGAGTGGTTTAATAAAAATGCATCAGAACGACAAATCGTTGTTTATCAGCCGATGAACAACGATACTGCGACAAATTATTTTGATTCTAACATAACCTGACCACATTTTCAGCAATTGCAATGCGAACTATATTTTACAGTTTCGGAACTATTTTTCGAGTTTTTTATTGGTAGTTTAACAACGGTGAATTTTGTTATTTGTCTATTGAAAACTCTGCACGTGTCATGTAAGAATACAGCATAAAGCATATCTGTGGTTTTACGATTTATGCTTTGCTGCTCACACATGGTAAATATCATTTGGTATACGATGCTGCCAGTACAAAGGCCTGCTGCTTTGTATCATGTAAAACGAATGTCATTTTTATCAAGATCATTGTCAATGTTTCGGCTCATCAGATACGTACATGTACACTCAAGCAAGTACTTATATAGACAAAGAAAAAAATTATCGTTGCTAAACTACCCGATAAACAACAAAAAAAGTAGTCCCGGTTCTGAGTAGAGCATAGTAAAATGTAGTTCCCGTTACAATTGCACAAATATTTGTCAAATCTGTTAGAATCGAAAAAAAATTACATGACGATTGTATATCGGCTAATAAACAACCCTTTGCGTTAGCATCAGAACTCCAAATCGTTGTTTATTGGCCACCATTGCACGATAAGACGAGAACATCTATACATAACAAAACATAATACGGTCTTTATATTAGGCTAGTGAACAATTGTGATATGTTTTAAAGGTAAAGGAATCCAAATTTAAAATACATTGCACTGTTATGTCATGCATTTAATGCACGCAAAACATAGAAATAAGTCGTAAATGCGTAACATTATAATGTATATAATGTAAACGGTCGTATGAAACGCCCGTCGCATCAGCATTCGAAAAACTCTTATTTTCACAACTTATAATCTTAAAGGCTTAGTTTAATCCTTCGCACTCCCAAATTCTGGGATATTGTACCCCTGTGTATTGGCACCCTGTTGTGCACAACTTTAAATATCGTTGTGCAAAGAAGAAGCATGCGACAAACGAGTCAAGCGGGATAGCATATGAGAATTAAAAACGAATACGTATTTGTTTGTACGACGAATCGCTGCTAAAATAATAGGCCAACGGGTGCAATGATCCCAAACTTTACGATTTAACGAATTATTTCACCATCGATCAAGCAGTCAATGTTTTCTTTATCCGTGTCAGATAGTTTACCTTTCTCTGCTTCCAAAGAAAACAATGTGTCGTTCAAGACGTTTTCTAATACAAGAAGAAGTTTGCTATTGAAGATCAATCACCAAGAAACAAATGGTTTGTTATAGTGGGTAACACAGAAATGAGCTCACCTTTCTACATCCCATTTGATCTCGTATACCAAGCAGTTGTGTTTTGTTTGGTGCTGATGATGTTTCTTCGTTTATCTTCGTAACGTACATTTTGTAGCAAAAATGACTGTTCAATGCAGCGGTAGTATAGTTTTAACTAGAGAAACAAGATCTATCTCAGGACTGCGCGCTCGACTATTCAACCGCTTTGTCAGAGTTATGGGCCTTTATCATTACAAAAAGGGGCATCATTCTGCTAGGTTGCATGTCAAAGTTATGGGCCTTTGTCAGTGACCTTATATAATGACCGTAAAGACATGTGTGAAGTTTAAATTGAACATCTGTAGTAGTTATCAAGATATGGAGTTGTTTCACGCAAACTTTAACCTGAATTTCTAAGTACAAACAGGGGCAAAATTCTACAAATTGCAGGTCAGAGTTATGGGCATTGGTCAGTGACCTGACATAATGTTTCCAAAGACATGTGTGAAGTTTCAATTGACTATTTATAGTAGTTTTAGAGATATATGCTTGTTGCACGCAAGCCTTAACCTGAATTTTCTCTTGCACGCAATCCTTAACTTGACTTTTCTAAGCACGAAAAGGGGTATAATTCTGCTCAATGTAAACATTTTGATTAATACCTGACGGACATAACAGTGATTTAATAGCATTTATAGAACAATACAAATCGTACTATCTTTCCGTTCCCGTTTATTATATTATTAAGTGTGTTATCTAAATATAAACAAAGCGAAACTCCAGTTGCGACAGCAGGAGAGAACTCTTATTAGCAGCCCGAGGTCTTTTATTTATGGCAAGTGACCAATTGCCAAAAACAATACACAGAACATCACAAAAACACATAAAAACACAAAACACACATGAATAAAACTGGGGTCACCGCCTTGGAACGGTCAATGCAAAGCATTGGGGGTTCAAACCGGTTTATGTGCGCACTTGGCCTAGAATTATTCACAAACATGTAAATGTAAATATATATACTCATAGCATCGCAATTCAAATTAAACAGCAATAAAAGAGAATATTATTCAATTTAATTACCATTTAATTACTCAATGGCTAGATGCAAACCAGAGCAGCAGAACTGCAACTTTCTGAGGCACGATGAAATGAAATAAAAAAATATTTCTTGTTGGGAAAGTATCATCTAATAGTTTACTTACACTTAAATTATGAATTAAAATATTTCATCAAATAAAAGAACGTATGAACAGAGCATGCTACTGATTGTAATGGTGCATATGTTCCCACAAATATTAGTACAAGCAAATAAGACGCAAATAAGAAATATCATGACGCTTGAATCAGTATTAACATCAATAAATAACAGTAACGTACTTCACCAAAAGTGAGTACATTGTATATAAGTACAAATTGTAAGATACTTTGGTAAGAGCCAGATCCTGTATGACACATAATGGTGGCATGAATCGCGTTCCTTAAGTAATTAAGTAATTAAATGATAATTCTTAACCTAGTGTGACCTCACACTACTGTATCGTTTTAATTGTCTGTTCATGAGTAACTCGCGCATATCGGGCGCCTCCTTGCGGAGATCATGATACCAAAAGAACGGTCACTAGCACTGTCAGTTGTGTAGAGTGGAATTTGGTAAGACTATAGCAATGAAAACGCGAGCTACCGGTTTTGGGATTTACACGAGTATTCATTGAAATTATTAATTATGTAAAAAAAACTCAGTTTGCGTATTAGAAAGAGAAAACTTCTTTAGTTCAATTCTGAAAGTGTATAAAAATAGAGATTGCCGAATATTAAGTGGAATTTATTTCCATATTTCCATACCAGAGTAACTGAACGTCTTTTTTTGAGAAAGTTTGAGTGATTTTTTTTTATGCGTGATATCACTATTTGATATCGATCTCAAATTGTAGATAGTGTTTTTCACAAATGTGATTAAATCTTAAATATATGAAGGCGTTAAATTGTGAAGAGATTTGTATTATTTGTAAATAATAATACTAATGAAATATTTACATCTTTTTTCAAAGTAAATTCATTGCAATTGTTTTGACAAATTGCATGCATTTATACTGAAATCATCTCTTAAGATTACTCTTGCAAATCTTCTCTGCAGTTTCGATATTCTGTTTATCTCACAAGTATTGGCCTTTTGCCATGTTACGCATCCGTAATCAGAAACTGGCATTACATAAACATTATAGAACATAAGTTTCATTTCAGGAGTTAGTCAATATTGTATACGCCTTAACAGTGATAGCTTTAAACAAGTTTTATCAACATGGGTCTTCCAATTTAAATGTCTATCAATATGAAATCCGATAAGTTTTTGCGTTTTTTATCGTATTTATGTCGTTGCATTTGCAATTAATTGTTACATCATCCGCATACTTGTCTGATTCTGATTTTAACTTTAAGGGTAGATCATTGACATAGAGTAAAAATAACAAAGGTCCTACAATAGAGCCTTGTGGCACACCGGATGTAATAATCCAAGTGTCAGAGGTTACTCCATCTGCCCAAACTAGCTGCAAATGATTCGTCAGATATGACGCAAAAAACTTCAAAGACGAGTTAGAAAAATGATAAAGTTTCAGCTTGTCTTGTAAAATAGTATGGTCAACTAAGCCAAATGCTTTTTTGAAATCTACAAACACTGTTCGTATAACATAACCATGATTTATATCACTTAACCATGAATCAACAAGTCGTATTTAAGCAGTTTGACACGAGTGATTTTGTCTGAAACCGGACTGGTGTTCATTTAGTATACATGTTTTTTTTAAAATAATTATTTAATTCATTTGCAACATTCCTTTCAATTAATTTGGAAATTGTATGATATCATGAAATGGGTCTAAAATTATTTTGATCATGTTAATCTCCACCCTTATGAAGTGGTATAACACTTGCTATTTTCATTAAGTCAGGAAAAATCCTAGTTGCAATGGAATTATTGATCAACGTCGCTAAAGGCTGTGCAATATTGTCTTCGCAAAGCTTGATAATGTTAGATCCTATTCTGTCTAGACCGCTACTTTTATTTGTATTTAGTTCATCAATTTGTGTAGTAACTTCCAAAGGCGATATATAATCAATCTGAAACTCTCTGTTGCATAATTTTTCGCCTAGGAAATGTTTTAAACGTTTAAAGTTGTCGGTCTTAAATTCTGTTTTCTTAATTAGTTTAGTGATATTGACAAAATGTTTATTTAGTTCGTTAGCTACATTCTGTATTCCATTCACATCGACGTTATTTATTTTAAAAGTATTAGGTAATACTGCACTTTGTTTTTTATTATCATTTGATATTGTTATGATAGATTGCCACAACAGTTGAATATCTTTCTTCTGTTTAATAGCATTAGCGAAAATTATTTTCTTATTTTTCTTGATTATGGAATTGCAATTTATGTCGCCAAATTTTACATTGATTAAAATCATTGCACGATTTAAATTTATCTCGTTTTATTCTAGCTTGTTTTATTTGGTCAGAATATCATCCCGGTTGTTGTATTTGTTTAACACGTTTATTTTTAAATGGAGCATGCTGCGATAATACCTTGTTTAATATTTTGTACGATGTGCTTAGAGCTAAATTAGGGTCATGCGTAGTTTCTATTATATTCAAGTCATATTTACGAAGATCTTGTAAAAATAATTTTTCATCAAAATGTTTAAATGATCTATAAGTTATAGAAGTATGTTCAAGTGAAGATTTATTTTTAAACTTACAAAGTAGTGTACGCGTTACCGGAAAGTGATCACTACTGCCTAGTATTGGAACATTATTTTCCGATACGCAAGTTACTGATGTAGTATATATATGATCAATAATTGTTGAATATTGTATTAGTAACTCTGGTAGGATATTGCACTAGTTTTGTAAGTCCGTAATCAAGAACAATATTTGCCCATTATATCGTCTGATCGAGCATTACAATCATAAATTAGTTTGTTACATTCATGACATATTTAGGTAAGAGTTTGAAATTTGTTGTCGCATTTGAAAGACTAAGTGGTAATATATCCGTCAGTGTTTCCCTACCAGAGTCTTTTTTTTTCCGGAAATCCATTATCGAGTGGTTCGTTAAACCGCAACGTCTGCACGGCGACCTCGGGGCTGAAAGTTTCGACCACTGAACGGACGTCCGCTGACTTGGTAAAGGCCAACCCCCGCATATGTTGCTGCTGGTCCGTGGAGACGGTCGGTACGGGTATCGTAACCCTGTGTAAACTCTCTAGTGAACGGCTGTTGGATTTCACAATGGGAGTTTTCATGTGTATTGCCGAAACCTTTTGGACATAGGTGTATTCCATCTTTGAAGAAGAACGGACGAACACAGGTTCTATCAGCGTAAATGAATGATTGCTAGCAGTCAGTAAGAACAGCGTCAGTGTCCATACACAGTTGTTTTATCATGTCGTTAACTGGCCCGACGTCCGTGTCTCTTAATGACAGAGAGTGCATAAATAAACTGTACACATGTGACGTAGAAATTCGACTGTTGATCGAAGTGTGTCATACACGTTTCGCGAATTTCCTGATGCAGCATCGTTTCCTTCTACGTAAAGAACAATTTTGCTGTATTCCGATGTGTCATCGTTCAGTAGTCGGGTGTAGATGTATGCGGCTTTCTTTCCTGGAAGAGTACGCACATTGTTCTGAAGGCCACGTTTACTTATATCTTGCAGGATCGAATCTCCGATCAATAATGTTCTGTTAATTTCGCAACTTGTTGGTGTAGATTGCCTGTCATTGTCCTGACGTCTGGTTCCTGTCAGTTCCGGCGTGGTCTGCGTGTTTTCCAAGGCGGACGACGATTCTTGTGCACGGGTTGTTTGAATCCGGGAAACGTAACGCGTTCTTCTGATCTTTGCGCCGTGACATCATTGCTTTCGTACTGTTGAACTTCCGGTAAAGAACACAATGTTTTATCTTTCTGAGCTATTTTTAGCGTATCTGACAATGACTGAAGTTTCTTTGTCATGAAAGAATGTATTGATTGCAACCGATCATTTAATTGTTTGCTTGAACTGCTGATTTGGTCAATTTCAGTATGAATATCATTGAAATGCGCATGATATTGTCTCTTGATGCTGCTGATTTCATCTTTAATTTCACTAACACGCAAGGTTGTTGTCTTTATATGGTTCTGCAGTTCTTTACGGAGTTCAAGAATTGAGTCGGCGAGCATATCCATCTTAAATTCCAGTGACTTTAAAGTGTCAATTTCATTCGAATCAGTTGTTTTTCCATTCAGACTGTGATCATGTCTCGATTTTCGCACACTTTCAAGCACTGAATTCAAAGCACTAAGTTTTTCATTACGTCCAATTTCACAGAAAAACTTGATGTGCATGAGCAAGCGCTGTATTGTTGCATTTACTTCATCAACAGTTGTGCCATCGTTTATCAATTTCTGTTTGCCAATCTTAAGTATTTCTGTAGATCGTCCTCCGTAAAAAGCTTTGTTTGTTTGCCATTCACTAAACATGAACTTTTGGTGTGGTACATATTTATGGTGTACATACTCTGTCTACCTTGCGAAAGTTTGTATTTGGTTTCAGTTACGCAGCCCTGTTTGTCGTACACTGGGCTTTTTTGGCATTTATACTTCAAATCTCTGCTATAAAATTCATCAGCAGATGTTTTCACTAGTTCAATATGTAAGCCAAATATGTATGTAAAATATATATTTAAATAAGTAATGTAAATAGCCCAAAAAAAATTTGATACTAAATGCACCCATTTGTCACCGCCGTGTCGAACCGACACATTTCGTTGGATAATATATTTGGATCAGCTATTTGATTGGTAAATAAAAAATAAATGCAACTGAAAACTGGTTATAGTGCTCGGTTAATTTGTGAACACGGGGAAATGTGAACATTGATTTCTGCTCTAGAGCACAGCGGTAACTAACTAAAATAATTTGCACTTGCTATTACTACAATTAAGCTATTATAACATATATTTACAGAAGTTAATATATAATATTATAATAAGTTTAAAACTACGAATGTAACGCCTGTGACAGTGTAATAATGCTAATGTTACTTTAAAGTTCAATCAAATATTTTAAACAACGCGACATTGCGCCATCGGCCAATAAAACGAAATATATATTGTTATTTATAATGTGTTTGTAAGAGTCTAATTGACTTAAAGTTCCAACATAAAATTTAGATATACGGATAACTACACCGTGTAGTCAGTAATCAAGTGGTAATAGGAAGCACATCAAAACAATTCATTTAATTAGTTGAAATATTTTAGGATCGTGTTTATATCAACTTCTGACAAGAATCAACATTACCCTAGGTGTTACCGGCGTTATTGTATAATACCATGCAAAATCCAAGTATAACATTACCTAGGTGTTACCGGCGTTATTGTATAATACCATGCAAAACCCAAGTATAACATTACCTAGGTGTTACCGGCGTTATTGTATAATACCATGCAAAACCCAAGTATAACATTACCTAGGTGTTACCGCCGTTATTGTATAATACCATACAAAACCCAAGTATATTTATTGCTTTGCACATTGGCATGAAATATATATTCCGGGTACACTGTTACCTACACATATTATACATATAAGCAACATTTAGCGAAGCTAAGAAACATGATAGTCGCAATGGATACGGATACGCTTTGTGAACGTGAGTTGATCCACGTTCGGGAAACATTTGAGTGATCTTTTTCAAGCTACACCAAATATTGGTTCTACGAAGGAAATGAAATCGAGCGCGTCTTAATAAGCATTCGGCTTTCTACACAATATGGCAAAATAGAGGATAAAATTAAAAGTGAAACACGTTGTCATTATGTTTTGATTATCAAATGATTTTAACATATCAACACAATACCCGCATTTATTTATAAATGACGAGATAAATATACCATTTCAATATAAAATATGTGAAACTTCGGCAATAAAATATGTAACATATGTGAAACTCCGGCAATAAAATATGTGAAATATGTGAAACTCCGGCAATAAAATATGTAAAATATGTGAAACTCCGGCACTCAAATATGTAAAATATGTGCAACTTCGGCACTCAAATATGTAAAATATGTGCAACTCCGGCAATAAAATATGTAAACTATGTGAAACTCCGGCAATACAATATGTAAAATATGTGAAACTCCGGCAGCAACAGCAGGAGAGAAACCCTTCTTAACATCCCACAGTTCTTTATTTAAGGCAAGTGACCAATATCCAGTACAGCACACCACAATACAAATAACAAGAAACAAGCGCTAAACAGAAAAAAGATCACGACTATGATTAAAACTGAGGTCACCGCTTTGGAATGGTCAACGTAGAAGCATTTGAGGCTTAAATGAACTATATCATTGGAAAGGGCCTCAATGGGGAAATTTATTTAAACAAAAACTGAAATTCAGATATTAATACTGGCATATAACACCGGTTAAAACAGACTATATATAATGGGAAAAGAGTGTACGTATTCTGAGATAAAAATCAAATTATAGTATGGGTTTGTTTGTTTGGCCCTTTTATGTTTACATATTGACGTCAGAATTTTGAGTCGTGAGTTCGATCCCCGCTTGGGGTTTTAATTTTTCATACTTTTTAGCTGACGTTTTTATCAAATATCTCATTGTGAATAAAAATACTTTTTATTTATATAATGAACATGCGATAGTGAATCCCATTTCTATCATATAATACCACTGATAGTTCAATAGGATTTCGTGTTGTTTTTTTTCGTTTAAATAGTCCCATTAGCCCGGTTTAAAGGCATGCAGAACCTCACATTTGGACAACATATAACCCGAACGTTATGTCAGTCAGTAATTCAGCCTTACAATAACATATGAATGCTGGCAAATTTCAACTTTACGGAACACGTTTATCTTGATCAAGATACTTTAATTAATTTATGTTACACACTTATTTATATAATTTCCTATTGTAACCCCACTATCTGTTGTTGTACAATAAAATCGATTGCGAGTTACGAAAATATGTTTGCGGGAGATAGCATTAATAATTCTGATGCAATTTATTACATTCATGTTAACCAAGGGAAAAGAAAGCTAACATTATGAGAGAACTACACATGTAAAAGAAAGCAAAATGTCAACTATAAAAGATTTCAATAGTTTTATTTTTAAATATAAGACTAATGAAACACCAGACACATCATCAGGAGAAACCCTTATTAATATCCGTTAGTCATGTATTTATGGCAAGTGACCAGTTGACTATACAATACAGGACAATACGCAAAAAAAACACAACACGAACGGTCAATGCAAAGCATTGGGGCTTGAAACAGGTCACCACTAAGTCACCACGACAAAAACAATACACCTGCGAAAACGTATTTCATTAATATGTTCTTCTCTCCGCGAAGTGCTCACATTAAACAATGTTTCGAGATCCCGAATGCTGATAACAGAACTGTTAACCAAGTCAAGTCAAGTCAAAACAAAGATTTATTACCATAATCAAAAAGAACATAGCCAATAGATACGGAATTATAATACGAAGATGACACAATACAGAGAATGCGAGAAAATGTCGCCCGGCTGCCTGCTTGAATTCGATTTTTTGTTCTTCAAATAAACACTATGAAGCTTCAACTGTATAGTTTAAACCTATTTATTTTAGCTCGATTGGATCGAAAGCCTTAGGCTTATTGAGACACTCTCGAGTCCGTTTCCTGGGTAGAACCAGTACTTGGTGTCTTTGGGGGAGATCTCAAGAACGCTCCCAGAGTGGGGATCGAACCCGGGACCTCCCGATCGCTAGGCGGACACCATATCCACTACGCCACCGCTTCAACTGTATCGGCAGGAGAGAAACCTTTTTTACCATCATACATCATGTGTCAGTCAAATTAGTAAAGTCACGTTACACTATGACATCTAATTGTAATTTAATGATCAAACACATATGCAAATCACTGTAGAAAAAAGTTAGTCACTCTTTGAAATGTAAACGACCTCGATATTTAAATATTTGATTCAAAACGGACTAGTCAAATTGTTATTTGTACGTCCATATAAAAAATCGCAATGCCGGCGAATTAACTCATTTGACAGGGAATTGTGCATTATCGTATCATGAACAGTTTTCTAAAAGCACAACCTGTTTGGTTTTTCTTACAAGCCTGAAAATTCTATTATAAAGACCAACAACACAACTTGCTCAGTTGCTCAAAACTTAACGATAAATTGGGGGCCTGTTACCTTCCAAGGTTAATAACATAAACATTAAAACAACTCTCACAAATTAGCTCATAAGAACACTTCGTACAGTTCATAGTGTTATTGTCTAATTTACGTAAATAATGTCATGTAAATTAAAGAGCCGTTAGCTTAATTGGCTGTTATGTTGTTTAGAGCTCACCATTGGTCGTTTTCGAACAACCGATAATTTCGATATTGTTTTCTTTTATATAATTTGGCTCCACAAACGTTGCTTAAGATCAGTATCATGAATTGCTACATATTTTCTGAAGTTTTATCTTTGTTACATCTTCCACTTAATTGCCCCAAACCGAACTATCTTGTTTTTATCTGCATAATTTGCTATCTACTGATATCAAAGAAAAAAAAAACGGTACAAATGCTTATGGAATTCGTAAAATGCCCGTAAATTAGGTGTATAAATAGATTATATCAAACAGAAGTCAGAATAAAAATAAATACACGGGTAATAAATGAAAAAGTTAAGATGATCCAGCTGTGCCAGCAGTATGGTACCATCTATTGAACCTGCTTTTTAGTGATGATTTAACATAGAAAATCCAAATGAGCGAAAACGCGTATAAATATACAAATAATATACCAAGTAAACGGTGTAGACGTCTGAACAAATTGGCATTCATTCACTAGAATAGAGTGGGCAAAGTTTCTCTGGTCTTTCGCAACTTCAAACGTCATTAGTATACAATGGGCAAAGTTTCACTGGTCTTTCGCAATTTCAAACACTAAACGAATCGTTCATGAACATGGTCAATAAAATGCAGTCTATTGTTAATTTGGGATAGAGATGCGGTTCAGATATAGAATTTTTAAATGTTTGCATGTCGATTAAATGCATTGCACTTTGCACTTAATATCGAACAGTTGAATATGTGCTGGAGGTTTGTTGTTTATATACAATAATGCTTGTCTAACACATTCAACTATGATAATTCCCGACCTTAATGTGGTCTAAACCAATACGTTATTTTTGACGGTTTGGATGATTTTCTTACTTATTTTAGAGTTTTATCTTTCACGTTTACGCTTTAACCGGAAAATAATCGCCAGTTTTTATTTTTGGCACATCAAAATTATTTAAACTGGTTAATAATTATATTAATATTTAGATTAAAAGTTATTTAGGTTAAATAACCGATCCAACCTCTGCTTACATGTTGGACAATTACCTCCATCAAATTAGGTTATGTTTTGCCAGCGTTGAAGAGTTTGTGTGTCTGTCTAATTGTCTGTGCGTTTGTTTTTGGTTTGGGTTGATCGTTCGTTCGTTTGTTTGCAATTTTACGCAACAAGTAATGAACGGCATAGAATTTTATGGAAAGATTGGAAATTAGATCATGAACCAATGATCAAATTTTGGTGGTGATCCGGATACAGTTTGAAATCAGGGTTTTAATGGATTCTGTATTATAGGCAGATATGTCTCAAATTGCAATATTACATGTATGCTGTATAATTAATTTCTTGCACAGCACATGGTGAATCGATCTGGGCCATATCCACAATAGACTGATGCAGTCGTTTCTGTCAAAAATCGAATTCATCATTTATAATGTTACTTTTCTCCTACTTTGCTCCTGGTATGACATGCTTGCCATTTTGATCTTGCTCAAGACAGTAACTGTCCCAATGAAATGTAACTTAGTAAGATAAAACAAGAAACAGGATTTGTCGACCTTTACATTTCATATACAGTTTTAACAGTTTGTTTTCAGGGACTAAAATTAGTCTACATCCACAATGCTCCTGAGGAAAATCTTAACTTAAGTCTACGATGCTGTCCGGAAATCTTGCGCAGTTAAGCACCAGTCGTGTGATAAACATCGGATTTAATAAGCGTAGCAATTTAATTTTTACTGAAACATAAACGACAGTCTGTCCTGCGTTTAGAAACACAAAAATATATAAAATATTCAATAAAAACTATCCGAATTCAACTCAAAACAAAAATAACTTGCACCGTTTTTTAACAATTCCAATGTCCGGTAATCTTGCGCAATTTTGAAAATGGCGTCATTAAATGCTAAATGTAAAAGTATGGTGTCCAATTCATATCATAAAACAAACTTCTATATCTGTTCAGTAAAACTGTCCAGATTAATCAATGTGTTCAAGTTTTTTTATCATCATTGCAGGCTTCATTCATCATTAAGTAACGATACTTTGCCGATGATGATTTTGACGATACGTCACTATAACACCAAAAAAGCAGATTAAAACTAGTTACTTGATACGAACACACTACAAAAAGATTGTTTAACGAATTAAAGTGTATTTGTGTTTTCATAAGAGGTTTCCGTAATTAAAAAACAAGTGGCCTTTGCGCATGCCGGGAGCTTAAAATCGACAGATTGGCGGGAAAAAAAGATTCAATCTCGTCTGTATACGATGTCTGTTGTAGAGCTCAGAAAAGATAAATACCAAACTTTGATCAGGAAATAAAACAGCTATGCATGATTTATAATATTCCTTTTGAAAATCATGAGGGGAGTGAAGAAATCGAATTATTTTATCCAGCAAACCGGATTTGTGCCTAAGTAGGTCGGTGTTTACAACTCATCCATACTTGATTAAAATCATTCAAACGGTAATTATAAATACAAAAACTATGCTTATTTACATTTATTACAGTTGTTTTGACTCCTTTAAAATTTAATATTTCGGTAAACATCAATAAATAAAACGCGCCGTCTTCCAAAAATGCTTAACTGCGTAGTGCGCAAGATTACCCGACGAGCAAGATTACCGGACACGACTGTAATTTAAGTGAAAGTTTCAAATTAAATTTTCTTTGTGAAAAGCAATATTTTATATTTTAAATATGGTAAAATAAGAAGTATCTCCTTTTTTTACCAGATTAAAACCATTTAACAAAAAAAACATATTTTAGGAATTTTAGGATTTTAAGAAATTTACTTAAGTTTTCACTAAGGAGCTTTGTGGATACGGGCCCTGCCTTAACGGCGGTCTGCTTTCTCTGAGTTCTTGTTGTTATTAACTAATATTATGGCCAATATTTAATACAATTGCTGTTTTAAGTCATTTAAAAGTTTGCTTTCAAACTTCATATTTAAGAAATAATTTTCGATTTATCGTTGATTATCGCAAAGCTGTGCCGGAAGTGGTTATTGGCACGATAAACCTGTATAAGTTCTTAATAAACAACGATTTGGAGTTCTGATGTGTATGAATGAAAATTAATAGCCATGCATCAGAACGACAAAGAGTTGTTTATTTGCCAGTAAACAACGATGATGCGAAAATTATTTCGATTCTAACATGATTTGATAAATATTTTTGCAATTGTATATTCTATATTTTTCTATGCTCCGCTCAGAATCGGGACTACTTTTCGCGTTGTTTATTTGGTAGTTTAACAACGATAATTTTGTTCTTTGTCTAGTGAAAAAATAAGCGAATATCATGCTAGAATTAATAATGACAAACAAGAAACAAGCTTTACAAAAAATAAAAAAATGTGTATTCATTGAAACCAACTGGCAGTGATATACACAATAATAGTACAGGCAAATTAATGTTCCGTGAATAAAACCAAAATAATTCGAAAAGCAAACATGCCTACTTAATTATGCGTTGAAAAGAGGTCACGGTTGTCGTCAATTACAGCTTAAAATACTTAGAAACTATAATAACGGGACATATTTACAGATTGAAAAATTTGTGATTTAAAACTGCACATATTCCAAAATATATCAACATAAACAAAAAACGAAATAAAAGTCCTGATGCAAAAATATATTAGAAACAAACAGTCGTTTATGAATAAACAGTAAGGGTTAACATTATATTTTATTTGCAATAGTTTTCGTTAGAGAAACAATTGTATTTAATACGTAACACTCTATACAACTCTTGCCCAGTCAGACAATGCAACGATGCAACAACGAGTTTCCAAACAACGTATTTAGCGTTAAGATGCATGGCAGTACACACAAGTGTATAACCCATGTTTCGGTAAATGCATTGTTGTTATCGAGGTCAAACATGTCGTTAAATTCCTATACCACTTGCCTCGAATGCACTGACAAGTACCACGAATTAGCTTTACTATTATCAGTTATGCTTAGTAATTAGTCCTGGCATATTAATGTACATTAATGTGTTCATTTCCACGGTACTCGAAGACTCAAATACGTACATGCCATTGGTTTTTAACCCAAAATGAGAACATTACACATTAAATGCAAACTGGTTTCGAGCTAATTAATTTAACAGTTGCAGTTCGTCCCTAGTGAGTTTTATTAATAACTGGGAATACAAATTATAAGAGTATATTTTATAGAAATATAATTTACCTTTATAGCATATGCATCTTTTGTACATTACTAAAAGAACAATTATTAAACATGCATGTCAGTATGACACGAAATTACATAAAACTTCCATTAAATGTATTCTTTCGGAAGCATTAAGCGTTGCACTTGTCCGTCCGTACGTATGTCTGTACGTTCCAAAATTTTGTGAACTCAACTCCTCCTTAACGGCAGGGCGGATTTCGCTCAGACTTTCACAGCTGAACAACCTTAATGTGATGATCGTAAAGGAAGGAACGTTAGCTGCGACCAATTTTGGCAGAATTATGCACTTTGACATGTTTCTATCTATATATACTCGATCATGAACGTTTGCGGACTCAACTCCTCTTTAACGGAAAGGCGGATTTCGCTCAAATTTGCACAGCTGAGAAACCTTAATATGTAGGTGATCATAAAGGAAGGAATATTGGCTGCAACCAATTTCGGCATAATTATGGCCTTTTGACATGTTTTCCTCTTTAGAATTTATATAACAATAAATTTGTGAAGGCAAAAATTAGGGTTGGCGACACGCCCTTTGCCTGTGTTCAAACATGCGTCGTGGGGGCATCCGTGTCTGTGACACATCTAGTTCAAAAAATTGAATGCAGTTAAGTGTATTTATGTATGTATTTAATTATACACCAGACATAAAAAAATATCTACAAATGTCTTCAACATGACATAACCAGTATAATATGCTATTTATAAACATCAAATGATGCAATTAGACAAATGTATCAATATTTCCCTATGTCATCAATATGTTTCAAATAAGCTGTATTGTAATCACGCCCACTTGGTCAAACAGAATACAGGAAATAATTTTATTGGTTTCACAAGAAAAAAATGCAATATATTACATGTTCCGCAAGACATTTTGATTTTAATCATTGATATACACCATTTGCAGATTTTGTTCACTTTATATAACTGCTACCAAAGGTAATTTGATAGCACATATTACCGATTATAGCAACATATATCCGTACAAACCCATTTGAAACTAAATCTTGATGTAAACTAAAATCTTGATATTTATTCTGTATTTTACATAGTGCCTTTACATAACATAAAGGACAACGAAACTCCTGGAACATCAGCAGTACAAAAACCTTTGTTTTAGGCCATTGTCCAGTTGGCACTACAACGCAGTATGGAACACGCAAACATCGAGACAGGCCGAAACATACACCAAAACAATTAAGAGGAAGCATATAGTCACCGATACGTTCGTCCGTCATTCCGCAGTTCGGTCATTCCGTAGTTTCGTAGTTCCGTCACCCTTGCATGTCCGGGCTATAACTCGGCCGCGGATAGGGGGATTTTAACGAGGCACATGAACCAGTTTCGCCGGTCAAAGGTCACGGTCCCACATTGAACCCAAAGGTCAAAATTGGCACTTCGCATGTCCGTGCTATAACTCCTCAATATCACGCAGATAGGTCAAAGGTCAAAATTTACACTATGATGTCCGGGCTATAACTTGTCCATGGATGGAGGGATTTTAAAATTAGTTAGCATAGAGTCAAAAGTCAAAAGTCAAATATTGCCTTTTTGCTTCTCCCGACTATAAATTGTCCATGATTGAAAGGATTTATTGGCGTCTGCCTACTTGGCTTATCGCGAGCATGAATCAGGGCCACAGATCAAAGGTCAAGGTATCACTAAGAAGCCATCTGCCACAATTGTCCATGCTGCAACTTGGCCATTAATGGAGGGATTTTAAAACTGCTTGGCACATATGTTAACCTAAATGAGACACAATTCTGCTGATTCAAAATTGAAATTTGCAAAATAAATAGCGAATATTTATCAGATACATTTAAGTCCTTTTCGTCTGTGAAATAACCATGTTTCGTCCTATAAACGTTTACCTGACAACGGTGTCTAGCAGTTAAAGACTGCGTCGGGGAGCATCCTTCGTTCTATTGATATTTTTTGTTTTCTTCTACTGTTGCATTGGGAGTGTCATAATCATTAATATTAATTACCTAGCCTGTTATATTCGGCTGTTTGCATGTTTACTTTATTTCATGTCCATAGAAATGCATTACTGGTTTATCTAAAAACAAATATCATTCATAAAATATCGTGCCTAGTCGTATTGGCAGAGCAAAGACATATTTAATGGTCCATTACCGATCAAAGTCACAAATAAAATCTGTGTAATTCCAGGTCAACCAAAACAGTAACGACGCATCTATTCTTAGCGCGTAAAACTGTATGTTTTCACAAAAAATTCAAAACATTATGTTTTTATTAAAGTGACATTTCCATGTAAAACATTAAATAGTTACGAGAAACATATAAAAATAAGTAAACATTTATATATTTCATAACACATGTTTCTGTTTATGTTTTTCAAGTGTATAATGACTTTAAAATGTATTTTAGAAAGTGCATGGTTATTTGCAACTCAAACAAAAATTCAAGACATTTACCTGTACAAGACCAACTCACAGGTGTACGTATTTTGATGCTGACATCACTACTGATCCATATGGAGCTAATAATCTGATAATTGTAACGCTACATTAATACAATGTTTGATATGTTGTCTACACCAATAATGCAATATTTCATAGGGAGTTTTATAAAATCATAACTTAATAGAAATCTAAAAAATAAATCCTTTCAAATGTGCAAGGAATTCTCTCGTGATGGCAGTGATTACTATGATTACCGCCTACAAAATGTTACTGCTCCGAGGAGTATGACAAAATAATATTCATATAGTGGAAGATGTTACGATCTATTGAACAATTTAAACGTTTAGCAGCCATTGAACGTTCACACGTGTTTCGCACAGAAACATTTATTAGAACTCGGTAACTATTAGCACAGTGAAAAGGTCTCAACCAAGTTGCATAATAAATGTTATACGCATTATATTGTTGTTGTGTTGGTTTTTTACTGATGGACTGCATTACTCTATTAAAGTAATTAATGCTAGATTAAATACAACTGCATTTTATTTCCATTTAAGTAAGACATACGCATCATATGTATAAGAATAACATATAGCGCGTTCTATATATGTTAAAAGGCTATAATATAAAACTTGTAAAATATTAATGCATATATTTGTGCAGTATAAATATAATATAACTGTGGACTTCCTTGACATGTTCCACTTTTTATCAAACTTATTAAGCAAGCAACGATAATTAAAAGCAAACTTTTATACATACGAGGGTTGTCACAGAAAATCGTGGACTTATTATTTAATTATTCAAAAGTCATTGTAACAAAGAAAAGTAACTATGGTATTTATCAACTTAATGCTGTATTTCGTATTATACATACGAGGGTTGTCACAGAAAATCGTGGACTTATTATTTAATTATTCAAAAGTCATTGTAACAAAGAAAAGTAACTATGGTATTTATCAACTTAATGCTGTATTTCGTATTGTTGGGTTCTGCATTTCAACCTGTTACATGATACATAAATATGGTACTGAATGTTGAACTGAATATGTACGGCAGTTTACATGCTAGATGCATGAAGCGTTATCCTTCCAGCATGATCGTTATTTTGGGGGTTCTTATAGGGAATGTTTGATGAAATTTCCAGCAAGCAACTGTGCTAGATTTCAGCCCACCCTTGGTAGTGATAAATGCATTATTGGAATCGAGGTCAGATATGTCGTTAAATCGCTATAACACTTGCTACACCACTTGCCATTAAGCACAATCAAGCCGTTAAAGGGACCTGTTAACAGATGTTTGCATTTTATGAAGTGTGCCATTAAATGTTTTAACCTGATTTAAGCATCGGAACTAAACAGCTTGAGTATAATAACGAGAAAAGGATTTTTTTTTAATAAAAGAGAAAAACATTTGGTCCCACCCGGTTCCAAACCAGGGACCTCCGGAATGAAAGGCTATCGCCTTAACCACTCGGCCATTTCGATTTTTATATTTGATTTGTCATTATTTACTTTATGTAAGTGATCCACGTGTTGTCTACAAATTATCGAAAACAACAGAATCATTCCAAATTATTCCATCGTTTAGCATTAGAAACGCTTTGTAATTTTATCAATTTCAACCGAAGATTACTCATAAACGAAATGGTATTTACAGTATATTTCTATGTCCGTAGTGGTATTTTGCTCCCTTGTAAACACTGTTATGTTACTTTTGGAATCTGTGACAAAAATGAAAAAAATGTCAATTCGTCAGTCTGTGAACAGGTCCCTTTAAGGGTTGTTATTGCTCTTTATTCTTAATGAATAGTCATGTAGAATTTCTATATAAACATAGCTGCCATTACTGTTCCAAATACCCCAATATTCCGTGATTAATTCACGTTATCAGCATTTTTTTCTTTAGTCAGTGACAGAAATAAAGTAAATATTACGTGAAAGAATGTTCAGCTAATAACCTGTATATATATATATATAATGGTTCATATCAAATATTCTTTACCCAACAATAATAACCAATCTGATAAAGTCAGCTAGAAACACATAGTATAGAAATATTGCATTCTTTGAGGGCGATCGTGCATGTTGTCAACCCTAGGAAATACTGATGCCCAATGAGAGGGTTGACAATATATAAATATTGACTTCCTTGAGGGTGACAGTGCGTCGAGGGTTGACAATAATATTAATTTTATTATACAGAACAATCCAGTATCATTTGCGTCCCGGTCGACATAGCGGTAGCGGGCGACATTGCCGGGCGACACATCAAATACACTTTATTCAATTTAATTAGAAGAGAAGATACAACAAACACACAACATAATAGGTGTTCATTAACCGATACGGAGGCAAACCTTGCCATTTTGACACTGATGTCGTTTGCATAAACAATGCGCTTTTGTAACACGGAGTGATTTACTAAATGTTTAATAAGCGCCTGTTAACCCCGATCAAACTGCCTATCGACACGACGTCATAACGGGTGATATTTGCACTATGATATTTCCAATTATTGACTGTTCCGTTTTTATATAAACACAGAAGGAAAACAGAAGAGTGAGGTCTAATAAATACAAATAGCGTGGAAAACAGTTATAGTATTCGAATGAGACTGTCAAGACGGCTTAGTATTTATATTGAAATGCATCGATTAAGTTTTTAGAGATTAGGTAACCCGCTGGAAATGAATTATTTATCAACTTTCGTTGCATTTAATTACAATTGTTTCCTAATTATCTGTATAGAAGTTTTATTCGTTCCTGCGACTGTTCTATAAGATATATTAACTTTAACAATATATGTTTATTTCCTAAAAAAAGATTTACAAATACATAAATGTATTTAAAATTATTATTGTTACACATTAAATCAATAACTCGTTAGTATTTCGATAGAATTACGTATCCAAACAAACTTAATATCATGGTTAAGGGCAACTATATCCACATCATTAGAAATGCTTAAATTGTACTGTAACAATCATATCCGTGTTCAATTTGTACGCTTTTTTAAATGTGTTTTCCTGTTGTACATTTTTCATATTATTTGGCTTCAGTGTGTAATAAAATCATGCGGGCGAAATTTTTGCTTTCGCTCATTGGTGTTATTTTATTTTTTATACCACCAAATTTCAATAATGCAGTACATTGTTTGTGTTAACACACTTTTAATGAAAACGAAATACCCTGTCCAAATGCTTATAACGTACTCGGTCAGTATTAAAAAAAAAAAGTATTTACAAAGCTCTAAGGGAAAACTTCTTCAAATTTATAAACTCCCTTTAGTCTCGAGATGTTTAACGTATTGGTCTCTTTACATTACAATGTTCAAAACAAGTAAATATTTGCCTATATGTTGAGTATTGTACCGTTTTTGTGAACAGAAATAATTGGATTTGACATATACATTTTATTTGGACTATTTACTGACAACTTAAGTTCAGATTCTCCATAGTAGCTTTGTGACTTGTAACCCAATGTTTAAAGGAGCAGACATTTAACGGAGTATTTCCTACATATTTATTGTTGAAGACCTCAACTTTGCATATCTAAGTTTTTTTTATTAAACATGTATCAAATGAACACGACACATTTTTGTTTTAAATTTTTTTCCAAGTATGCAATAACACCACTTATAATTTGTATTTACATAACACTAATAAAAAAATTAAAAGGTAACAGTTTTGCAGAACGCATATTTATTGTAGACATTAATTTGTTTATCACTGTTTTATATTTGATTTCATATATTGATCCAAAGAAAATGCATAAAATAAGGTATATGTTATTTAAAACAAAACAGTGAAATAGTAAAAATATCATGGTAATAGTACATATACATATAACTTATAAAGAAAACGTGCTCAATCGAAATACGTTAAGCTTTGGGAAAATGTTTTCTTAACAAACAGCAAAACAAAACATTTACAATAAGACGTATGCCTCCGCGAGACCAAATGATTGGCTTCGTAAAATCCAATATAATTGCTCTATCTAACTGCGATTATATTCCGATATCATATATGTGCCACCTGTATGTCGGTTTATATTAACAGGAAATAAATACGTTTTATTCTGGTGAAAAGATGTAAACAAACAATGTTTTATGTAATTATCAGATATAAAATAAATGTGTTCTTTACCAAACTGTAGACGTCAAATATAGTTGAAATAATAGTATTTATTTATATTAAATAAGATCAAACCAAATATCGAAATTAATAAATTCGCAATATCATCATTCGTGCACACTCTCTAGCTCACTCTAGAAAAAAAATTTGTTTACATCGTAAATAATGTATTATTCGTTATGAAACATATTTCAAAATTTACAGACTAAATCGTATGTTGATTACACACTGATGTTAATGGAAACAACTTCAAAACAACGTCTATGTTTAACAAATACATGTATCTCCCTTTCGTTAAAAACGCATATTCAAGAAATAAATAAAACAATTTCATGAAAACAAAACTGCATCGAACCTTAAATATATACCATGTGTTTCCCTTTATTTATTCCATACAATAACAAAATACGAAGGAATATTTGTATGGCAGTCATGTCTTTGCTGATTACTTTCGTCTATGTGTGTTGGTTTTGCTTTCGTTTTCTTCCTCTTGTAGACAGTAACAGTTGCCTCCCTTGCAGGTGAAGGTTCCGTCGCATTCAATTCTGAAGAATTCACACATTTCGTCCGTGCTGCACTCGGCTGAAACATTGATATAATATATACATAAATAACATATGTAAGCCAATTAGTCAGTCATCATTAAGTCTATCTTAATAGTCATGATTAATGAACAAACGCAGACATGTATTCTCGCAATAATTTCAGGTCTGACATTTTAACTAATGCATCCACAGAGCTTCTTTTTGTAATAGTCGTTTTACATTCGCTTGTAGCAACCAATATGCACGCTACAAAAACCATACATGTAAACAAGCATACATCATTTCAAACGGAAAAAATATGATTAAGGCAATACATTGGGGGTTCAATGCAGTTGAAAGTTTAATTCAGTTTTAATTTGACATTTTACTTTATTTACTGTCCACTTGTAGGACATATTATTATTTAACCGAATTAATTAATTGAGCATGCATAAAAGCCACACTTTGTGACACAGCTTAGGCGAGAGTTTTTTTATTTATTGGTTCTCGGATCCGCTGACCCGATTTTTTTTCTAAAAAGCAACAAGAAATAAATATTTGTAGAATGTAACCGATATCGTAAAAATGACCTTGTGAAGGGTTTCAACACATTTTATATCAATATTAACACATTTAATTAGTGAATATTGATTTATTAATAAGATATATTTATTTAGTTTTCACTTCATTAAACATGCTGTTATACATATAATATGACCCCTGTGGAGCGATATCTGACGTAGGCTTACTATGCATATTTTAACGGTAGTTTTCATATGATAAACACTGCCTTTTAGTATTAGTATTAATGTCATGCTTATGCTGTGTTTATGTTGTGTTATTTGATTGTGTAAGTAATAATTAATTAAGATTTCAATATCACTGCCCATTTCAATTTGTGAAATTCTAGTCCTTTAATTAAGTCTGTGTTATGTTTTCATTTTTATTTCGTTACCTCTTCCAACCGGATACTTTTCCAAAAATGTCCTAGAATCAATAAATAAAAAAACTCCTGGCCTTACCTGGTCTGCATTGACATTCCCCATTCCAATCGCAGTAAGGAAACGTGCAATCTGATTCGTTAGAACACGTGTCTGGGCACTTTGTTACGTGACCGCATTCGCCGTAGGCCATTCTCTGTCTCAGATGACAAGTGTGTGGTTTGGGTATTGTCAAGGGGTTATCGGGGGATTCTATGGAAAGGTTTTGCGTGTGCTGTGAAGCCTGATCGACGTGCGCAGCCATCTGGGATATTTGTTTTTCTACCGTGTCAGAGTTGATAGGCTTTGCATCTTCATCGTGTGATTCCATGGCGTTGTCAACGTTGATTTCATCACTATCGTTTTCGTCTTCGTCATGACTATGCATATCATCTGTCTCCTGGTCGGAAACGTCGATATTTTCAGTCTGTATTATTTCTTTAAAGCGCTCTTCATCCTGGTTGGGTAAAACATTTGGTGGCTCCACAAAGTTCTGTCCCGCGTCTGTTTGTGTGCGCTTCGACAGCAGGTCGACCAACGACATTGCTTTGGATCCTGTAATAAACATCTTTGTTAATAAATATACAAGTTTAGATCTACAAACTACTTTTAATGTTATTTGACTACGCACTTTTTCTAAATCAATTCTCAAACAATCTTAATAACCTGTTCAAAGTCTACACGTTAGAAGTTGCTCCAAATCAATTATAAAATGTTCTGCATAAACACTTGCTTGACGTATGTAATGCTTATATGGTAACACTGGTTTTGTTGTTCTTGTTTGTGCATTTGAAAAATAACAATGATGCATGTCCTTGTCAGTATTTAATGTGGTCTGGCGCTGTACCTAGTTTATGCAAATAAAATTGGACTTGGAACTAGATAATGAAAAAGTGTTGTTACAAACAACATTGAAATGAATTGTGAATGTAATACAAATAATGGTTTAGCTTAGAAATTATTATTAATGTTTTACACAAATTTACAATTACAAATGCATTATTTTGAAGATGACTGATTATAAAATTTTAGTATCATTTATAAAGTGTAGATCTCCCTAATTCAGTAATGATATTCACGTTTATATCACAATATATAAACGTTTACTGGAATAACAGGTTTAATGAAGAAAACTAATTATTATTATTCTTCAAAGAGAGTCTTTGTTATTACAAATTGTAGATAGCGAGACAGCGAAATCTCCAGTGGTTTTTAAATGCAAAAACATGGGCAGTTTAACTAGTTCCGACGCAAATTGGTGTTTAACGAGCATTTCCATTTCGAGATAAATTAAAGTGTGTTCTCATTTTAAGTTCATTTAAGTGAAATGTTTTTTTATTCTTCACCATATTTAGAGAAACTTTGAAAAAAATACAATGTAATGGCATACTTGGTAACACTAATCTAGTTGTATATTGTAATATTGGTTCAATATAGAATAATTTACTTCCTAAAACTATCATTGCATGTGTCAGACGTTCCGACTGGATTATTCTCCAGTGAATAAAACTGGATTAGTTAAGATAAAATATGTATTTTCGCCATGCTTCCTGGTTGTAATGTGTTGTTGCATTTTTATATTCAAGCTCTTTCAGTTGCGTTTATAAAACATGTTTTATGAAACAACTAAGTTACTTTTGCAACATGTAGACAACGCATTGTACCCTCTGCCTAAATTGGAAGCATTAAAAACTCCATGCAATACTTTTTGCCAATTTAATGATGAACAATTCCAAACTTCTACCAACTCTAAGGCGTAAATATCAAAGATGGAGGAGTTGGAGTTGTTAGTGCTGACATCATACGTACCAGAAACGTATAAAGATAATTGAGGCGTGTCGTAGGAAAGCCGGGCTTAATGCATGCGCGTAAAGTGTCGTCCCGGATTAGACTGTGCAGTCCGCACATGCTAATCCAGGAAGGCACTTTCCGCCTACAATGGATTTATGTTTGGAAAGAGACTTCCTTGAAACAGAAAATACCATAAAAACGGAAAGTGTACTCCCGGATCAGCACAGGTTGATCCGGGACTAAACTTTACCCACATGTATTAAGCCCGGTTTTTCCACGGCACGTCTAATATATTGTTTACCGCAACGGGATTTATAAGAGACCCAACATAATTTTCTGACGTTTGTTTATTTAGGGATATATGCCTTTCTTGCTTGAACAAAGCGCACTATAGTGCATAAATCATCTCCAATAGTTTTATCATGACATGAAGGCTAGGCTTTTCAATGATAGGGATATATTCCTTTCTTGCTTGAACTAAGCGCACTATAGTGCATAAATAATCTCCAATAGTTTTAGCATGACATGAAGGCTAGGCTTTTCAATGATATGGATATATTCCTTTCTTGCTTGAACAAAGCGCACTATAGTGCATGAATAATCTCCAGTGGTTTTAGCATGACATCAAGGCTAGGCTTCTCACTACTAGGGATATAAATTGTATCGAGGCTTTGGGGGTAATTTGAATTGAAGGCTTCAAAGTTTGATATTTATTTGGAATACTACAGCCATGTACTGAAGCTATGAAATTATAACAAAGGCTGATGACAAATCGTTTTGTTCTTAATGAACTATCAGTTAACTTTTTAATTTATTATTATTTTTCCAGATTTCATGGCAGCGATTTCTTCTTATGATGATACATTTTTTCAACCATTTAGTTCATTGTGATTTGCAATTCAATGTTTAAGATTTCGTATCTATGCGGTGCCGCTAAATTGTCTAGAATTGTCGTCGTAGTACTTTTCATCTGTATTATAAAAGTAATCAACCCACTAGTGGAGATACTGTAGACCTTTTGGGTTTCTTGTAATAGATCTGTGCTGACAAGTACCATTGCAACAACCCTTTTCCAACGTGAAGCACGTTGATTCGACTCTCAATACCCTTACCAATTCTCAAAGAAACACTTCAGAATGATAATAATGAAATATATCAGTGTTAAATCTCAAGAGAGACATTTGTGACAGGTCATATATACGAGAAACCCTGTTAGGACACGCACTTAGAGTTTCTTAAAATAGTTGATGGTCGATTACTGGATGACACAAAAGCCGAAGTGTTACGTTGCTTGACTAAGTTACTATGAAGGAAAATGAATCACCACTGCATCCGCAGAAAAGAAACTCGTATTAACAAGTCAATGTCTATCATTTAAAGGGGTGTATCGAAGGTAACTAGACATTAACATTTGCACAAATAGTTTATTTACGGAAGTTAAATATTGAAACATATAGAAGCACCGTTTCTATAAACAGTTCACAAACATATAAAATTGTATTGTTTAAAGAGTGGTTATCGATGACACTTTCGCAGGAGCGGGAAAATTAGTAGCAGTAGTAATAGATAATAATATAAAAGATATGTACATGTTAAACCGTTACACGCATGCGCGCTGTTAATAAACTGTGTATATCATAGGATTTGTTTCATTGAAGTGAGCGATTAAGTAAAAATAGTCCAGAAAATATTTAATAATTTCATTGGAAATATTACTATAGTTATGTGAAATGCCGTCGATATGCCCCTTTAGACCCCTTTAATGCAAATGACAAATCGTTTCTACAACACGTTATACAGAATTAAAAACACGACACAGACTCAAAACACACCATATATATGATAACTACTGGGAACACTTCCTTGGAACAGCTCATGCAACATTTTTAATCTTAAACAAAGTAATTCAAAGTATGTTATTAATGCATCGACATACATTGTTGCAATGAACTTTAATATTTAGAATTTCAGTGGTGCTTTATTTAATTTTTCAGTGGTGCTTTATTTCAAACAGCGTTGCCTTTTTTACAAAGAGTGGTGAATATCTGGTTGAATAACTGCGACTACAGTTTCTATTTGTGGCGCGTCATGAGAAAACCGGTCATACTGCATGTGCGTAAAGTGTCGTCCCGGATTAGCCTGTGCAGTCCGCGCAGGCTAATCCGGGACGGCACTTTCCGCTTGTATGGTATTTTCTGTTTCAAGGAGGTGTCTTCTAAACATAAATTCACTGTAGGCGTAAAGTGCCGTCCTGGATTGGCCTGTGCGGACTGCACAGGCTAATCCGGGACGACACTTTACGCACATGCAGTATGACCGGTTTTCTCACGACGCGCCACATATTTAGATTTATTCCAGAGAAAATATGCTTCTCACGTGTGTGACTTCTAAAATATTTTTTTTTTACTACATTATTAATTTAAAAGAGAGGGACAATTCATCTGCAGCTTTTATGTATTACTGGAACAAATATACATCCGTCTGTTGTATACATTGTTGGAGAACTTGATTTCAGTTTACATCCATACCTTCATGGGTACGTTCAGTTCAATTCAATGTTTATTCCATATGGCCTCCAGCCCTTGCAAATACATATAACTGAACATAATCACCATTTTCAATACACATATATGGAAAGAAATTACAATGGTTCCAATGACACAGTTATACATCATTTGGAGCCAGCAATAATGCTCTCGTTTCAAAAGCAAAAAGGTATATTGCAATATTTCTTATCTTCTTATTACGTGAGTTCATAATGATAATAAATTATTTTTATACCGCAGGGGCGTATAATACTTCGAAGGATTGCCTATACATCTTGTATATTTAAGACAACTAAACACAACTATTATGACAACAAATGTATACATTGCTCATTTATATTCAATGATATTGCATATATTTAAGGCAGTATAAATTAAAATGCATAGTACGTTCATACATTTATATATTTATAGCAATACACGTAGCTTAAAGTAAATGCATGTTGTTTATAACCTAAAACTAAAACAACTACAGTCGGTAAAAATGCAAGTGAGAACCGTTATTAACATGGACTAATCGTACAGGTAAATCCGACGATTTATAAACACAGACGATCGCAGCGTGTTTATAAACAAAATATCACATATACCCCTATTTTCACTAAATGGCTTATCCCCTCATTATTAACCAAATTTAAACCGACTATACATTTATGGTACGTAAGGCGTAAACCAAAAATATGTTTGTTTCAGGTAACCCAACCTATCCTAAAAAAAAATGCCCCGACCCTAGAACATTTTATTGGGTTTGTCAGAGAGATTTTGGTTTATTTACCTTTTTCAATAATTAAATGTGTTTTGGATAAATAAGTGTTTTGTTTTGATAATATCCACTTATAAACAATGTTTAAGGATATTACTGATACGTTGTGAATATTTATTCAGTTTTAGAATCTTCAAGTTGACCATTTACCCCCCCCCCCCAAAAAAAAAATCCACACCTACCTACCCGAATTTTTGGGGGCATGTTACCTGAAACAAACATATTTTTTTTACGCCTAACAAATAACACAGCCTATTAATAAAAAGCTGGTTAAATTTGAAGTAAAGCTTTAGATATTTAAACCGGATTAATCCCGCATCAATTCCATGCGGTACATGTATATTTCAATCACGGAAAGTATTAATCAATTAATGGATGTTTGTATCTTGGAATATGTTAGTTTAGGATCCATTAACAAAAAGCAAAAACAGTGTGGAGAACCGCTGTATGCTTACGGAAGTGCATGCTATTTAACAACCGAGACTGCAGTGCATGCTATTTAACAACCGAGACGGCAGTGCATGCTATTTAACAACTGAGACGGCAGTGCATGTTATTTAACAACCGAGACTGCAGTGCATGTTATTTAACAACCGAGACTGCAGTGCATGCTATTTAACAACTGAGACGGCAGTGCATGCTATTTAACAACCGAGACGGCAGTGCATGTTATTTAACAACCGAGACTGCAGTGCATGCTATTTAACAACCGAGACGGCAGTGCATGCTATTTAACAACCGAGACTGCAGTGCATGCTATTTAACAACCGAGACGGCAGTGCATGCTATTTAACAACTGAGACGGCAGTGCATGTTATTTAACAACCGAGACGGAAGTGCATGCTATTTAACAACCGAGACGGAAGTGCATGCTATTTAACAACCGAGACGGCAGTGCATGCTATTTAACAACCGAGACGGCAGTGCATGCTATTTAACAAAGGAGGCCGCAATGCATGCTATTTAACAACTGAGACGGCAGTGCATGTTATTTAACAACCGAGACGGCAGTGCATGCTATTTAACAACCGAGACGGAAGTGCATGCTATTTAACAACCGAGACGGCAGTGCATGCTATTTAACAACCGAGACGGCAGTGCATGCTATTTAACAAAGGAGGCCGCAATGCATGCTATATAACAACCGAGACGGCAGTACATGCTATTTAACAACCGAGACGGCAGTGCATGCTATTTAACAACTGAGACGGCAGTGCATGTTATTTAACAACTGAGACGGCAGTGCATGCTATTTAACAACTGAGACGGCAGTGCATGTTATTTAACAACCGAGACGGCAGTGCATGTTATTTAACAACTGAGACGGCAGTGCATGCTATTTAACAACTGAGACGGCAGTGCATGCTATTTAACAACTGAGACGGCAGTGCATGCTATTTAACAACTGAGACGGCAGTGCATGCTATTTAACAACTGAGACGGCAGTGCATGCTATTTAACAACTGAGACGGCAGTGCATGCTATTTAACAACTGAGACGGCAGTGCATGCTATTTAACATCTGAGACGGCAGTGCATGCTATTTAACATCTAAGTGGTTTCAGTTAAGTACAATCGTACACTAAAGAGTATGTAACAAGGCTGCCCTTTATCAAATATATGTATCCCAGAGGAAATCAGCTTCTAACAAATGAATGTGGGCGGAATTAGCTACAATTGTTCCTTGGGTATTGTCCTCATCGCAAGGCTGTCAAATCACTGTTAACACTGTTAGTACATCATATAAAACATTTTGCGTTTTTATGTCACACAATTGTTTTTGTAACCAAAAAATAAATTGAGTGTTGCCTCTAAGTACAAAGTACCTACTTTATCTGTGTTCAACCTGTGTACTCTTATATGCATAATCATACACAGCTGAAACTTTAGTTTTACCTTTCATTTATACATGCTTTTATAAAATGTCCCGAAGGTCATTTGACTAAGCAATGTGTCTGCTTCGTACATTAAAGGCAAATATACTTTGCAATATTCATTTATCACTGGATTTAATTTATTTAAGTGAACAAAGATAAACATAAAAAGGTTGGATGTCTTTTCATGAATAAGAAACAAAAACAATTAAAATATAGCATTTTAAGACAACTTGAAAGTATATATACGGAGAAAGTTTAACTCAAGTTTAACTTAGGAAGAAAAACCTTCAGATTCAAATAATATTCTACATTATACGTGGAATTCAAAAAATTTAAATTAATAACAAAATATCCATTCTTAAAAACTACACAATTTAATTCAATTTAAATGAAAATCCACAAATACTTTGTATTTTATTAGGCTCTTGAGTAAAGATATGTATTTACTTAGGCACTTGAGTACGTATCCTAGTGCTTGGATATACATGAACTCAGTTTATGCTGTCTTTGTTAAACATATTTTCTTTATGATGTTTGGCAAAGCAATATCGCCTCACGTCAAATCTAATAACGTCTGTAATACAAGCGACGTTCAACTTCTAGGTGGTTCCGCTATATTGTAATAAATTATCAATATTGTTCTTGTTTCTCAACAAATATCAGCTGGTTTTAATGTCATGTCTCAACTATAATGTAGATTAAACACGTTTATGCATATTAAACCATTTGTTACTGCTACTTGTTCACTCATATATTCGTTAACACACATACAAATACATAACTTCATCAAGCATAATCAAATATTTACATTGCAAATGTCAAATGGCATTTCTTATAATAACTGTGACATCATGAGTTCGATACACAATTGCGGTTTCCCTACATTGTTTTATTTTCTTTTTAGCTCGACTATTCGAAGAATAGGTGAGCTATCCAACTACCCCCGGCGTCGGCGTCCGCGTCTGAATTTAGTTAAAGTTGTATTCAAAAGTCTTGTAACTTCAAAACTACATAAGTTATTCACTCGAAACGTGGAATATACCTTTGTCATCAACTCCAGTATCTTGGGAAATATTCCCCATAACTCTGTTTTGTATTTTGACAGAGTTATGCCCCTTTTTCACTTTTTGAGATTTTCTGGTTAAAGTTTAGTTACTTCAAAACTACATACGTTTTTCACTTGAAACTTGGAACTAACCTTTGTCATCAACTCCAGTATCAGGGGCAATAGTACCCATAACTCTGTTTTGTATTTTGACAGAGTTATGCCCCTTTTTCACATTAAAGTTTATGTTCAAAAGTTTTGTAACTTCGATACTACATAAGCTTTTCACTTGAAACTTGGAAGTAACCTTTGTCATCAACTCTAGTATCAGGAGCAACATTACCCATAACTGTATTTTGTATTTTGACAGAGTTATGTCCACTTTTCACTTATATTTTCTGTTTAAATTTTATTTTCAAACGTTTGGTAACTTCAAAACTACGTAAATTTTTCACCTGAAACTTGAAACTAACTTTGTCATCAACTTTAGTATCAGGGGCAACATTACCCATACCTCTGTTTTGTATTTTGACAGAGTTATGCCCTTTTATCACTTAGATTTTCGGGTTAAAGTCTATATTCAAAAGTTGCGTAACTTCAAAACTACATAAGTTATTCACTTTAAACTTGGAACTAACCTTTGTCATCAACTCCAGTATCAGGGGAAACATTCCCCATAACTCTTTTTGTATTTTGACAGAGTTAGGCCCCTTTTTCACTTAGATTTTCTGGTTAAATTGTTTATTCAAAAGTTTTGTAAGTTCAAAACTACATAAGTTATTCAATTGAAACTTGGATCTACCCTTTGTCATCAACTCTAGTATCAGGGCAACATTACCCATAACTCTGTGTTGTATTTTGACAGAGTTTTTCACACTTTTTACATATATTTTGTGGTTAAAGTTTTTGTTCCAAAAAATACAAGGCTTGACTTAAAAGTTTTGTATTTTAACAAATGTATGCCCCTTCCACTATCCGAAATATGTACCAACTGAAATTCTTCAAGTAGTCGAGCGCACTGTCCTCTGGCAGCTCTTGTTATTATATGATATCATCTTCATTTCAAAAGTAGAAACACTTCTTCGTCCCTTTAATATGATTTACAATATAAATGAAGTGTCGAAGATACAGATGCTACACAACAAAAAGCCCAAACATACAACTAACATGAAAGGAAATACAGCACGTGTCAAGACAACAATTGCAGACCACTCTTAAAATCATGTTTTTTTGTAGGACTGACGGACAGAATGGTGCATTTTATACGTCACTTGTGCTTCTTATTATCTCAAAGATAAGAACCACGATATCCTGACCATGAAATACTCATTAAAGCCTCAGTCACACATTTCCGATTATGGCCACGAGGTGTCGGGACGCTGTCGATACGCTGTCCTTAGAATCGGGAATTTTCGGGACATGTTCGGCTTGATCGGCCAAGTACTTCAGACAGTTAGGTTTGTACCTTAACATTCGAGGAACTCAGCCGAATGTGTATAGTCGGGACTCTATCGGGTTAGATTCGGCTGTATCGGATCAAATTCGGGACGATGTCGGGACGGTAACGGGACCTGTCCTGTAGAACGGAATTGATATTGCATTGAAAATTGTGTATAAATATCACGTCTGGAGTAATGCGGCAGTCACATTTTCCCCGACTATGGCTCCCGATAACGTCCCGATAGCGCAGCGATAAATTTCATAAAAGTCGGGAATGTCGGACGCTGTCAGGACGCTGTCGGGACACTGTCGGAAACTTGTCGGGAACTGTCGGATCGCATTCGGGAATATCGGAACGCTGTCGAAATGCTGTCTGGACGCTGTCGGGACATATTCAATCTTATGATCAAAAATTGAATTTCGAGCCCCGATTCACAAAATATTGTCCCGACTTTTGACATATTTGATTAGGGACGCTGTCGGCTCAAGAACGGCAGTAAAAATCGGGAATGTGTGACTGAGGCTGTACAGTTGTTTTCACATTGATCGGTTGTGATAAATATCAAACAGAATATAATTAATTTGAAACTTTGCGGAACCGCTGGCTTTCTGGAGATTGGTCACAGACATTCGATCACCGACATCATTTGATTACTAGTTTATTATTCCCACAACAACAATGCCAGAACAACAGTTTTTGTAAGTAATCGCAAGGGAAATTGCATACATTGGTTGTGTTATTGCAAAACAATGCGTTTGTTGTGTAATTCATATCATGTGGGCTGAGGTTTTGTTGTGCCTGAATAACTGCATTAACTGCATGATTATATTGTGCCATTAAGTATTAATTTTTGTCTATCAATAATTACAAATAGTAATCCATTTGACGTGTATTGTTCAAAGCAGGTATGTATTGTCAAATTGATAAAGGCAAATTAATTCATTATTTTCATTTAAGTTTTGTTTGCAATGAATGACGCCGGGTGGTGAAAAGTGTGCAGCCAGTCCGGGACTCGAACCCGGGACCTCTCGCTATCAGGGCGAGTGCTCTACCGAGTGAGCTAACCGGTGCGCTTAGACACTAATCACCAATCCCGCTTTAGTTCGGTACCGTGACATTCTCCGCTGCCATGTTGGAATTCGTCCTCGAATTCGAGTCGTAGAGAACAATATATACCTGATCCCGACGAACCCACGGGCAGGTTCTATAGAGAATTGCTCGACCCACTGTCCCACGTTGGGCGCCAAATGTCGCCGGGTGGTGAAAAGTGGGCAGCCAGTCCGGGACTCGAACCCAGGACCTCTCGCTATCAGGGCGAGTGAGCTAACCGGCCGCTTAAACACTTATCACCAATCCCGCGTTATTCGGTACCGTGACATGAATATGACATTAATGTGTATGATTTTGATTATATACACTAAAAATTAATAAATAAATAGATACCCACTATTTTGTGATTTAACACAAAATATAGCATTATAATTATCTATTTTTATGTACATGTATTTCTCAAGTTTTATACATAACTTAAATAACGCAGTCGAAATAGCGTGCCAATTGTCTTTAAACCACCAAATGAAACACATAAAGAAATTTTTTGACATATATCATGATTAAAATATTTTGTAATATTCATCAAACAAATACAATTATAATATTCACGAATTAACATCAACGTTCATATGCGACTTTATTAAAACTTTTATGTGAATCTCATAAATATTTCAAATATACATATCAGTATAACTGTGGTTATAAAAAAATATATATACTATCCGAATGCTACATTCGTCTTGAACTTAAGATAACCATTATTACAAGAAAATATATATAATTGGTAAAGTGTTATTATGCCATTAAGACTCTATCGGATATTTAAATGAAGTCAGAAAATTAATTTGAGTATTTCTAACCCCTTATCATTTCATTTATTTGTCGCGATATGTCCACAGCTGGTGTTCTGGTCAGTATAAGAGTTAAAGACATATTTGTACAGTTTGTATAATACTAGATCAGGTATATTTGGATCTGGGCTTCATTTGACATGCACTTGACAACAAAGTTTAATAACTAATTAGGACAATCCGTGTGAAAGGTAAAGAAAAGGGTCAAGGATAGGTTTATAGTCTGATATAGATATACATCTTCATACATCTGTTTTATAATTGTTTTATTTTTATTTCATTTGCATTTCAGCACCGTACATATGTGGTGACGCCAAATTCATTCGATTTATAAAAATAGTCAACCCACACGTTGTCAGATTTTACAACTGTGGAGTTTCTTGTAATAAACCTGTGCTGACATGTACCATTGTAATATAACCATTTTCTAACGCGAATCCAGTGCAATCGACTCTTAATACCCTTAACAACTTCTCAAGGCAACACTGTAGTACAATATTAATGAAATAAATCAGTGTTAAGTCTCAAGAGACACATTTGTGATAGATCATATATTAGCGAAACCTTGCCACGACACGCACTTGGAGTTTCTTACAACAGCAGATGGTTGATTTCTCGATGATACAAACATTGTTGAACTTTGCTTTTATGTAGCAATGTACACGGTTATTAAACACCAGCTAAATCCGCAATTGTGAATCTCTGAGTAACGCAATACCCATAATGTCAACTAGGTAATGCACCATGAGAAACAAGAAACAATTGTAAAACTTGACAATGCGGATATGAATTAAACTCAGAAAAAAATCATGAACGATCATTCATTGTCGTGTTGATACAACTGAGAAAACACATGAGGGAAGTAAACATCAATCTTTCATTTTACATGTGTAATTTGCATTAGTTTTAGTAAGTTATTTAATATTCAGAGAAGAAGAAGAAGACATAATGATGCTTACTAACGCCACTTAACATAAAGACATTTCGCTCTGTACAAAACCGCGACGATGCTACAACGCGAAATATATTTCGCTTTTTCGCCGTTAGAATTGTTATACATGCACGTTATTTGGAGCGTAATTATCGTCCTAGCATTGTTAAACGTACGTGACTACTCGTTTTATGGCAGTGCGAAATATGAAGAAAATGACAATTTTGTCGCGTTGTCGCAACATCGCAACGTCGCATGGTGGTTTCGTCGAAACGTCGCATTGTCGCTATGTCGCATTATCGCATCAATAAGTGGCAGGATAAAATTCATGTACTGACACCGATTACATGAAAATGTTGTTTTCCTTGCACAACAGGTGTCAGTTGGACTGTTGGAGTCCGACAAGGAAGTTAGGGTCGATAATTAATGAAACGAATATGTATGTTTTAATAAAAAGGTTCTGTCTTTCAGGCGGAGAGAATGTAAAATATAAATATCGGTGCACGACTCCACAGCATCTCTTGTATTTTGTCCGGGGGCGACGACGCGATAATGAGACATTTTATTTTCTGCAGATATCGCGCCTTGGTAAAACGTGGAGACACGAAATTAAAAAAAAATTAGCGCGATAATATAAATGAGGCGTGTCGTGAGAAAACCGGACTTAATGCATGTGCGTAAAGTGTCGTCCTGGATCAGCCTGTGCAGTCCGCACAGACTGATCCAGGACGGCACTTTCCGCCTACAGTGGATTTATGTTTAAAAGAGACTTCATTGAAATAGAAAATACCTAAACGCGGAAAGTGCCGTCCCGGATTAGCCTGTGCGAACTGCACAGACTGATCCGGGACGACACCTTACGCACATGCATTAAGGCCGGTTTTCACAAATGTAAGTTGATAATATGATGATTCGTGCCTTCATACCTTCAAAACTAATGCGTGTCAGTAAATTTATTTACAATTGTTTTTAGATCGATCGGTTATGACAAATATCACACACAGCTTTCTGGAGATTGGTCACAGATATTCGATCACTGACACCATTTGATTATTATTTTATTATTCCCACAACATCGATGCCAGTGCCGCACGTTTTAAATTAAATCGCAAGGGACATTGTTTACTTTGGTTGAGCCATAAAGAAACAATGCCTTGGGTTTGTAATTAATATTTCAAACTATGTGGACTGAGTTTCTGGTTCATATTGCAGCGTCTAGAATAAGTTATTACCTTAACAAAAATCGCACGTTTTATACGAAATCGCAAGGGACATTGCATACTTTGGTTGTGCCATTGCGAAACAATGCGTTTGATGTGTTATTCATATAATTTCAAACAATGTGGGCTGCGTTTCTGTTGCTTGAATAAATAAAGGTTCATATTGCAGCGACTAGTATAAGTTATTTACCTTAACAATTATTTTAAATAATTATTTCGGCGGATATTGTTCAACACAGGCTTGCATTGCTAATCTGATGAATGCATAGTTTGGCATTGTTATCCATTATATGTTTTGCTTGCAATGAAATTGACATCGATGTGTATGATTTTGATCATAGACACTGACCATCAATAAATAATTGGATGCACAATTTTTCGTATTTTAACACAAGTGATAGAATGTCTATTAGATCTATGTTATGTACCTCTTATATAATGTAATAATGCAGTCCAAATTGCGTGTCAATTTCCTGTAAATACGCCAAATGCAACGCAAAAAATATATACTATATACTTATTTATTTACTATATACATGTATCATGATTATTTTATTACATTTGGCATTCGAAGAACTACGGTTCTTGTCATTCGCTAATAATGTGCGATTTTAATATTTACGAAATTACATTTAATTTCACTTTTATTTGCACTGATCAATTTCAAATGAACACTTGTATGTGAATCTCACAACTTTTCCAAAGTAAGATCACAGTATAAGATCGGTAATCAAATAGAAGATATTTGTTGATTTCGGTCAATGATCGAATTTTATTTCACGAGTGGTTATAACAAAATATTTTCACGAGTGGCGTATTTTCCTATGACCACGAGTGAAATAAATATTCGATCATTCACCTAACTCAACACATTTTCTTTTTTCATGTTCCAATAGTGAAAATATAACATTTTATTTCACCAATACAATTCTATATTTAACTGAAAAGCATATAATATAATTGTATATTCTATTTGAGTGTTACATTTTTTATGGACTGAAAGTAACCATAATTACCTGCACATTTATAAAATTAGAAAAATCGCAGTAAATCTCAATCGGATATGTAGTCAGGAAATTAAATGCAGTATTTCAAATCAGTTCATTTATCTGCCGCCATATGACCACAGTTTGGCATCTGATCAGTAAATGTTTACGACATATTTGTATAGTTTGTATAATACTAGAACATGAACATTGGGTTTTTTCTACATTTGACATTCATTTGCCAATAACGTTGAATAATCAATTATGGTGTAGACAACTGCAAATAGTCTTGTGGTTGAGGGACTGACACTTTCTCGGCCCACATCAATAGAATATACTTAACAAACGTACGTTTAAAAATAATAGAAGGAACTATATGGAATATTAATGCAGTTGTCATCTGGTCTGTGCTAAATTATTTAATGTAAAGACGATATGTTTCTTCAAACGGTGTTTAGAAGATAGAATAATATATTATATTTTTTTCAGTTTTATTAATTGTATACAACAATATACAACCAAGTATGTAATATGGCATTTTACACCAAACATTACGGCTTCTTCCTGTATTGCATGTCGATGATCTGAAAATTAAACTATATGATGCTATGTCTTTAAAAAGCATTAACAAAACAGTTCTGCAACTCTGTTTTACATCGCTATTGAGTAATTAAATTGTAATTAAATTGTATAAGTATTCTCTTTTATTGTCGTTTAATTTGAATTGCGGTGCTATGAGGTTAATTGTTAGTTACATGTACATGTATTGTGAATAAAACTTGGCCAAGTGTGAGGTTTGGTGGCCCGTAAATTGTTTTAAACTCCCAATGTATTTTTGAATGTTTCAATGCGATGAACCTAGTATTATTCATCTTTTGGAATACATGCGTTTTTTTCTGTTTACGTTTTCTATGTTATCTGTTGTGTAAATGGCCTTTTTGAGACTAATTATGGGCTAATTGTGAGGTTTAGCGACCATGAAACCGGTACACCCACCCCACCCCCACCCCCACCCCCATGCTTTGCTTTGACCTTTCCAAAGCGCTGACCCCAGTTTTCTTTATAGTTGTGTTTTGTGTTTGTTACGTGTTTTTGTATTGTGCTGTGTTGTTTTGCAATTGGTCACTTGCCTTAATAATGGATCTTGTGCTGTTATTAAAAGTTCTCTCTAGCTGATGCAACTGGAGTTTCACATTGTTTATGTTTGCCTTTATTGTAAATGACTATCACGTGTTGTATTCTAATCATTATATTATATATACTAATAGATACAGTAAGAAAAAATAAGTTCGTATTTTCGTCATGTCCATATATATAGAAGAAGAATAGTTTTAAATATGATTCTTCCATACATATCGACATCACAGAAATAAACTTAGGTAGATGTGTGCTTTTGTTCCAATGACAAGAGTTCCCTTCAGCTGATGAAACTTGAGTTTTTTTCCAATGAAAAACAACCAGTATGTGCTAGTTTCACCGCGGATTCCAGTAACAATGCGATTATTAGACAAACAAGCAGTTGGTGTTTACATTTCTTTTATTGGTAAAATTAAAGTTATATATAAATCAATGTCAAATACTTTACATGTAAATTTAAGGAAAGGTATTTGTTGTTTTTTTTTGCTATGGAGTAGTTGGTCGTATATCAGCTATACATGCATACTGATCTAAAAGTTTCCATCTAAAAGTTTCGGTTTAAAAACGACTTAAAATAATGCATATTTTATCTAAGCTATTAACTAAACAATTGATTTTTGAAGGGCAGCAATCATAGCAATATGTATGGTATAAAAACTATCTGTATGAACTGTAGATAATCTATAAATAATCACACATTCGATTTTTTACAAGACGTTTTACTAACAGAGATCGTCATTAATATGTTTTTTATTCTTGGAACACAGTTCAATAAGTTGGGCATTGAATTTCCCGATGGTAACTTAGGATGTGAATGAAATAAATCATGTGTAGTTTTCTTTCTAGAGAGATTAAATGTGTGATATAACATTGTCGTCATAGTGTCATTATTAAAACACTTCATTTATTGTTGAAAATCTAAAACTATAATCACTAGACATCAGAAAAAATATAGGACGTAAACTAGCAGTTATATGCCTTTTATTCTTTAAATTCAATTCCCCGACGGTAACTTATGGCGTCAATAAAATTAATCATGTGTAGTTTTGCCAGAGAGAAAAATTGTGATAGAAGAGTGTGGTCGATGCATTCAATTGCTACAGCTTCTTTAACATCCGTACGTATTACTTAGCAGACAAAGTTACGGTATTTTCTGTCCAAAAACAAGAAAGAATGCAAAAAAAATTCTTACAAGATGTCGACTAACTGAATTTATTGCGATAGCGCTTTGTTTGATATGTGATTATATTTTGTAACATATGCATTGTAAATAATAAAAATTACGTGATATGTTAACTGCCATTTAAAAGAAAACAGACTTTCAAAAGCGTCATAGAAAATATATGAATATATTTTAAGTTTAAGACATATATTAATACTGTAATTGACTTTAACCAATCATAAATTAGTTTTACCTTATTATCACCATAAAGCAAATACATTCGTTTTCAATGTCAAGCTTAAGAATACATTGAAAACGAATGTAAAGTGTCCTGAAAACAAAACGGTGGTGTCTCGAGGATTGCCGCAATGCATGTTTATTCGTTCAATAAAGTGTATGTCAAGAATAAAACTACGAATGCACTTAGCAGATAGATGTATCTCAGCTGAATGGAAAGAGAAAGCTTCTGTTCAAAATTTCTGGAATATTAATGTTGCAAGGGAACCATTAAATGTCAATACGAATATAATTAAAATCACCCACACACAAAACATAACTGAATGGTATAGACTTTATGAATGTTAAATGTGTTATACGAGCATGTATTCTCACAGTGGTTACACAAACTTTGCATTTTGTAAATTACACTGTAATATGTTACATAATTACATATTAAACATGCTTACAAACAAAGCAGTTAACTGATAACAAAATGTAAAGACAAAATTCCGTTTACACCTGAAACTATGTTTAACTTTTAACGCATTAAGGTATAAAATTAAACCAATTCGATATCGTGCAAACAACATAAAACAGTTAAATATAAATATAAACAAAGCGAAACTCCAGTTGCGACAGCAGGAGAGAACTCTTATTAGCAGCCCGAGGTCCTTTATTTATGGCTAGTGACCAATTGCTAAAAAATTACACAGCACATCACAGAAACACATAACTAACACAAAAAACACATGAATAAAACTGGGGTCACCGCCTTGGAACGGTCAATGCAAAGCATTGGGGGTTAAAAGCGGTTTACGTACGAGCGAACGTCTAGAATTATTCACAAAACATGTAAGTGTAAATAAAAATTAACCTCACAGCATCGCAATTCAAATTAAACAGCAATACAAGAGAATACTATTCAATTTAATAACCATTTAATTACTCAACGGCTAGATGTAAACCAGAGTAGCAGAATCGCAACTTTCTGTGGCACGATGAAATGAAACAAACAAAAAACGCCCAAAATTTTCCCGATTAAAATGTAATACTTTTACAATTGCAAAAATATTTGTCAGATCATGTTAGAAGTGAAAGAAGTTTTGCATTATCGTTGTTTATCGACTTATAAGCAACTCTTTGTCGTTTTGATGCGTGACTGTTAAACACTTGAGCTAACGCCCTCTTGTTTTAATTTCTATGCATCAGAACTCCAAATTGCTGTAAATTGGCCGATAAACAACGATAATGCGAATATTATTTCTTGTATTTCTCAACATCAATTGGTGTCAGGCATTTTGCAACAAGAAGGACACTAAACAGTAAAGAAATACACAAATGATAAAAACTGCGGTCACCGCCTACAAAACTTGGCAGTGGGGTTGAAAAAACATGCTTTATTTGAGAGGCAAATACTATGCAGTTTAAATGTAATTATTTTTCTATTAGAGCTCTTCGACATGCTTGATTTTAGACTTAATTACTGTTTGAAAGCCTTAAGGCAAAATCAAACCCAATTTGAAGAATAGCATATCGAGGCAAAAGTTATTAAAACTACAAGAGATAGTGAGTTACAATTATATTTACTGCTACTTGTACTACGGAGACATACATCAATTATTATGCTCCCAGTGCGTTACTAGCACCAACAGTGCGTAGGCATTTCTGACATATAAAGCCCCACATGAATCTTTAAAAATGGTCTTTAACATGCATAAACACTGAAAGCACTGTTTACACGATAATTTATTAAACATGTCGTAGTCAAATGAAATACTGTTATTGGTCATACTAATTTGGCTGAAGAAAATGGATCTTGGGTTCAGCGATAACACGGTGTATATATGCTCACCGTATACTGATGTAATAAAGCTACGTTACCTTTACAATGAATGGATGGGCACCGCATATTTATGGACAAATAAAAAGAGTGCATCGCAAGAAAATGTTCATTTATCTGGGGTTTCATCATAATATGACAATAATTTTAGTCCTACGGAACACAGTGGGTATCGCTACTGAATATTGTTACCACATATTTTCCAGAAATTCGTCCGTCGTCATAGACGAAGTGAAGTGTCCATGTCTTTTATTCATGAAGTAAATTTTCAGATATATATTCAGATTTCTCTTCCATTTTGGCTATAATTCGTGTGATATAAGCTCATTTAAGTTTCTATGATCTTATGACTGCGTTTTTGTTGAAAAAATACGTTTGGGACTAAGAACTTCATATTTAAATGCGAATTATGCATATAATTCAATATAGGTATTTATTTTTGACCGAGATCTACACCATGTTAGCACTACTTTACTAAAATTAAACGTTAATGTTAGGCTTAAATCATATTTTGTTCCATGCAACTCGTGGTTTTATCATAGAATGTATGGATTTTTAAATATTTTAAATAAAATACAGATATATCTGGCCTTTCCAATGACATTTTCCACGAAGTATACTGTGCTTTCCAAATTTATTTCAGCATTGTGCGGTGACCATATTCACTGCGGATAAGTCTGAAAACATAGGGTCTGTAGGGAGATTTATTGTTATTATTTACATGTAAAACACGTAACATCATCGTTAAAATCTTTATAATCTCAACGACTGGATAAAATTAAGTATCTATCTAGTCGTAGAAAAGCTTTGTTTTTCGACATATTTATGTTATTATTTATAACTGTACACCATCTTTTAAACTATCCATTATTGGAAGGTACTTTTGTACAGAAGAGAAAACGTAATTTAAAATTATGTTGGATTATTGAATCCTATTCATTAATACGCATACGTGTCATAAAACGTTGAAATTTCAAAGGTCTTCCTGATGCATTTTATGATTTATATAACCCCCAACAGTTGTTAAGGATTAGTGATTGAACTTAGCTTACAATAATAATGATATCATTCAGCTAGAATTGCATGTGTCCTTCTTGTGGAATTTTTTTTATTGATTGTGTTGAACGGGGTGACATTAATACATTGTCACCAAGAATTGTGTTTGTCGTTGCATACGTTTATTTCAGAGGAATATGATAGGAAAATCAATAAATGTTGATAGAACTATATATATTCTTACAAAATGAGTTCTATAATTCAAATGTTTTTTTTCAAGCGTAATTAATGTCATTGTTTAATTGCTATGTATAAATATGAAAACGTAAATAAAGAGAATTATTGCCTACGATCCTTCCATTTAAAAAATAGCCAGTTGTTAGCTTGAATGCTCTGGGGTTCTAATGCATGTATATCGTAGTAATTGTATGTCAGACACGATCAATTCAATTCAAACCAAAATGGATTTATTTTTTCTTAAAGGGACATAGTCATATTATCGATAACAATTTTCAACATATTTTCTCAAACCAGGGAAATGGAAATTACACTATGAAGCATAACTTTATTAAAAATAATGCGTCATGAGATGATAATCGTGTTATATCGTTGTCGACATCAATTTGTTATATTTTTGTTTTGTTTTTTATTTTGGTGGATTGTTCCAGTCCAGATCATTTAGATTATGCAGTTAGTAATCTTCATTACAATTGTTATTATTTACAAAAATTATGTGCATAAGTCAATTTAACAAATACTAGTTGTTTGATGATCATACTTATATCCGTGCACTGATAATCGATTAATAATGGTTTTTACATGGCGATTCGTAAGTTCGATACCAATTTGAGACTTTCATTTGTTCAATATTTTTGTATTCGCTTTTATCATTTAACATCATTTATATTACAATAGTATACCACTTATTCTTATACAATGTCCCTTAAGTATGTTTTTCAACATAAAAGAATCTGCCAAAAATACTGTTATACAACAAAAAGCCGCGCAAATATACAGCTAACACGACATAAAATAGTACACGTGCCAACGGTTGGTGCAACAACCTGAGATCTGTCGCTAAACAAATGTTTCATCGCGTAGTTACAGAAATAATGGTGCATTTAAGGCGTCGACCGTGATTCCGATAGTTGCACAAAAATGAACTAAGATATTATTTCAATGAAATTATTTCGCGCTACAAATTTAATATTGGTATGTCTTTGGACGGATAACTTATTTGCTTTATTTGATGCATGCATTATGCATATTTAACATATTCAGATATTAGCACTTCTGTCCTTAGTTTCAACTAAGTTAATTATATGATGATTCATTTCCTCATTCATTTAAAACTATCTATACTATTTCAATAGATTTATTCACAGTTGTGTTCAAATCGATTATGAAAAATTTGTTTTAAATAATATAAATAATATGCAGCAACATGGAACCTTTGGATTTCTAGAGATTTGTCACAGATATTCCATCACTGACACCATTTGATTACTATATTATAATGTCAGAACCACGCTTATAATATTGTACGAACTCGCGAGGGACATTGCATAATTGTGTTGTGTCATTGCGACACAATATTTTATGCGCAAATAATATCATTTCAAGCTATGTGGGCTGAGTTTCAATTTTGCTTTCATAACTGTAAGCCCGTTCATTTTTCAGTGTCCAGTATAAATAAAATTATTTCAACAATTATTTCATTTATAATTATTTTGACGGCCATTGTACAAAACATTCAATATGATAAATGCCATGTAGTGAATTATTGCCCATTAAAACCGTTTCTTTTCTTATGAACACGAATGTGTTGACATGTTTTTTTAATCCATGACTGTTACGAAATTACTTGTTAACTTATGTGGTAAACCCATCACAAGCAGCCACAAGCAACAAACAGAAAATGTGCAATATTAATGTATTAAAGTTTGATACTAAGATTACTTTTGGCATTTACTAATTCATATGTTTCGTGAATATATTTTTGGATTTGAAAATTAAATTATTATGATTTTAACGTGTGTCAAAATGTAACGTTTAATGCGTAAATGATGATATGTAAACAATTTTATCGGAACCTCATTAATCTGTATAAGTTGTTTACTAGTAAAAGATATGAAACTATAAATAATTTATATTATATATGTTAATTACATACTGTATGAGCTTTATGTAATCGTTGTTCTAAGTATATATATTCAATTGTCAAAATCGCAGTAATTTTCAAGGTCATATTAACATAAAGTCTGGAAATTAATTTCAGTACATGTATTACTAATCCCCAATTAGTTCATTTATATGTCGCCATATGACCATCGTTTGATTCTGGTCAATCGAAATTTAAGACATATTTGTGGCGCGTCATGAGAAAACCGGTCTTAATGCATGTGCGTAAAGTGTCGTCCCGGATAAGCCTGTGCAGTCCGCACAGGCTAATCCAGGACGGCACTTTCCGCTTGTATGGTATTTTCTGTTTCAAGGAAGTTTCTTCTAAACATAAATACACTGTAGGCGGAAAGTGCCGTCCCGGATTAGCCTGTGCGGACTGCACTTTACGCACATGCATTAAGACCGCTTTTTCCACAACGCGCCTCATATTTGTATTATACTGGATCAGGTCCATTGGGATTGGGTCCACATTTGATATTTATTTGCCAATAACGTTCAATAACTAATTAGTGTGTAGACAACTGCAAATAGTCTGTTGGTAGATAGAATGACAGTCATTCGGCCCACAGCAATTAAATTGACCGAAGACTGAGCAAACATACATGTGTGGGATATCAGGAAAACTATGGAACATTCACTCAGTTATCGTTTAGCCCTTGCAGTGCGATTTATTGAGTACTTTACTTGTAATTCAATTGAATTTATATTCACTTTTATTACTAAATCTATTTAATTTACAACGCAATGTTATGAGGTTAAATTGTATTTACAAATGTGTGTATCGTGATTAATTTTGGGCTAAGTGTGAGTTTTGGCATGCTTTTAAACCGGTTTAAACGCCCAATGCTTTGCATTGACCGTTTCAAGGCGGTGACCTCAGTTTTTATAATGTTTTTTATGTTTGTTGTTGTGTTGTGCGTATTGCCCTGTGTTGTATAGGCAATAGGTCACTTCCCTGAAATAAAAGAGCAGCGGATGTTAATAACAGCGTCCCTCCTGGAGATCTCTCTGAAGTGACATTATTCGTATATTTATTTTCACCGAACTATGTCTTACTTCAAATAAATGGGTTTTGTACTTGATAAGTATAGACATCACATGTTATTTTATATGACTGTGTATATACTATTAGGTAAAGTAAGATATAATACACAGTTCTTCTATATCCATGGACATAAAGGCAATTAACGAATGAAATATTTGTGTTTTCGTTCAAATGACAAGCAAACCAGCATGTGCTTGTTTCACAGCAGATATAGAATTACAGTGATAATTAGACCAAAAAGTCATTTGGCTTGCGAAAATCATTTGGTTGATTATTAACTAAATAAACAGTTCATATATATGTTACGTTGATATAACCATCCAATCACATCTTATGCTGTGTTTTATTTCTGTATTCAAATGCAAGAATTTATTTTGTAGGTAAAATCACGTATTGATTAACGTCAATAATGTACATGTAAACTAACAACAATTAAAATTTACAAGATTTAATACGTGTAGATATTTAGATAATATAATATTTACGGTAAATGTTTACCGTCATTGAATTAGTCAGCACCATCGTCTATACACGAATGCGTATACACGAACACTTTCAAATTATTCAAGAATAAAAATTAAAGAAACAAAATTATTGAAAGTAATGACATTTTATATATGTTAAAGGGACATGTTCACGGATTGACGAATTGATAATTTTTCAACTTTTTGTCACCGATTCCAAAAATAAAAGAACAGAGTATACAAGGGAGCAAAATAACACTACGGACCTAGAAATATACTGTAGAAACCGTTTCGTTTATGAGTAATCATCAGTGGAAATTGATAAAATTATAAAGCGTTTGTAACGCTTAACGATGGAATAATTTGGAGTGTTTCTGTTGTTTTCGTTGAAACTGTTGGCATCACGTGGAGCACTTGCATATAGTAAATAATGCCGTATGAGATATAGAAATCAGAATGGTTGAGTGGTGAAAGAGAAAGCCTTTTAATCCAATTAGTTCCGATGCTAAAATTTGTTAAGTTAAGACATTTAATGGCATACTTCCAAAAATGCGAAAATCTGTGAACAAGTCCCTTGAATGTAATCTGGTAGGGAATTCCAGTCATTAATGGCTACACTGAAGAATGTAGTGTTAGCTTTATCGTAACTTTTAGGAACATTAAAATTGTACAGCTGGGATCTAGTTGAATAATGGTGCATATCTTTATCAATCACACAATTTTCTTTCATATAGGAACGGCATTTGTTAGGGAATATTTTAAAAACATGATTAAGTCAAAATTGTTTGTTTCTGTTATCTATGTTAAGCAGTTGCAAATTGGAGAGAATATTGTTATTTACACTCTCTCTAGGTCCCATATTGTTAATAAATCTGACAATCTTGTTTTGGCATATTTGAAGTTTGTTTTTTAAGCATTTATTCAATCCAGGGTACCAGGAAGAACAAGCATAGTCCATATGATATGACTTAGTGCAGAACACAGGTATTTCCTAGTTTTAACATCTAAGAATTTTGCTTGTCTACACAAAAATTTAAGACGAGAATTCACTTTTGAAACAATATTGTTAACAACAGATTCACCTGGTAAAGAACTATTAAAGTAGTAGTGGTGGTGGTGGTGTAGTAGTAGTAGTAGTAGTAGTAGTAGTAGTAGTAGTAGTAGTAGTAGTAGTAGTAGTAGTAGTAGAAGTAGTAGTAGTAGAAGTAGTAGTAGTAGTAGTAGTAGTAGTAGTAGTAGTAGTAGTAGTAGTAGTAGTAGTAGTAGTAGTAGTAGTAGTAGTAGTAGTAGTAGTAGTAGTAGTAGAAGTAGTAGTAGTAGTAGTAGTAGTAGTAGTAGTAGTAGTAGTAGTAGTAGAAGTAGTAGTAGTAGTAGTAGTAGTAGTAGTGTAGTAGAAGTAGTGGTAATGGTAGTAGTAGTAGTAGTAGTAGTAGTAGTAGTAGTAGTAGTAGTAGTAGTAGTAGTAGTAGTAGTAGTAGTAGTAGTAGAAGTTGTAGTAGTAGAAGTAGTAGTAGTGGTAGTAGTAGTAGTAGTAGTAGTAGTAGTAGTAGTAGTAGTAGTAGTAGTAGTAGTAAAGTAGTGGGGGATTACAGTATTCTTATAAACTTGATGGACAAAGCAATATAGAATGGCAACATAAACAACAAGAAACTAGCTACAAGCGGCCTAACTGAAATTAAAATCCTGAAGACATTTAAAGTAAACTCACTATATCATAACGTTTCCGTTTAAATCCGCTGAACGTATTGATTTGCTAATGGATGTTTTACATGCGGAACGATTTTGTTTGTATTAATCTTGAAATAATTTAATGGAAAAGTTTAAATAGATCTGGCCTAAAAAAGATTAGCGCATTTAAAACATTATATTTATTTCCAGAGAAATTCATTTTATTAATTTGCGTGGTTTAAAATAGAAAACATCGTGTGGATAATATTGTATAATGAAGTCATCATGAAACTCTGACCGCGACTAGAAACGGCTATTGAACAATATCTGTAAGGCAAGCAAGCAATTGACCAGTTGCTACTTGTCAATCAAGGATTGAGTTGGCCAATGATGGGTTTATATTTCAGTGGTACATAATAGAACATGGTTTCATATTCCAATCAATTAACTTCAAATCCTTGGATAAACAAACTTAGACAAACAGAAAGGTGAGGCGATCTATGTTTTTGCAACTGATCAGTTGGGTTTATAACGTTATATACAAAACGGAACAAGGCATCAAACATACAAATGATTTCAATTGGTGTCACCGTCTTCGAATGGTCAGTGCAGCGCATGGGAGGTTGAAACCGGTTCAAACATATGTTTTATAATATGAATATAACTGGCTGTAAGAGATCCGTGAAATGCTACGTACAAGTTTCTTTTAGGTTTTAATACATTTTGAGTGCTTTTAAGGAGGAATAAAACCCAATATGAAGAATGGCAAAGCAAGGCAAACGTAATTTTAACTTAAATATGGTGAACTGTAATTATGTTTACTGCTGCAATTACCAAGGTTACAAACATTGATTATTTGTATCCAAGTGGGTATACGTTACCGCCATGAAAAGTGGGCCGATATTCCGACGTATTTATTTCCCTGGAGAATTTTAATAAACATCGTCCACAAATATAAACAATGAACACACCGTGAATACGATAATTTATTAAACGTGACAAGCTAAGAGCAGTCAGAGCATCTGTTTGCCGTAGTCAATTGAAGAAAGGTCACTGGTGGCATGTGTTAGGGCCAAGGAAAAATTACGATTCTCCACAACTCCAGAACTAGTACTAGACGACAAGAGGAAATAAAGAATCTATCCATGCATCTCTGTCTCGGCATTTAAAGGTCAGGGGCGTGCCCAGGCATACACATGTACTCACATGCATACATAAGTTGAATAATCGAAAACTGAAAACTCTTTGAAATAAAACCACATAGGTGTTAGGTAGGATTTATTGCAGTTTGAATTTATGCAAGGTTGTGTAAAACATGTTGTAAGAATAATGCAAAAATGCCGTGTTGGAAACGGAATACTTTATTAGAAGAACACGTAAAGTGTTTAACGTATTTCAGCCTTAGAAATGGAGTCCGTGAAAAACTACGTTTTAGCACTCTGTATATTGTATTATTCGCAATTCTAAAACAAATAAAATTCACACAGCATTTCCCAATATACACCAGCTCTAGCATCAGTAAGTATCCCAGTGTTAACCTCAAGCAGGCACCTGAATGTGTTATTGATTTGTTTGTCCTTCATAATAATTATTTTGTTTTCGACATATTCATACTATTTAAAGATGGAAATGAATATCGTACGATGCGCTAACCATTACTGGAACGTACATCGATTAGAATAGAAGGACGTTATTTATTATTATGTTGCATTGTTGACCCCTATTCATCGTTATGAATGAATGTCATCGTACATTAAAGTTCCAAAGGTCTTCCCGATGCATTGTGTGATTTTAATCACTTAACGCATACCGACATGAGTTTAGATGACTATCAAGAGGAATACTATAACTGTTCACACACAACAAAAACAACTAAAAACGACTTATAAAAATGAGGTGTACTGCGGAATATTTAAATGTTTATTCAATAATGTGTCATTTTATCCCATCATGACGCCTGCATTGACGAAATAACACCTCGTGGGATAAACTTAGCTTTATTCAACCTTGTTAAATACAGCAAACACGCGCATAATAATGACGTCATTTTGTTTATTTTCGTGACGTCATTTGATAGTTTTTCGTATTATTCAGAGATTTTCTTTCGTTTATTTTCAAAATAAAGACAGAAAATGATGGGATAAATAGAATACCAGGTAAGTGTTGAACACAGATACGTTATTTTCTAAGCCTCTCTCAATAAACTTATCTGTATTCAACATTAACCTAGTATTCTCCATGTCTTGTTTAGTGGCTATTTATCAAATGGAAAAGTAAATACTGAGCGTATTATTTCTCAAATTGAATTATTTCCGTTTCGTATAATAATAAGTATAATTATAAAAGCGAATTCGTTTTTCAAGAGACATATTACATTCAGCTCGAACCAAACTTGATTTTATTATTCTCAAAGAGACCTATTAACATTTTGGTTAATCGACAATTTTCAATGCATCTTCATAATGCAGCGAAATGACACTCTCGATTTTTTTCAAATGATGTGTCATTTAGAGGGAAATGGATACAATTATAAGACGTTGGTAATAGGAAACAATTATGACAATAATTGTAAGAAGCTACAACAAATATTAGATCAAATCAAGTAAATAAATAATCTGCCGATTGTTTTAAAAATTATTTAAAAAAAGTATAGTTTGTAATAAACTCGTCCCAAACACTAAACTTATAGTAATAGTATATGATTACGTCCTTAAACAACAGCGATGAAAGTTTGTAAGATTATCATGCCTATAACCGCATATTGATGAACCGACTTATTTTTACTTATTCACACCGGAGCCAGAGGGATTCGATTATTTATATTGCATGAGTTTTCTGATGTAACATTGATTACTGACCAAGCTCGGCAATGGAAGCTTGATTAGATGAGTTCAAGTAGCTAGGTTCGATGTTCATGTATTCACAAATATCTTTACTTCTGCGTTTACGACTGCTTTTAAGTGACATTAATTTTCTTAGTAGTGACATAACACAAGTTCAAAATATAACAAACATATTTCCGTAACTGACAAGAAATAACAAGGACAGTTTGGTATTGTCTAAAATACATTATAGTACGCCATGGGGATTTATGTCCTGGTGGCAGAGTAACGTAATAGATTGACGTCTATAATATGTATTTGTCTTGCTACGTTGTTCACATTGGAAAAACACAAATTGTTTTGTGTTTAAAAATGTTACTATGTGAGATTGTATACACAATACTTTAACAAAACTACAGTTCATTGTATAATTATGACAAAATCTTGCCAAACGCACAGTGCCTTAAGTCTGTCGCTGCTGTCATGTGATAATCACATTTATTTTCAGATATACTTTTATCAGTTTCTTTACAGCGCTTTTAATATAAAATTAATGTTAAAATAAATTGCTTACTTACTTACTTAGTATCAATAACTATAACCGGATACACATTTATAACCTTTAATTAGTGTTCTGCGATTCAAAAATATAAATTTAAACCAGATAATGGCATAATTAAAATCTTATTGAATTTACTTATTAAGTATTTTGAGTTTCACTTTACAAATAATGGCAGGTACTACTTATGCAAACATATATGTCATAGTTTGCATGGGGTTTTGTTCTTATTTAATTGATACTTTATTTTTTCTGCAGAGGAAGCGATTAATGAAATGAATATGACAGTTGGCAATATGAGCCAAGCATATATATGTTTATTATACTGACACTGAATTTCCATTAATTAATAATTATGTAAGTGAAATAACTATAATTCCCTTTAATTCTGTTCTTCAGGAATGTCCAATAGTCGTAAAATACAAAACAAATACAATATCAAGAGTAAGTAATCTGAATAATAGTTTAATTATAACGACTCGTATTTCATAATAAATTGTTTTAATTTGAAAATACACCAATTTTATAATAATTATAACATTTATTAGCTAAAGTGGCTCATCGTTCATTTGACAATAGTTTAACAATTAACTTCTTTTAATATCATGTTATTTAATTTACACTTTCCTTTTACATTTTATTAAATGCCTCATATTTCACATGATAAAATTTCATATTAACAAAAAAACACTCATACTAAAAACTCACCCGAGTAAAGTAATCCAAAGACCAGCACAAACTTAAAACATGCCTCCATAGCTTGTTTGTTTCCCTATAGCAAATCACTCCATGCAAATGACGCCTGACAGAGCCTGACTACCCATATACTATTCGACTGTCGCTGACTTGCCGATGACAAGAGCTCCCCAGCTGCGATTCCCGTACGTCAGAAGCGCAGCGGTATTCGATACCGTGTCTGGAACATACTGCGGTGTTTAATTAAATTTGATAGTCATCGTTTATTGTGTAAAAACTGCAACGATCGGGACGGGTGTACTTTTGATCAGCGTGCTGCACTAGTACACTAGCGGCCATGCTTTACCGTGACATTATTATAGCGCGATGTTTGATTAAATTTAATATCCATCGTTTATTGTGCTAAAACTGCAATGGTCGGGACGGGGGTAGTTTTGAACAGTGTGCTGCACTGACACACGCATGGCATTTTGTAACCGTGATATTATTGCACCAGTATATGAACTGCAATGGTCGGGACGGGGGTAGTTTTGAACAGTGTGCTGCACTGACACACGCGTGGCATTTTGTAACCGTGATATTATTGCACCAGTATATGAACTGCAATGGTCGGGACGGGGGTAGTTTTGAACAGTGTGCTGCACTGACACGCGTGTGGCATTTTGTAACCGTGATATTATTGCACCAGTATATGCCAGTTTGAACACTGTACAACATGTTTCATTCAGTTATGTGATTATTCTTATATGGTACATGTTTTTAAAATTTAATGTTAATTCGTATAAACTTTGACTGTAAAAAGGTTAATAGAACAACAGTTGCAACACCTGTAGATACAATCATATCACAATGGAGACTGTGGGCCAGTTTAACCACTTTAAGCCGAGACGTTCTACATGTTTGTAGAGACAATCATATCACAATGGAGACTGTGGGCCAGTTTAACCACTTTAAACCGAGACGTTCTACATGTTTGTAGAGACAATCATATCACAATGGAGACTGTGGGCCAGTTTAACCACTTTAAACCGAGACGTTCTACATGTTTGTAGATACAATCGTATCACAATGGAGACTGTGGGCCAGTTTAACCACTTTAAACCGAGACGTTCAACATGTTTGTAGAGACAATCATATCACAATGGAGACTGTGGGCCAGTTTAACCACTTTAAACCGAGACGTTCTACGTGTTTCATTCAGTTATGTGGTGAATGTTAAATGGTACATTGTTTAAGGAAGTTCAATGTCAATTCGTATAAACTTTGACTGTGAAAAGGTAAATGGAACACCAGTTGCAACCACTGTAAATAGAAACACATCACAATGGAGACTGTTGGGCCATTAAACCGAGGCGTTCAACATGTTTCATTCAGTTATGTGATTATTCTTAAATTGTATATTGGTTTAAATGTTCAATGTCAATTATTATAGATTTTGTCAGATAATGGTTACTGAAACAGCTTTTGAATCCACCTTAGAGTGAAACATTTCACAATGGACACTGATGGGCAAGTTTTACCACTTTAAACCGAGGCAATCAACATGTTTCATTCAGTTATGTGGTAAATCTTAAATGGTACGTTGTTTTAAAAGTTCAATGTCAATGTGCTTAACTTTGAATGTAACAAGGTTAATGGAACAACAGTTGCCTCCATTGTAAATAAAACACATATTACAATAGGCCACTTTTGGGCCAGTTTTTCCGCTTTATTCAGTTATGTGGTAAATCCTAAATGGTACGTTGTTTTTAATGTTCAATGTCTATTAATATAAACTTTGACTGTAAAAAGGTAATTTGAACACCAGTTGCAATCACGGCCTACAAAAACACATCACAGTGGAGACTGTTGAGCCTGTTTTACCAGTTTAAACCAAGGCGTTCAGCGAATCAACAGGTTTCTGTCCGTTAAGTGCTAAATCTTAAATGGTACATTGTTTTCAATGTTTAATGTTAATTTTTATTTAAAAAAAAAAAAAAATTAAATATTGACAAAACAGCAGTCTGCAGCAGCAGCAGAAAAACATATGAAGCGTGTCGTGGGAAAATAGTGCTAAATGCACGTGCGTTCAGTGTCGTCACGGATCAGCAGTGCAGTCCACACAGGCTAATCCAGGACAACACTTTCCGCTTTTATGGTATTTTTTATTCCAAGAATGCATTTAGCCCGGTTTTCCCAAGACACGCGTCATATCATAATGGACAGTGTTGGGCCAGTTTGCATGTCATAACCGTGTCGTTCAGCATGTCATAGTTGAAATAGGTTGGAACATCGTTCAAGATGTTTAATAGTAACTAGTATAGTTTTAGTAGTATTTATAAAGGTTGACGGACGAAACAGCACTTGCATCAACATATGAGGCGTATCGTGGGAAAAACGGGCTTAATGCATGAGCGAAGAGTGTCGTCCCGGATCAGCCTGTGCAGTCCACACAGGCTAATCCAGAACGGCACTTTCCGCCTACAGTGGATTTATGTTTACAGGAGACTTCCATAAAACAGAAAATATCATAAAAGCGGAAAGTGCCGTCCTGGATTAGCCTGTGCGGACAATACAGGCTAATCCGCGACGACACTTTACGCACAAGCATTAAGCCCGGGTTTCCACGACACAACTCCTATTATAACGGACATTGCCCTTTATTTTAAGTTCGCGACCGAATACCTCAGTTTAATACAACAGACACACATCAGCTGAGCTTATTTCTAATTTGTCAAAATAAGCCCTGGTTATTGTCACCTCATAGCTTGTATTATCCTTCTTACGACCATAAGAGAGAGTGTTGATTGTAAGAAAACAATAAATGACGCCAAACAACGAAACGCCTACATTCTACTAAGAAGTAATTTGTACAAATGTATGAACGAATGCAATGCTAAATGTGCCACTAGTGAATATATTTGTTTCTATAACCCCTCGTGAAATAAAATTTGATCATTCAAATATCCTGTATTTATTACAGTGGACTCCCGATGTTTGTTTACTATTATAGGCGGAAATTTGTATGCTTTAGATTCAAATCACCAATTGAAGAGTATTCAGATAGCCTAAACCCCGTACTTTTAAATAAATATGAATAAACAATCACCAAATATTTATTTTAGTTATTTATTGTTCAAAAGCATAAAATAAAAATATATATTGATTTCGGTGAATGATCGAATTTTATTTCACTCGTGATCATAGAAAATGTTAATTTCACCAGTGAAAATATTTTTTTGTATAACCACTCGGGAAATAAAATTCAATCATTCACCGAAATCAACAAATATCGTCTTTGTATTAGAGTTGAAGGATTCGTGACCCAAACTCTCTCCGGATGATTGATAGAGAATTAACGTGTCTTTAGAATTTATTCATTGCGTTCGTTTGATGCCGTTGGTTGGTGTGCACGACACGTAGCTCTTGAGATATGATAGTGCTCGATAAATATTTAATATTTGCGGAACGTATCTAATAACAGTAAAACTATGTTATCCAATGGGATAATCAATTGGGTTGTTTCGGCCTTAGTTTCAAAAGTGAATAATTGATTGTACTTTAATTAAATATTAGGGGTTTTTATATTGCAAAATCAATGCGTTCAAACCTTAATTGCAAAAAGAAAAGTGTCAAGCCAATGTTTTATTAAATCATTTACACACAGTTATATCATTTTCAGTCAGATATTGACTTTCTACGGACATTCCTGTATTTAAATTGTATAACAAAAATATATATTATATAACATTACCTACGAAACAAAATTAACTCATGGCAAATGACAAATAACTACATGACATTATTAGTAAGAGGTATGTTCTTGTTCTAAAATCTTCGTTCTTGTTTTTTTTTTTTTTATATTGTACATTATTTGAGATACTGGTATTTTTAAGTTATCGGTCTATTTATTTTAAAAAGTACAAAGCCAGAAGTATGCATTGCATCGTTGTTGAATTAAAGAAATAATTTTCGATTTATTGTTGTTTATCGGCCAATAAACAACGATTTACAGTTCTAAATGCGTAGGATATAAACCCCGAGGGTGTTAGCCCGAGTTGTTTAATAGCCACGCATGAGAACAACAAAGAGTTGTTAACTGACATAAACAACGATAATGCGAAAATTATTTAGATTCTAACATGATTTGACATAATTTTGCAGTTTGTAATTGGAACTACTTTTTACTATGCTCCGCTCAGAATCGGGACTACTTTTGCGTTGTCTATTGTGTAGTTTAACAACGATAATTGTGTTCTTTGTATATAGAAAAATTAGCGAGTATCATGTTAGAAGGTGAATTGTTTTATCACGTTTTATAATTGGCTAACTGCATTACCCACAGGAACAAATTTGATCATAATATAGTACAGAATGCATACATTTTAAATTGTTTTCTCTTTTGAAAATGATCAATTATTCAGTGAAATTGTGCACGCCATCGAGATGATCATTTACAGTTAAAAACACAGACGATGAGAATATGCAAAATTTATGAAACACTGCACTTAACTACCGAGTATTTTATCATTCGCGAAATGTAACATGATATCAATCATGCAGATTATTACATAAAATGCTTACCATACATAAATATTGTATACAAGCTCCGTATTCTGTTGCGTATTACTACTGTACCCCTAGGCGAACAACAAACGAAATGCTTTGAATAATTGAATGTTTGGCACCACTGAAACATTGGAAAACATTCAATTAAGTGTTGTTTTTTAACAAATCGATGTCGTGACTGATAAAAGACTGTAGTTGTTGCAACTAGTACAACGATTCAAACCTAATCACAGTAACCACGTATTTCTCATAAGAAAACAAACACAAACACGAATAAAACAAGGAGCCAGTTGTAACAAAATATGTTTAATGCGTGATCTGTACAACAAACGAGAATAAATAAATGAGTCGATGGAGATATAGTGGCTGAAAGGTGTCTGTTTTCACCAGTACCGGAAGAAACGCCACATCTGTCCTGGTCGTACCATTAGAGGCATTGGTCGTCTGCAAGTAAAATGAATACGGCTTTTGTATGTTTTAGCAAACTTCTAGCAGTGATCTCCCCAGCTTCGCCATGTTACTCCTGAATAGGGGAGATCACTCTATAAAGTTTGCGTACGCAATTTGGCAAACTTCTTACATTAATTTTGTCTCCCCAGCTACGCTTTGAAAATTATTCCTAAGCAGGGGATATAATTGTGAAGAGTTTGTGAATCTGTAATTGGCAAACTTCTCACAGTGCTCTCCCATGCTTCCCTGCATTGAACATTTGGTTTCGATTTGTTGTTTTGGTCGTTCATTTAAAGGGACTATGTCAACGACAAGGGCCTCAAGGGGATCATTTCTTAAAACATCTGAACTTAAGTTATTAATGATGGCATATAATAACGATTAAAATAAGGTATATATAATGGAAAAAAGTTTTCGTATTCTGAGATTTAAAAAAAAATCAATTTATAATATGGGTTGTTTTGGTTTGGCCCTTTTCATGTTTAAATTTTGACGTCAGAAATGTGGGTATTTTGTATAACCATAGTTTACATCCGTTTCCTTACAATGCAGAATAGCGCAATTGGTTAAAGCGCTGTCTATTATTATCCTGGGGTTTTAATTGTTACATTTATTTGCTGGTTTGTTTTATCAAAAATATCATTATGTATTATATTATTTATTCTTTATTTTATGTACATGTCTTAGAATAGCCCATTTCTATGCAATAGGAAACCAATTTTTCGTTGATATAGTCCCTTTAAGTTATTTAAACTACTTTGTGTATGTTCGTGCAGCCTTTTAATAAATGCAGATGAAACGCAAAAAGAAATACTGAAACTGACAATAGTTTATTTCCTTAACAGATGTCATTTTCGTCCGAAAAAAATCAAACATGTTTATAATTTAAATAATACAAATAATATAAAGTGTCCACAGACAGGATGGCGACCTGTCTTGTTAACTGTTCTGTTATTCATCTTGCATGGATTGGAAATTCGATCCAATCTTTCGGGTCATGTCAACGTTCGATTTCAATGACATAGTGTATGTAAATCTTTCAACGGAAGATCAATTTGTCCTGATCATCGCATTTGTTATAACCAACTTATAACAGAAGGGAGAAACGATTGTACTTTGCGCCATAAAGTGTTATTTTTCATTTCATCGTGCCTCAGAAAGTTACAATTCTGCTACTCTGGTTTGCATCCAATCATTGAGTAATTAAATAATTATGGTAATTAAGCTGCATAAGTCTTCTCTGTTATTGCTGTTTAATATGAGTTGCGATACTATGAGGTTAATCTTTATTTGTGGCGCGTCGTGAGAAAACCGGTCTTAATGCATGTGCGTAAAGTGTCGTCCCGCATTAGCCTGTGCAGTCCGCACAGGCTAATCCAGGACGGCACTTTCCGCCTACAGTGAATTTATGTTTAGAAGAGACTTCCTTGAAACAGAAAATACCATAAGAGCGGAAAGTGCCGTCCCGGATTAGCCTGTGCGGACTGCACAGGCTAATCCGGGACGACACTTTACGCACATGCATTAAGTCGGTTTTCCCACGACGCCCCTCATTTACACTTAAATGTATTATGAATAAATGTGGGCCAAGTTTGAGGTTCGAGCGCCCGTAAACCGGTTTAAAACTCCCAATGCTTTGCATTGACCGTTCCAATGCGGTGGCAGCAGTTTTGCTTATGTGTGTTTCGTGTTTGTTATGTGATTTTGTGATGTGCTGCGTTGTTTTTGGCGATTGGTCACTTGCAATAAATAAAAGACCTCGTGCTGCCAATAAGATTTCCCCTCCTGCTGTCGCAGCTGGAGTTTCACTTTGGTTACATGTATATTGACGTACCTGACACATGTTTTATACATTACATGAAATTCCTATAATTAACCGACAGTTCGCAGTATGACACCGTTCCAATCTGTCTTCCTGACGTGTGTGTATTTCGTACGGTGTCCTTTAGCGCCAAATCAATTATATGTGACACCGAGGTTAGACCCTCTCATCTCTACCTTTTTAACTTGATTTTGCTAACTTCGTACCAAATGTTATTGTGTCTCTAAAAGTAAACTACGTAATGGTGGGGGGGGGGGGGGGGCGGCTTATAAACTGCGAAATACTCACTCACACGCTAGTTCGTATGGCCTTTGCGTAGGGTAAGTATAGTAAAACGGACCCACACACTCATCATAAAAACACTGAGCAGTTCGGCTAACGCAGTGGTTGGCACCCACGATTCTCACATAGGTAACAGGTTCCGACGCATGTGATTGTGGGTGCTGGTCAACATACCCGACAGGTGGAGTTTCCTAAATGGGGACCTAATTTATCACACAGCACAAGACAACATCAAAATTAAAAATATTTTAGTAAGAAATTAATGTCTGGAAATTGTTGCTATCATTGAAAATTCGTCCTAACTTTCAAAGTGTCTCTAGTAAGTAAAAAAGGTAGGGGTGATGGGAAACATCCCGGATCCTCGCAAAACGCGGCTTTGGCGCGGAATGGCCTCATAAACTTCGCTATGCACATACAATGATAAGATCATCGACCCTACCTCAGCCACCCTCCGGTTCTTCCGGTACTAGCGGGGTCGGCGCCGCCGAAGAATACGTCCAACTCATCCCCGAAGCCGCCCAAGTTCGGCCGTCCGTCCGGTCCCGTCCGGAAGTTGAGCCGGTGGAAGCTGGCACTGTTCTCCACCGACTGGGCTGCAGGAAATATGATGAAAATATAATGTTACCACCAGTAAATAGTCTGACATACCTCGAAAGTGGGCTGTCTATAAAAAGGTTGGCGTTTTCTTTCTTTTGTAATAAAAGACATTCTGCACAACGTACTCAGTCCCTGGTTAAAATGAATACTTTTCAACAAACGACGTGTCTTCTGGAATGATGATGTATCGTCGCGACACCGAATAACGGTACCGGTATTTGGAATATGAATTTTTATGGTTTTGTGTATTTATATTATTTATATTTTTATACCCAATATGTGAGTTTTTCGATTTCACTAATGCATTTTGTACTTATGCCGGATGGCTAAGTACAATAAGTTGCTTAAAGTTAGACGCAGTTTCTTACAAGTTAAAAATCAAATACATTTACAGTTCATATGGTAGAGATAAGATTTGCAACATCTGAAATAAAGCAAAAATACAAACATGGCGCTGCATGCACGTACTTCCTAACGCAATGGAAATTAGTCCGCGGATATGGGGTGGAAGTTAATTAGAAGTGAAAGAAAAACACCATGAATGGCTAGTAATTTCTCTTTCGTTAATTTTAAAAGGTAAATCATTTATTTGAAATAAATACAAGTATGGAAGAATTTTAAAAAAATATGGCAAAATTATCAGATAATTTGATTGTAACTTAATTAAACTACTGCTATACATCATTCTACATATTTAAGTAAGAAATTATTATTTATTTTGTTAGGAAAAAGTAGAAAGATTAATCAACTACAAGTATATAGAATGCATCTGACTCAAAATAAATTCATACCTTGAGCAACATTTCGGGACTGGAATATCGCAATAATTGTCATGGCAACAAGTATGTTGCAAACTCGTACTTTCGCCGGTGTCATCTTTGAGCTTCGAACTGCGAAGGAGCAATGGATAGTGGAGTGCAACCCAGCGTGTGTGTCTATTTATAGCCTCTAAAATGGAAGGTCGCGGTTCACTTGCCAAAAGGTCAAGGCATGTAATTGTTTGTACGAAAAGCGTTTTACTCGGTCGTTAATGAAATGTCGTTACAGTTTTTGTTACAAATGTATTTGTTTTGTTTGTATGGAGGAAATATTGTCAAGATACGTGCTGTTCACCGATTTTGCGTTTTAATCTGAATATTGAGGTCTATGTCATTCTAATACAAAACGGTCAGAAAAGGCAAAACATATGTAATAACAACTGTATTCATATGTAATTTCTGTATGTTTGTTACAATTACATTATTTGCTTGCTTAGTGGTAAAATTAATCAGTGGTAGTGGTTAAAGAAGTACATGATACTCTTTCCGATGATTTTCATTAGAATACGTTACGCTGACTTTCTTTAGCATTTATGATGTGAAACAAAAACATTCAATCTACCACATGCATACATTATTTACTTGTAATTGCTTAGCACAGATTAATGATTTTATACAAGACCGCGAGGAAATTAACTTCGCAAATTCGCCTTCAGAAAAGTAATATGTATATATGCGAAACATGTTTTAAACTTTCGTGAACTGCAAAAAATAAAATATAAAATGGCGCATTGTCGCATTGTCGGAAACACCATTCCGTAGAATAACCACACGAATAATTATGTTACCTGCATTGGACGCTTACACAAAATAATCTGTCGGATCATAATGTGCCTTGTTAAAATGATTTAGATAGAGTTTGAAGGGACTATGTCAACGAAATAGTTGCCTACCTATTGCACTATAAATGATATTACATGATAGAACTGAGCTATACTAAAACATATACATTAAATAAATAATAAATTATATAATACACAATGAGATATTCGATAAAAACAAACAATCTACAAAAAAATAAAACCCCAAGCTGGTATCAAACTCTCGCCTTAGGAGCCGTACAAATGAATGGCAGTAAGCTGCGCTTTAACCAACTGCGCTATCATGCTTGATAAAAAGTGTGTAGACTAGGGTTATATGAAAAACTCACAATTCTGACGTCAAACTGTAAACATGAAAAGGGCTCAACAAACTTGACCCTTCGTATAAATGGATTTTCTTCTCAGAATGCGTACACTCTTTTCCAAGTATATATACCCTGTTTTTATCGTTATTATATGCCAATGTTAAAGGGACCTGTTCACAGATTGACGAATTGCAAATTTTCCAACAATTTGTCACATATTTCAAAACTAAAAGAACGGTGTATACAAACTAGCGAAATAACCATACGGACATAGCATATTCTGTAAAAAAACGTTTCGTTTATGAGTAATCATCAGTTGAAATTGATAAAATTATAAAGCGTTTGTAACGCTTAACGATGGCATAATTTGGAGTGTTTCTGGTGTTTTCGTTTAAAATTGTTGACAACACGTGGATCACTTATGTAAGGTACAAAATGAAGAGCTAAGTATATAAATTGAATTGGCTGAGTGGTTAGACGATAGCCTTTTAATCAGGAGGTCCCGGGTTCGAACCGCGCCGGACCAAATTATTGAATTTTTTTTTTTTTTTAATCCTTATTTTTTGTCATTATATACTTGAGCTTTTTAGTACCGATGCTTCAATCTGTCAAGTTAAGACATTTAATGGCATACTTCACGAAATGCACAAATCTGTAAAGAAGTCCCTTTAATATCTTAATTTAAGATTTTTTAAAGAAATTGCCCCCCTTGAGGCCCTTGAAGTTTAAAAATAACCTCTACTTTTTTCGAGGGACAATTTTTTTTGTTGCAAAATATAATGACCTTCCATAGGTACAATACTAAACTTTATTTGTCAAATCGTTTTGCACGCCATTTGACTCGTGTCGTCTTTAATAATTCAATATGTATATCATGCAAAGACGTTTCCAAAGATTTATACCATACCAGTATCAGCTGTTTCAACACGTGAGTCATACTGTAACAGCTTGATGCATGCATGTTGTGACAGTGGACACTAATTGATGTTCATGAACATGTATGACACGTGTATGTCCATTACAAGACACCTTCCCATTGAGCCGCACTATAAGGTCACTGTCACGTAGAGAACTACTGACCCAGATTTGAGGCGTGTCCTGTCTTAATGCATTTGTGTGAAGTGTCGTCCTGGATCAGCCTGTGCAGTCGGCACAGGCTGATCCCGGACGACACCTTTCGCTTTTATGGTATTTTCTCCACTCAACCTCCGCGCAGAGATATGACTGGTTCCGAGCACAGCTCTAATCAAATCCCTGCCGTCATAACAAACCACGTGATGATGATCGATTTAAACCTTCTAGATATTATTTATGGTTTTAATTAGTTATTTTCTTTTTCTGTTTTCGTTAGTGACTGCAAACGATATATTAAAAGTCCACTTATGTAGAAAATTGCACTGAGTTGCATTAAATAAGTAAAAGTTGCAAACACGTAATCCTTCCAAATGTGGAAGGATTTTACTTGTGATGGCAGTGGTTACCGTTAACCGATAGGGGAGGTAATCTGCTGCGAGGAGTTTGAAATCCACTGCTGGCGGAAAGTGTATTTTTTATGGTCTCATCTTATGGTTACCCTATATGCTCATTAACGTGGTATTATATATGTCCCCTTTCTTTGTATTTATGTCGCATTTTATTATGGCAAATTTCGTTGTTATTCTGAATTTCAATCCTACCCTATAATTATGTCGCAGTTTTATTGTGAACCTAAATTGTTTAATGTCACATTACCTTGCTACCGACGAATTGTCTCGTTACTCTATATGTATGTGTCACATTTCGTTTGAACTCTATATATGTCGCTTCATCTAGATCACTACTTGAATTATAAAGTTTACGAAAGCCTTGCAGGACCATATTTTTTCACAAATCACATTTTTCACACATGTGAAAAATAGGATCTGATTCTTCACACATCGCAATCTCATCCTTCACATTTTTCTGTGAAAATTGTGATTGAGTCCAGTTTTTGATATGCACTCAAAAAAAAAATCATATTCTTCACACATGAAAAAAAGTGTTCAAATTTTCAAAAAAGTGAATTTTTTAAATCATAATCCTATTTTTCACACTGTATGCGCCCGAAAAACAAACGGGGTGATTTACGGTACGGTACAGTATGCATGGTATGGTACTTTATGGTACGGCATGGTACCAGACCGTTTAAGTATGGTACGACTTGGTATGGTATGGCATGGTATGGCGTGGTATGGCATGGCATGGCATGGCATGTACGGTATGGTTTGTAATGCTATGGTATGCAAATGTACAGTACAGTACAGTACGGTACGGTGCGGTACGGTACGGTGCTGTACGGTTAGGTACGGTACAGTACGATACTGGTAAGGAACGATATGGTACCGTATGATACGATACGGGAGGTACGGTACGCTACGCTACTGTACTGTCCAAAGTACGTACTAACATATGCGGAGGTTCTAATAAGATCATTGTGTTATCGTCCGTGTATACGTATATTCTAGTTCGAGAGGACATATGCATGGTTATTTTGGTTTTAATAATCCAAAAAGGACGTGTCGTTGTACGTACGTTCGGATGCGTGCATTGGTTAATATCCCAATAAAAAGATGTACGTTCGTATGAACGTACGCGAGTACATTTAAATTTCTATGTCCTAATTAGACCGTACAAACGTATTAACAAACGATTAAGCGCATGCACACATAAGTAGCTCCTAAACAGGGCTTAGTTTCTAATAGTGATGACAATACTGATGATGATGTTAAGTATAATGATAATAATGGTGATGACGAAAATAATTATGATGATGATGATGACGATGATGATGATGACGATGGTGATGATGATGATGATGATGATGATGATGATGATGATGATGATGATGATGATGATGATGACGATGATGATGATGATGACGATGATGATGATTACTGTATAATTATGCTCTAAATAATGAGTTCATCGCTTGTCCCTATACAATTTCACCATAAAATATGTGAAAATTGTGATCCGTACGCATACCCCCCTTTTTGGCCAATCACATTCTTCACACTTATGACAAATGACAAATGAGATCCTATTCTTCACAGGCGTGATCCTACAAAGCCTTTCCATGACTGGTTAGCTATTTTGTCAGTGTTTAGAACTTCGTAAAAAAAGAAATATGTTTTTGTTGTTGTTGTTGTTTAACAAAAGTGGTCTGCTAATTATAATGTGTGGTACTTTTTAATTTGTTATTTTCGAAGACAGTCGGCTGCCTGGCAAATTGCCTGTCACAATATTCACGGCAATATCTATCAAATAATATATAAACAGAGGGAATAAAAGCTTCACAAAAGGTCAAAGCAAACCGCAAGTTTACTGATGTCGATTGCATTTGGCATTTATGATTAATCATAAATCATGGGAGATTTAACAATTAAATTGTTGTGTAATGAGAAATATGAGATTGCCTGCAGGTGGCTAGCGGATGTCGACGGAATGTCTGCACTCCAGTTTTTTTTTAAAGAGACTTGTTCATAGGTTTCGTTATTTTTTAATATGCCATTAAATGTCTAAATTGGAAAAACTTTAGCATCTAAGTAAAGAACATAAGTATTCTTATAAGAAAAGCATTTAAAAAATATATATGAGGCGCGTCGTGATAAAACCGGGCTTAATGCATGTGTGTAAAGTGTCGTCCCGGATTAGCCTGTGCAGTCCGCACAGATTAATCCGGGACGGTACTTTCCGCCTACAGTTGATTTATGTTTAGAATAGACTTCCTTGAAACAGAAAATACCATAAAAGCGGAAAGTGTTGTCCTGGATTAGCCTGTGCGGACTGCACAGGCTAATCCGGGACGACACTTTACGCACATGAATTAAGTCCGGTTTTCCCACGACGCGCATCATATATCAAATGTGCCACCAGCGGGGATCGAACCTACGACCCCCGGATCAAAAGTCTGACGCCAAAACCTCTCGGACAATTTAATTTATATACACGTCCGAGTAAGTTTTACTTTATGGAAGTGATTCAATAACAAATACAATAGAAGTACTCGAACATGTTAAATCGTTTCGCGTTACCAACGCTTTATAATTTTATCCATTCAACTGATGATTACTCATCAACGAAACGGTATGTTCAATATATTTTCTATGTCAGTAGTGCTATTTCGCTCCTGTATGTACAGTTTTCTTTTCTTTTTTTTTGGAATCTGTGACAAAATTTGGAAATTGTCAATTCGTCAATCTGTGCACAGGTTAACATGTTTCTGTGAGTACGTCGTTTTATAAGTACTTTTTTTCAAAATCATGATTAAATATACGCATTCAGTCTGTATTAATTATCAAATAAAGAATAATGATTCAACCGTTTATTCCAAACAAATGGAATTATTCAAACATGTGCAATAAATGCAAACTTTCATTTTGCTTCATGGTATACATGCAGTGGTACGTTCCAGCAAATAAGTTTTTTAAAAGCAATCGTGTAACACAAAATGGGGTACAATAAATAACGCAAAATGGTAAAATAGATAACGAAAACTGGTACAATCGATAACGGAAAAATGGGGTACAATAAATAACACGAAATAGTACAATAGATAACGCAAAATTGTGCAATATATAACGCAAAATAGAGTACAATAAATAACGCGAAATTATACAATACGGAACGAAAAATGGGTACAATAGATTATGCAAAATGGGTTATAAAAAATAACGCGAAATGGGGTAAAAAAAGAAATTACGCGAAATGGGGTACAATAAATAACGCAAAATGGGATACAGTAGATAACGCAAAATGGGGTAAAATAAGTTACGCGAAATGGGTAAGATAAATAACGCGAAATGGTACAATAGACAACGCAAAATGGGGTACAATACATAATGCGAAATGGTACATTAGGTAACGCAAAATGGGGTACAATATTTAACGCAAAATGGGGTACAATAGATAATTAAAAAGGTACAAACGATAACGCGAATGGAAAGATATTGAGCAGTTAGAATACAGTAGCGTTGCTTCCTTAAGGCTTACGTGCCTTAACAATTTTTCTAGCGATGAGAAATATAAAATGGCCAAAAATGCAATTCAAGAGGGCCAAGATGGCCCTAGGTCGCTCACCTGAGTTTAAGGCATCATAAAGGCTTATAACAATTCAGACGGCCAAATGACCCTAAAACACTTACCTGAGTATAAAGATCTGGGCCTTGCAGTTTCACGAGAAGATTTTTAAAGTCTTTATAAACCATGTGACCCCCAGGGCGTGGCCACTTTTTACACTTGGGAAATATTTGAACAATCTTTGTAGAGGACCTTGCGGTTTCAGATGAGAAGATTTTTAAAGTTATTTTGCTATTTAAGTCTATATATAAACCATGCGACCCCCGGGGCGTGGCCAGTTTTTACCCCAGGGGCATAATTTGAACAATCTTTGTAGAGGACCACTATCTGGCTAAAATATGAAACCTCTGGGCATTACAGTTTCAAAGGATAATATTTTCAAGGCCCACTTGCCATATAAGTCTATATAAACAATGTGACCCCCGGGGTGTGGCCAGTTTTGACTCATTTAAAAAACCTTGGTAGAGGACCACTACATAGTGTAACATACCAAATATAAAAATACTGGGCCTTGTGGTTTCACAGGAGATTTTTAAAGTCATTTTGCTATTTAAGTCTATATAAACTCTGTGACCCATGGGGCGTGGCCAGTTTTGAACCCAGGGGCATCATTTGTACAATCTTTGTAGAGAACCACTATATACAATGTTACATACCAAATATGAAACCTCTGGGCCTTGATGTTTCAGAGAAGAAGATTTGTAAAGTCATTTTGCTATTAAAGTCTCAATAAACAATGTAACCACCCGGGGCGTGGCCAGTTTTTACCCCAGGGGCATCATTTGAACACTTTTTGTAGAGGACCACTATAAAATGTTACATACCAAATATAAAACCACTGGGCCTTGCGGTTTCAGAGAAGAAGATTTTTAAAGTCATTTGTTATTTAAGTCTATATAAACCATATGATCCCAGGGCGTGGCCATTTTGTACCCCAGGGGTATAATTTGAACAATCTTTGTGGAGGACCACTACACAATGTTTCATGCTAAATATGAAACCTCTGTGCATTACAGTTTCACAGAAGATTTAAGGCCCACTTGCCATATAAGTCTATGTAAATAATTAGACCCCCGGGGCGTGGCCAGTTTGGACCCCAGGGGCATCATTTGAACAATCTTTGTAGAGGACCACTACACAATGTTTCATGCTAAATATGAATCCTCTGCGCATTGCGGTTTCAAAGGGGCAGATTTTTAAGGCCCACTTGCCATATAAGTCTGTAAAAAAATAATGTGACCCCCGGGGCGTGGCCAATTTTGACCCCAGGGGCATCATTTGAACCATTTTTGTAGAGGACCACTATAAAATGTTACATACCAAATATGAAACCACTGGGCCTTGTGGTTTCAGAGGAGAAGATTTTTAAAGTCATTTTGCTATTTAAGTCTCTATAAACAATGTGACCACCCTGGGCGTGGCCAGATTTGATCCCAGGGGCATCATTTGAACACTCTTTTGTAGAGGACCACTATAAAATGTTTATAAAATTGAAAGCTCCAAGCCTAGTGGTTTCAGAGAAGAAGATTTTTAAAGTTTTCAGTTTTTAAATCTATTTTAGCTCTGGTGACCTATATATGCAGCGGACCGGAACGACTTGAACAATTTTGAAAGAGGGTCGCCCAAGGATCATTCCTGTGAAGTTTGGTGAACATCTGCCCAGCGGTTTAGGAGGAGATGTTCTTTGAATGAAAATGTTGACACACGACGCACGACGCACGACACACGATGAACAACGGACGACGGACATAAGGCGATCCAAAAAGCTCACCATGAGCACGTTGTGCTCAGGTGAGCTAAAAACCATGAGGTTGTTTTGATACTTTATTGCTTAAAGATAGCATTCGTCAATATAAAGAGAAACACACACACATGTATATATATTGAATGATACAAACTGTTACGTGTGTTGTTTTTTGTTTTAATATAAGTTGTGTGTTTTTATATTGAAAGAGTGCTGTAATTGGTTATGAAGATTAAGTTATAACCAGTTACTAAAAACGTTGCTAAAACAGTTGCAGATCCGTGTTTGTAGAACAAAAATTGGGTCACGTAGGAAAAAAGTTAACAAAAAAAGTTATGCCTACATACCTACCTTACTTTTTTCCAAGACATTAGCGGAAACAAACAACTTTTTTGCTAAAACATTACACCTCGTATTTAATATTGATGCAATCGTTACGCAACGATGTATCTACACAACCGATAAAAATACACAAGTATACGGACGGACACAATTATAGCGTAATCCACTTATTAAATTTGGAATTATCTGACATGTGAGGGCATGTTCGTATTGACCATAAAAGATTCGTAATCATGGGACAGTTTGAGTCATCACATAACACGTCAGAAAATACGTATACATGCATATTCATAGACGCACGTGCATTCTTTCATTTTACCACACTCACTTAAACAGATAAGACAAAAAAAAACAAGGTTTTCTTATGTACTTTAATTTAGGACACGTTGCATATTAAGATGTTTTGTGTTTTTTAGCGTTTGTCGTTAAATGTCATGATATTTTCTTAGTATTACGTCAGATAAATTCTTCCACCAATTTATTGACAACTCCATAATATTTATGCTCTTGTTTGGTCATTAAATTTTAACTTCCAACGATTTTGATATAGTTCGCGAATGGGTTATGAGAAGTTTTCTTCGTGTGTAGTTAAAAGTTTGTTAGTGAGAATCTTCGACAGCTGGTTTACATTTGTGGTCAATTACATTTCCTTAACATTGTGACATATGGCGTCCTCATTTGAGTTTATAAGACCAGTCTCACATCATTTACTTTAAGTTATGTCACCAGAGATGTCAGTGATCGCAGTAAGTTGAATGAATATTATTAACATGGCCTTAAATGGTCTACTTTAATTACGTTTCAATATGTGTCAGTAGTAATGTATAGTTTATTATGACAAGCAAACACGTTCCATATTGTAAACATTAATTATTAAGTGGCAGTCCATTAAAAACAAGATGTCGTGTTTATCCATGGGAGTTGACAGCAGGTTAATATACTGGAGATTTCATTGTACCGTGACCACTATGTCGGACACCCGGACACATTCAGTCGCTCAGGTTAATATACTGGAGATTTCATTGTACCGTGACCACTATGTCGGACACCCGGACACATTGAGTCGCTCGTGCGTGTGGAAAGATCAAGAGTAAAATAGCAGGGTGCTGAACGCTGCTCCTCTTTTGCTCATCCCTGTTGCCCCTCATACGAATGTTGAATATCTTTTCAAATTGTGCATACTTTAGCAAATAGCCAATGACAAAGGAAGAGAGCATGGCTAAAAACCTTATTAATGAAAACTCAATTTTTTATAAAATGTCAAAGAACTGGGCAGGCTTTCCACCACTGTCTGATCATACATACATATTTACGTATATACGGTTAATTTATGCCAAATTCATAATGATCATCCGTCTCATTTTAAAACCAACAGTCTCGCCGCACTCCCACTGGCCTCTTTTCCAAGACCGATCTCATTCAAATACGGGATTGTCTATGTAGCCACTTTTCCTGTATATTCGGCCACTAAAGCGCTAAGCTGGTTTTATACCCTAAATGGACACAATTTCAACACCAGTGAGACTTTTATCTATAAATTTAATGTACAGAGATCAGCCATTCACTTAGTTACTGGCCAATTCTAAGAAGGCACTCTAGAAATCCATAAATGTATCAGATGTTTCCTATCATTTGATTCGGTCTTCATTTCGATAAGAAAACACTAAAATTGTGTTACAATTTTGATATAATTCATTAGAAGCATTCTTTATTAGACTAACATACACTAGCATACTGTTTGAAAAAGAATTTTAACATAATTCTTGGCTTATGCACAAAGTGTGTAGCAATTTTTAGGAATTTCTTTTAAATCTTAATTTTCTCAGACAAAAATCTAAAATTCGCAATTTTTAAAGCCAAAAACAATATTTATGTGATAGACTTGTATCAATACAGATAACTAACACAAGATTTATAAGAAGTAATCGTTATTTTCCATTATCTGGGGGTGGTAGAATCTATAGGAATGGCTGAATCTATAGGAAAGAAGGATGCATACGCACTGTTATAGGTTCGACATATAGTTCCACAATTTGTAAATTCAGCATGCATGCACATTTTAATTCAACATTTTATCTTTTAACGGACGCAATATGGTGTAAAATTATTCCCTTATGCATACATGTATATATGTTTACAGATTTTTTTTACAGCAGTTTGAACGTACATGTAGTTTATTTCCCAAAAGACCTCGGGCTAATGTACACAGCTAGCCATTGCTATGATCATACGGCCATTGCGCTTACTGTGGACATTATAAATTAACAACCGAGATCCCTGGCTATAGTTTCCCATGTGGATATAATCCGAACATTCAAATAGGTTATAAGACATGGTATACAGGATTCGCATTTGCCAAACAAGAGAATATTTCTCTTTTCACCAAGCTGACGTTGTCACTTCATCGGTTGTCAATGGATGCCAACAACAGCGTGATTTGATGTGGTATTACTTGTATTTTAACATGATACTCGCAATAACTGATAGACAAAGAACAAAATTACCGTTGTTAAACTACCCAATAAAAACGCAAAAGAAGTCCCGATTCTGTGCGGAGTATAGTAAAAGGTAGTTCTAATTACAACTGCAAAAACATTTATCAAATCAGGAATCACGTAAGAATGGAAATAATGTTCGCATTATCGTTGTTTATCGGCTAATACACAACTCTTTGTCGTTCTGATGTGTGGCTATTAAACCTATTAATTGTTACGCATCAGAACTCCAAATCGTTGCGTAGTGGCCGATAAACAACGACAAATCGAAAGTTATTTCTTAAGTCTTAAGTATACACATTTATAAGTATCTTCTAGGTTTTGTTTGTAGTTTTTTTTAACATCGCCATTCAATGTTCGCTAACATCTGGATTTCGTCATGATTTCGATATATGATTTGTTACAATTTAAAATATGGTGGCATACTTCTGCATAAGATAACCAGATAATGTTCATAAATGTTTAACAAACCTTTAAGCTTTTGACGTTTTAGTGAAACAAAAAACTGTTTATCAAGACAAAATGTCAAATTTCAAATTGTGACCGTAAGTTTAGTGAATGAATAATGAAAATATTTTCATGAAAATTTGACTTTTTTGACATTTTGTCCAATTTTCACAAACAATATCTTGTTATCTTATGCAGAAGGATGCCACCATGCGTACTGTGTATATTGTATTTGTAAAAGTTAACACGGCTGACATTTCAAAGTGTTTCGTGCATACTTTACAGTGGCAACATTGGCGTGTCAAACACGTTATAAATGTTTCATTAAAAATATACGGGATTAATGGCCGGGAAATTATGCCCGACAAGATCCTTTTTTTAATAATTGTTCTTTGGAAACTTATATTCGTATTTCGATCTACCCGATATGGAATATGGAACTATATTTATAAGTTTTCTGTGTGTAAACATGAGGAAATAAAAACAATACGTTAACATAATAAAATTGCTATTTTAAATATGGGAACACCTTTGCATATTACGTAAACACTTTGATTGTTGTTTGATAATTTAATATTCCGTAGACATGTTATGACTTGGCTTTATCACGGTCCAAAGATCTATCAATAAACGGAGATCTTTCAAGAAACATAGATCTCTGCACAGTCCAGGTAAACGGAACACACACTAAAAGTATGTTTGCACTTAATGACCTTTGTTACGTGCGGACCTGGACATACCTATATCCTCTGACCACAAAGCGACCCCCTGTGTGACAAGGAAACAAGAAACATGAACGGCGAACATGGGTCTTGACCATCCCTCGATGTCCTACAGCGTGTCAAAATCGGCGCTGACATCGTGCCCAGGTGTGGCGCGGTGACGTGCAACACGTACGCGACATGCAGTAGAGGGCAAGTTCAGAATTAAAAGAAACTTGAATAGCATTTGGATTGACAGTGCCTGCACCAAACAACACGTACGCGAAATGCAGTAGAAGGCATGTTCAGAATTAAAAGAAACTTGAATAGCATTTGGATTGACAGTGCCTGCACCAAACAACACGTACGCGAAATGCAGTAGAAGGCATGTTCAGAATTAAAAGAAACTTGAATAGCTTTTGGATTGAATGAACCAAACTGGTGTTTGAATAATATTTACTAATATTACACGCCATGGTGATTCTGAATGCTAATTAAACCCCAGCTGCATAAGCTGTGCTTACAGACGTACTCCAGCTGCATCGACTGTAGTTTCATACGTATTCCAGCTGCATCGACTGTACTTTTTCAGACGTACTTTGTCAACTGCACTTTTCGACGTTCTTCAATTGCATCGACTGTAGTTTCAGACGTACTCCAGCTCCATTGACTGTACTTTTCAGACGCATTCCAGCTGCATCAGCTGCACTTTCAGACTCACTTCAGCTGTGTCAGCTGCACTGTCAGACATGTTCCAGCTGCATCAACTGCTCTTTCAGACATGTTTCTACTGCATCGGCTGTACCTTCAGATGTACTACAGCTCCATCGGCTGTATTTTCAGACATACTCCAGTTGCATTTATTATACTTTCAGACTTCCTCTGGCTGCTTCGACTGTACTTTCAGACATAGTCATGCTGCATTCGCTGTACTTTCAGAATTTTCCAGCTGCATCGACTGTAATTTCAGACGTACTCCAGCGGCATCGGCTGTACTTTACAGACATACCCCAGCTGCATTCATTTTACTCTCAGACGTACTCTGGCAGCTTTGACTGTATCTTCAGAATACTCCAGCTCTATCAGCTGTACTTTACAGACATACTGTTTCAGACGTACTACAGCTGCATTGGCTGTTGTTTCAGACGTTCTACAGCTGCATTGGCTGTTGTTTCAGACGTTCTACAGCTGCATTGGCTGTTGTTTCAGACGTACTACAGCTGTATTGGCTGTTGTTTCAGACGTCCTACAGCTGCATTGGCTGTTGTTTCAGACGTTCTACAGCTGCATTGGCTGTTGATTCAGACGTTCTACAGCTGCATTGGCTGTTGTTTCAGACGTACTACAACAGCATTGGCTGTTGTTTCAGACGTACTACAACGGCATTGGCTGTTGTTTCAGACGTACTACAGCTGCATTGGCTGTTGTTTCAGACGTTCTGCAGCCGCATCAACTGTACTTTCAGACGTACTACAACTGCATTGGCTATTGTTTAAGACGTACTACATCTGCATCGACTGTACTTTCAGACGTTCTATAACTGCATCGACTGTACTGACATACCTACTGCAGGTGCATCGGCTGTACAGACAGACGTACTAAAGCTGCATCGGCTGTTGTTTCGTACGTACCACAACTGCACTGGCTGTTGTTTCAGACGTACTACAGCTGCATCGGCTGTTGTGTTAGAGATACTACAGTTGCATCGGCTTACCTTAAGACATACTCCAGCTGCATCAGCTGTACTTACATACTCCAGCTGCATTGGCTGTACTTACATACTCCAGCTGCATTGGCTGTACTTTCAAACATACTCCAGCTGCATTGGCTGTACTTTCAAACATACTCCAGCTGCATTGGCTGTACTTTCAAACATACTCCAGCTGCACTTACCGACATGATCCAGCTGCATTGGCTGTACTTTCAAACATACTCCAGCTGCATTGGCTGTACTTTCAAACATACTCCAGCTGCACTTACCGACATGATCCAGCTGCATTGGCTGTACTTACATACATCCTTTAGCTGCATTGGCTGTACTTAAATACATGCTCCAGCTGAATTGGCTGTACTTACATACATGCTCCAGCTGCATCGGCTGTACTTACATACATGCTCCAGCTGCATCGGCTGTACTTACATACATGCTCCAGCTGCATTGGCTGTACTTACATACATGCTCCAGCTGCATTGGCTGTACTTACATATATGCTCCAGCTGCATGAGCTGTACTCAAATATATGCTCCAGCTGCATTGGCTGTACTTACATACATGCTCCAGCTGCATCGGCTGTACTTACATACATGCTCCAGCTGCATCGGCTGTACTTACATACATGCTCCAGCTGCATTGGCTGTACTTACATACATGCTCCAGCTGCATTGGCTGTACTTACATATATGCTCCAGCTGCATTGGCTGTACTTACATATATGCTCCAGCTGCATTGGCTGTACTTACATACATGCTCCAGCTACATTGGCTGTACTTACATACATGCTCCAGCTGCATGAGCTGTACTAAAATATATGCTCCAGCTGCATTGGCTGTACTTACATACATGCTCCAGCTACATCGGCTGTACTTACATACATGCTCCAGCTGCATTGGCTGTACTTACACACATGCTCCAGCTGCATTGGCTGTACTTACATACATGCTCCAGCTGCATTGGCTGTACTTACATACATGCTCCAGCTGCATTGGCTGTACTTACACACATGCTCCAGCTGCATTGGCTGTACTTACATACATGCTCCAGCTGCATTGGCTGTACTTACATACATGCTCCAGCTACATTGGCTGTACATACATACATGCTCCAGCTACATTGGCTGTACTTACACACATGCTCCAGCTGCATGAGCTGTACTCAAATATATGCTCCAGCTGCATGGTTGTACTTACACACATGCTCCAGCTGCATTGGCTGTACTTACATACATGCTCCAGCTGCATTGGCTGTACTAACATATATACTCCAGCTGCATCGGCTACACTTTCAGAAATACTCCAGATGCACTTTCAGACTCCAGCTCTACTTTCAGACATACTCCAGCTGCATCGGCTGTGCATTTATATACACTTTTTTTTCATATTCTTCGCTGATTTTTGTCGGGTTGGTTGTGACAGAACGAAAGAAGACAGAAGTTTATGTCGTATTAAAGCAAGATCGTTGACTTTCGGCATGAAACTGATTGCAGTGGGCAAAAAGTGAGTTGAACATGTAATATACACACAACTATTTTAGCTGTGAATATGGAACTATATTTATAAGAACTACATGTTTCTGTTATATCATACTGTGAAGAGAGGTTTGTTAAACGGCATAATGCGCGACCCAGCTTGTACACCTCAGATAGAGACAGACTTGTGGCCATGTTGCCACGTCGACATTTCGGTCAGTCGATTCAAGGATTCACTGGCTAAAGAGTGCGGAACCCCACTCAAGAGCCCAGTTGGGTTGTGCGACTGTCGGCGATGTAGTGGTGTTAGTTTAATTTAGCTCCAAAAAAGTCATTGCGTACTGTCGTGAAGTTAGGCTTCATTTTTACCATAATAGGTCTTTATAGAAATCTTTAAAGGATCTTAATTTTATTGTTGACAGGTACAACATCATATATCACAACAATGACTTCTGCATAACCCATACACGTGTGCGTGGTCATATTAAACAAGCAAATGACAGGAAAGGTTTTCATCAAAATAGTTTATTAAATGCAGAATTTTGAACCCATGAGCGTAGCAAGATTTCCAACAAACCAGATTAGTGTATCCAGTTGGTTGAATATTTATTGTCAAACATTCAACCTAGACAGCAACATGGTAAAATCCGACCTTTTAATTTGCAACATGGTAACATCCGACCTTTTATTTTGCAACATGGTAACATCCGACCTTTTATTTTACACATCCGTAGTTCAAGGAAAATGTCTCGTTTTAAACATATCAAACTGACAAACTCTGATGGGTGCATGTTTAAACTGTTTCTAAGGAACTAATTTGCTTCAAAACATCAATAAAATATTTTCTATCGTTATTGCATGTGTACTCAAACTATAAAACTAGATACTATGTATTTTTCTACACAACTTAGTTCAAAATTAAATTACATTTTCTCACTACAAATAATTTACTTGCAACTAACTGCAACATTATTGTAAAACAATGAACATAACAGAAAAGTATCAATAATGGATAGTCTCAAATTTAAATAAAATAAAATACACAGATTAGGCACTTATTTTACCAGCATGACAACATGCCTATCAAAAATATTAAAAAGATAATAAACTTTGGGTGTTTTTTATATATCAAAAATGAATTTAAAAGAGATATATTGGAAAACTGTGGTGCTAGTTAATATTAATTATTCTTCCAATATTAATAGAATTGTACTTTTATGACAAAATAAGAGCCATACAAATATTAACATAACGAAGAAAGTTTTGTTACAAAAACATGGTCATCAGACGCTTACCAAGTAATGAACATATCATTGTATTTTGCTACGTACATCAAAACTCTCAAATATATCCTTGCATGACTTATGAATGCTTAAGTTAATACAATTATTAGTTTTTATACATAGCTGTATGAAAACAACTTCCGTCATGGGTTTTACAGTTGAAAAAAACATTATCAAGATTTCTTGTCAAAATATACAAAACAAACATTTATAGGGAACAATAAGATTCATAATAAATGTAACATTTACATTTTTAAAATATACTTTAACACAATTAAAAACATGGTAAAACATGTGCCTGAGGTGGGAAAACGAACAGCCAACAAAGTAACAATGGTGTATGCTCGTCCAGATATTCATATAATTAAAAATGAATTTGCAGACTTTAGTATCTGAATGATCAACAAAAATACAAATAAAACACATGGTATAAAAATCAGTATTACACTGTAGAGAACAAAAACATTCATTTTTAAAACACTGGGTTTATAAAATACTATCATTTTACAAACTACAGCATAAATCAAAGTGGTAGTTCTTGACATTTGCTGTCCCCACATTGTTCAACAGATAAACAGGCAAAACTAATTTCACACAACAAGCTATAATCAGAAAAAAATAGCTCCCTTTTTTCTTGTATGTTTAGCAATTCAATCAATGTCATTTCATTGTCATTGGCTAATTTCTAATATGAATATGTGCATATTAAATTTCAAACAGTAGTCAAATGTTTGTCAACATTCATGTGTTTACTAACACTGAGGGCCAGCAAGGGGGAACCAAAGAAGTTTGTTTGTATTTCTCTCCGTTTTTAACAGTATTTCATTCATATCACGGCAGTCAGTTACCCTACTCACACTTTTCCTGGGCAATCTTAGCCGATCTAAGCAGTTTACCAGTACCAAGTGCACATACTTATGCCAGTAACTGACAACTGCCCTACTTGAATCAGAGGTAGGGGGAGAATGGCCGTTGAAAATAACTGGCTAGAGAGTGCGGAACCCCACTCAAGAGCCCAGTTGGGTTGTGCGACTGTCGGCGATGTAGTGGTATTTGTTTAATTTAGCTCCAAATAAAGTAATTGTGTACTGTCGTGAAGTTAGGCTTCATTTCTACCATACTAGGTCTTTATAGAAATCTTTATAGGTTCTTAATTTTATTGTTGACAGGTACAACATCATATATCACAACAATGACTTCTGCATAACCCATACACGTGTGCATGGTCATATTAAACAAGCAAATGACAGGAAAAGTTTTCATCAAAATAGTTTATTAAATGCAGAATTTTGAACACATGAGCGTAGCAAGATTTCCAATGAACCAGATTCGTGTATCCAGTTGGTTGAATATTTATTGTCAAACATTCAACCTAGACAGCAACATTTTAAAAGCCGACCTTTTATTTTGCAACATGGTAAAATCCGACCTTTTATTTTGCAACACGGTAACATCCGACCTTTTATTTTACACATCCGTAGTTCAAGGAAAATGTCTCGTTTTAAACATATCAAACTGACAAACTCTGATGGGTGCATGTTTAAACTGTTTCTAAGGAACTAATTTGCTTCAAAACATCAATAAAATATTTTCTATTGTTATTGCATGTGTACTCAAACGATAAAATTAGATACTATGTATTTTTCTACACAACTTGTTCGTTCAAAATTAAATTACATTTTCTCACTACAAATAATTTACTTGCAACTAACTGCAACATTATTGTTAATACAATTATTAGTTTTATACATAGCTATATGAAAACAACTTCCGTCATGGGTTTTACAGCTGAAAAAAAAACATTATCAAGATTTCTTTTAGAAGATATTGTCAAAATATACAAAACAAACATTTATAGGGAACAATAAGATTCATAATAAATGTAACATTTACATTTTAAAATATACTTTAACACAATTAAAAACATGGTAAAACATGTGCCTGAGGTGGGGAAACGAACAGCCAACAAAGTAACAATGGTGTATGCTCGTGCAGATATTCATATAATTAAAAATGAATTTGCAGACTTTAGTATCTGAATGATCAACAAAAATACAAATAAAACACATGGTATAAAAATCAGTATTACGCTGTAGAGAACAAAAACACTCATTTTTAAAACACTGGGTTTATAAAATAGTATCATTTTACAAACTACAGCATAAATCAAAGTGGTAGTTCTTGACATTTGCTGTCCCCACATTGTTCAACAGATAAACAGGCAAAACTAATTTCACACAACAAGCTATAATCAGAAAAAAATAGCTCCTTTTTTCTTGTATGTTTAGCAATTCAATCAATGTCATTTCATCGTCATTAGATAATTTCTAATATGAATATGTGTATATTAAATTTCAAACAGTAGTCAAATGTTTGTCAACATTCATTTGTTTACTAACACTGAGGGCCAGCAAGGGGGAACCAAAGAAGTTTGTTTATTTGTATTTCTCGACGTTTTTAACAGTATTTCATTCATATCACGGCAGTCAGTTACCCTACTCACACTTTTCCTGGGCAATCTTAGCCGATCTAAGCGGTTTACCAGTACCAATACTTATGTCAGTAACTGACAACTGCCCTACTTGAATCAGAGGTAGGGGGAGAATGGCCGTTGAAAATAATTTCATGACCAATCCCCACACAAGTTATGTGGCAGGGTTGGGGAGTTAACTCACTATCCCCGTATTGACAGTCCTGCGCTCTTCGAACTGAGCAATCCGGGCCAGGCAAGGAACCAAAGAAGGAGCAGGACCCAGCTATTCTGCTGTGCCGGTTTCCCTATACTGCACCCAAATTATGAACTGAAGTAGAAATCTTTAGATGAATACAGCACTATTACCATAATACAGATTATTAAACATAGAATTATATTAAACCTAATGCAAATCATTTGTGTTGAATGCTTATGAAACTAAAGGAATTTCAAATAGAAGATAATTATTAAAGCAAGAGCTGTCTCAGGACAGCGTATTGACTATTCATACTTCTTTAACAGAGTTATGGGCCTTAGTCAGTGACCTTACATAATGACATCAAAGACATGTGAGAAGTTTCAAATGAATATCTGTAGTAGTTAAGAGATCTCTACTTATAAAATGACCTTGAATACATGTGTGAAGTTTTAAATGAACATCTGTAGTAGATAAGAGATATTAAGTTTTTGCTCGTAAATCTTAACCAGAGCATAATGCCGACGCCTGCAAACGTGTGAGTGGAATAGCTCGGACTATTTGGTGAATAGTTGAGCTAAAAATCAATCTCATTAAAATCAAATCTTAACATTGTTAGGATCTGAAGACATGGTATAACAGGTCACGTTCAAATGACCTTCCGAACAATAAAATATGAGCCGTGCAGCGCCCAATGAAATTGCCTCTTGCACAGCAATGTTTGGCCACGGTTTTTGAAATGTGATGCATTTCCAGCTGATCCTCGGGAATAAATCATTTACACTTAATTTTCACGCCTATAACAATGGATATAGTGGTACCTTAGGAGAGTAAACATCCAAAGTTCACGTTAATTTTGTGCATAGTATTTGTGGTTTATATATGAAGTTATACCACAACATTTTGAAGGCAACATTTTGATTGGCTCCTGAAAAGGTCATCTGAACGTGACCCGTAATGCGAAGTCATGAGATCCAGTCAGCGGATAATATAGTAGCGTCAAACTGGAGATGATTTTCATGAGATTGGGCTAAAAATGTGCCTCACACTATTAAATGCCTAACACAAACGATGGCTTGTTTGATAACAAATCCAAATAATGTACACAAGATTCAAGATAGTACTACATAACATGATATACAACATATAAAACACTTTCATCAAATACACTCGCGCAAGTTTTATTCACACTAAGATTTGTTGTGATCGTAATAGCTGCCTATATATGCTCCATTTAACATATGAACACAAATGTGAAAATAGATTTTTGGCAATAAAACCAACTGCCAACCAAACCAAATAAAATGTTACAGCAGCAATTACATGACATGACTTATTTGTAAACATCATTCCGATGTTGCACAGCAGCACAATTACCATTCTTTTAATACATACGCAACAGCACATATACAAAGTAAATTGTACATACAAATTTCACTTCCGACATTGTTGGTGACAATACGAGAGTTTTGCGTTACATATGACAATGCTTAATAACAAAGCAATTATGTAATATAACAGTTAAATTGTCATTAGAAATAAAATAACATTTCTGAAACGTAAGTATTCAAATGAATATAAATGTGCTCATAAAGGCTGTATTTCTAACTTCATTCTGACTAGCAGCACTATTTTTTTTATATTTTGGATTTTTATTGTGCTTTAGTAGCAGTATATTAAGATCAAACCTATGTCCCTTCAATCTTTAACCTTTTAAAGTTTATATAAGGCACTTTCTAGTCTCTCAGAATCACCTTGCACATAAATACACGGTTTCCTTCTGGTTCTTTTTGTTATTTCAGCTGATGAGACATGAATTTATTTCCTAAATTTAAAGGCAATTCTGAACTCGACATCAGTTGTATATGATATGCACGCGAGCCCCCTTAATGTTAGGGGAAAGATGTTAACATCTGTCGTGTCCAGCTCTCAGACATTCTTTTCTTCCGCCAAAGAAGCCCCTTAATGTTAGGTGTAAGATATTAACATCAGTCTCGTGTTCAGCTCTCAGCCATTTCTTTCTTCTGCCAAGGCCTGGTACTTTGCCTGCAATGCAGAAAATATAGTGTTTACCATAACATTTCCATTACTTGGCAAAGGGTGAGCTGTCAAATTTGAGGCGCATCAAGGGAAAACCCGACTTAATGCACAGGCTAATCCGGGACAGCACTTTCCGCTTTTATGGTATTTTCTGTTTCAAGGAAGTCTCTTCTAACCATAAATCAACTTTAGGCGGAAAGTGCCGTCCTGGATCAACCTGTGCAGACTGCACAGGCTGATCATGGAATACACTTTACGCACAAGCATTAAGTCCGGTTTTCCCACGACGTGCCTCATTAATTTTTTTTGGGGGGGAGGGGGGGGAGATTCCCTAACTCCCTCAAAGGGTTAACCAAACGCCAACTTTCCAAACAGATCCCAGTGGCCAAATTCCAGAAACATCTTAAGTAACATTTTTCACATTTAAATGGCAATGTGCTATTTGTGTATTAATTATAAACTTATTAACTATTATTTACATAATGGCAATGTGCTATTTGTGTACTAATTATAAACTTATAACTATTATTTACATAACTCCAAAGGGGTTGACAAAATTAATTGTAAACATATTTCATGACAAAAACTGCAACCTTAGTGAAAATATTAAGAGATAAACATAAGATGTTTCTGGAATACAGACCCAGGACCTGTAAGCATTTATTTTGTTAATTTGTATTATAATATATGACGTTTGGCGATCAAAAGGAGGAATTCAAACAGAATTGCAGCTATACTTGCCTTGTTCTATTTGTTCTTGGTTTTAACTTGGTTTCATGCTATTGACCATAAGATACTAGTCAGTCAAGGATTGAGCTGACCAATAATGGGTTCAGATTTCAGTGGTAAATAATAGCACTTGGTTGCATAATCCAATCGATTTTCTTCAAATCCTTGGACAAACAACCTTGGACAAACAAAAAGGCGGAGTTACTTGCGCTTCTAAACCACATGAGAAAAGATTTGAGAAAAGGGCAAGACACAGAAGCTCAATAATGTCTAGAGACAGAGAATGCAATAAACTAAACCTAATTTGGACAGTTTATAACCTATTTGGAGGCTAAACCATACGCCCACAAATACAGATCTGACAGTGATATAACATGAAAATTCATACCATCTTTTTCTCTGAAAGTTTGCCAAACTTATGCATGAGTTTGTTTCTAACTTCCTCGTCACTGAGATCCGGCTTGGAGACTTTATAGTCGTCAAACCTCTCCTCCACGTACACATCTTCAGCCGTTACCTTGACAACCTTCTTGGCTTTCTTCTTCTTAGGGTGCCTCGGGGACTGAAAACACGTCAAATTTGACACCTTGGTTAACACTGAATTGTGGTCGTATATAGTTTCTAGCAGAACATTTTTATGGCTTTTGCAGGACCTCTTTTCTTGGGGATGGAGACCAGAGCCCATTCCACGAAGCTCCTTAGGAAAAATTTAAGTAAATTTCATAAATTCATACAATTCCTTAAGTCTCTGACTGTGCCATGCGTAGGTCTATTTAAATTAAATCATTTTAAACTAGTAAATATAGCTTAGATGTTTAGCAGTTTATCATTTTCTAAACAGAAATCATTTGAGGCGCGTCGTGGGGAAACCGGACTTAATGCATGTGCGCAAAGTGTCGTCCCGGATTAGCCTGTGCAGTCCGCACAGGCTAATCCAGGACGGCACTTTCCGCATACAGTGTATTTATGTTTAGAAGAGACTTCCTTGAAACACAGAATACCATAAAAGCGGAAAGTGCCATCCTGGATTAGCCTGTGCGGACTGCACAGGCTAATCCGGGACGACACTTTACGCACATGCATTAAGACCGGTTTTCTCACCACGCGCTTCATTTGATTTTACATATAATATGTGATCTGAAATTTTCACTTAAGTGTAACTTAAGTTAACATGTACCTTAGGAGCTTTGTGAATACTGGCACAGTCCCTAGATTTTCAGGTCAAATATTGCTTTTGGGTTAAGGGAAAGAAAGCCAGGACTGGTATTCACAAAACTCGCCAGGACTGGTATTCACAAAACTCGCCAGGACTGGTATTCACAAAACTCGCCAGGACTGGTATTCACAAAACTCACCAGGACTGGTATTCACAAAATTCGCCAGGACTGGTATTCACAAAACTCCTAAGGGAAATCTTAACTTAAGTTGTACTTAAGTGAAAATTTCATATCAAATTTTCTATGTTAAATCCAAAGATTTCTGTTCAATGAAGGCTCCAAACTAAACATATAAGTAATATTTACAAGTTTACAGCATTTTAATGTTAAAAGACCCGTACATGAAACAGCCAAAGACTTAAGGAATTACAGGGATTTTAGGAATGTACTTAAGTTTTCCCTAAGGAGCTTTGTGAATACGGGCCCAGACCTTAAACATGGCACCACCTGTTTGGAATATGAAATGTTTTAAACAGTTTTATAAACCAGTATTTTGCATCAATTCTGGTGAGTTTATGTCTTGGACGATGAAGTCATAAGTGTTATTTTCTATCTGAATAGTTAGAAAACACACCGTAGGAATATAATGTATCACACAAAAAGATCTGTAACTGCAGCTGACAATTGCTTCTAGTGAAAGATATTTTGAACGTACATGGTGCTGAAGTGAATAATTACTAGATTAATTCTTTATCACAAAGTCGCTTGTAATACACAATAAAATCTTGCAGCAAAAAAAATATCATAAATGAGGCGCAAAAGTCAGCACAGGCTAATCCAGGAAAGACACTTTCCACTTTTATGGTATTTTCTGTTTCAAGGAAGTCTCTTCTAAACATAAATCCACTGTAGACGGAAAGTGTCGTCCTGGATAAGCCTGTGTGGACTGCACAGGCTGATCCGGGACGACACTTTATGCACGTGCATTAAGTCTGGTTTTCCCACGACACGCCCCCAATGTATTCTAGTTACATCTTTATAGAAGAGTTGTGTTAAGTTCCAAGATCCTATCGGTATGTCATTTATTCACCAAAAATATCAACGAATCACAAACATGTCTATGGGGACTGTATACATGACCACCAATTCTCTATGCATTAATACCACTGTTGATATCTGTTTATAGATGTTTAGCTTGCATTTTATTACCAAGCAAATACCGGTACTGGGTAGCCTGCTAATTAAACTGTTTCGGGTGTGCTAAAAATAAAACTCTTAACTCCTAAACTATGTTCTTTTCAATAAGAACCTGTTGTGATAACATGAAGGATCATTTATCATGTACCTACCTCAGTATCAGAATGATGCCTCTTCATCTGCAACAGAAAAAGACAAACCAATATTAAAATGCAAGACTGTGAAAATGTTATGTTAGCATTACAAGCAGTCTCAATAGCAAATATCTACTAAAATTTCTAAAATTACTTGAAAATAGGCATATTTTATTCTTAAAATTCCACTTATTTCTTCTCAAAAATCTAGCTTAGATATATGTGATATTTAATATCCTTGTTCTCATTATATACAAGAAGTTGCTGGAAAGTAATAAAAAGAAAAGAGGCACTAAACCCTACTATTTGCTCTTGAACTTTCATAGTAACCAGTGATATCTTTTATTTGGTAAAATCTAAAGAGCATGTGCATATTATATAAGGAAAAGTAGCTCCAAAAAAATTTAAAAAATAGAGCACTGTTAAATTCCTTTAAAAAATGGTACAAACAAGATACTGTGTTTGATAAACACACATGCCCCGGTTAGTACTGGACAGCCCATTTAAATTATTTAGTCCAAATAAGGTCAATGTCCAAGTATGGTTGGGTGATATGGGCGGATTGGGAATGGCCATAAGCAACAACTGTGTAAGTATCCAAGTGCTGTAGTAAGCGGTACTGGTGCTAGACGACAGTTAAATCTAGTTAACCAAGAAATTGCCCATTTGAATTATTCCAATAAGTCCAAATTAGGTCAAGGTCAAGGTAAAGTGAGGTTGGGTGATATGGGTGGATGGGGACGGTCATAAGTAACAACTGTGTAAATATCCAAGTGTTGCAGTAAGGAATGTTGGTGCTAGACGAAATGGTTAAATCTAGTTAACCCAGAAACAGCCCATTTTAATTATTCTAAGTGCAAATTCGGTCAAGGTCAAAGTGAGGATGGGTGATATAGGTGGATAGGGAATGGTCATACGCAACAACTGTGTAAGTATCCAAATGTTGTAGTAAGCGGTGTTGGTGCATGATGATATTAGGTAAATCTACTTAACCTTGTCATGGACGGACTAGAGGACGGACAGAACAATCACTATATGCCTCCCGCATCAAGATGCCGGGGGCATAAAAACAAGGAATTTCCAAGACTGATAGTGTTATTGTTATAATTTGACTGTTTTAACTGATGGGTTAGAGTTAAGGAAACCAAAGTTGCCACTAAATTAATGACAAAATGACAGCAACAAAGTTTTCGTGAAAAAATCACTTATTAATTTTGTTTTTTTTTTGGGGGGGGGGGGGGAGGGCACACTTAAAAAAGAACTAGATGCCTGTTGGCAGCATGTCGAGCCCGTTGTCAAGAAAGCAAATTGTTTTTTTGTGTTTTTTTCAAACTCTCATTTTCTAACAAACAGATCTTCTCCTCTGACCTCTAAGTGTGACCTTGACCTTTGAGCTAGGGATCAGGTCTTACGCACGACAAGCTGTCTCCACATTGTGAACATTTTTGGCAAAGTTGTTTTAAAATTGTCTGATGAAAGACGAAGTTATAGTCCAGACAAGATCAAATGAAGGCACGCACGGGCACTCACGCACATACACCGAACCGCCATTGCAGTGTTTTTTTTTCACCTTTTGGGGAAAGGTGTCGGGGCCCTTCAGACAGGGAATTTTACGGCAAAAGTGGAATTGTTTTTGTAAAAAGCCTTATATATATATATATTCTACTTTGTTATAAAACATTAATCAGTTGTTTCGCTACAAATGATAACTTAGATTATGAAAAACTTTGATAAAAAAAATGCTGGGATTGTTTACAAAAATTCCTCTACCTTAGTCAATTTTTGTCGGATTTTGGTCTTTTTTTTTTTAAATAAGGCTTATATTCTGAGGGGAATTTTAAGGTTAAAATAGGGGAAAAATATATACTTTTTCAGCAGGGGAATGGGGCCGAATTTCTGCCCCAAATTGGCCCTAAAAAATTACACTGCATTGTGACAACTAAGCCAAGCTGACCGAAGGCGGCTCGACAAAAACAAATAAAGATTACTGGTAACATCATACTTACTGGAGACTTTGGCTCTGAAACCGCAGGCAATGTTTGATTCAGGTCAGCTTCTTCTTGTGTTGACTTAAATAACAGCAAGAAAAGGGATACAACACACTAATGCATGTATCTGTATGTGATTAATTGGTTACAGCAACACACTATGTAGGTAATGCATGTATTTGTATGTGAGTGATTAACTGGTTACAGGTGCAAAAGTACAATAAACCGGCTGGAGTGTGTCTTTACTATCAAGCCAGGGCTGGTATCTTAAAAGAATCTCAGAGGAAAATTAAGAAAAATCTTAAAATTCTCAAATTTAATAATAGGATTTTCTGACAAAGAAATACATTATTTCCCGATTTGACACAGAAGTTGCAGTATAATTCAAGGTGTATTAATATTTAGTATTTGTCATGGAAAGTGTTTCAAAAACATATTCTAATATTGACTTATTTTAAACTTAAGTTAAGAAGGGCTAAAGAATCCTTATAAATATGGGCCCTGTTCTTGTGGTTGGGAAACGACTATTTTATTCCTAGTACAGACACCATCTAGCAAAATTCTTAAAGATAGCTAGAACTGGTTACAGTATGTACACCATGGATAAATGAGCATTCATGCACATATTGTACACCAATTACTTTATTCATATCAGGAAGTGAGAAGTCTTCACGAATAAATTTTAAAATCAGTGGACTGTCGGTCCACTAAGCCAGCTACATAGACTGGACCAGACTACAATTAAGTGGACCAGAGTTTGCAGATTTTCTTTCACTCTCTTGAATCTGTAATCTCCAATAATTAAAATTAATCATGGTTTTTTAGACTTTTGTTATCTCGTTAAATGGGAAACATGTTTATTCTGAAGATGCAAAGGAAATACCAAATAGCTGAAAAATACTTAAGAGACCTTAAATTAATGGACCACCAGTCAAGTTAACTTTTTCTGGACCTAGCAAAAATTTGGTGGACTCGCACCACTGACCACTGCTTTATCATAAAGATTGAGTGAGCAAATAGGTATCAATAACCACGCTGACTAAATTTCTGTGATAGGAATTCAACTTACTGAATCATCATCAGCTGGCTTGGCTTTTTTCCTTGGTGATCCAGCGTTTGACTGTGTGTCATGAACTTTCACTCTAGACTTCCCAGCATCCTCTTTCTTCTTCCTTTCCTACAATTTTTATTTTATATAAATGAGGCGTGTCGTGGGAAAATCGGGCTTAATGCAGGTGCGTAGTGTCGTCCCGCACCAGCCTGTGCAGTCCGCACTGGTTAATCCAGGACGACACTTTTATAGTATTTCCTGTTTCGAGGTAGTCTCTTCTAAACATAAATCCTCTGTAGGCGGAAAGTGTCATCCTGAATCAGCCTGTACGTACTGCATAGGCAAATCCGGGACGACACTTCATGCACATGCATTAAGCCCGAGTTTCCCACAACACACCTCAAATCATGATTTTATAAGTTTGCTCTATATAGATGACTTTATTAGATTATTGATTTATTATTAAATTATTATACTACACAATCAATGAAAGCATTACATCTTGACGCAGTAGGTCAGCCAGGGTTTGTTTGATCACAGAGTCATCTGGATGTCGGGCCGCGTACTCCTTTACTTGCTGTACATACGCAACCTTTCTCTGGAAAAACAGACACATACTTGACAATATTTTGTCACTACCATATGAAATATGTTTGACTAATCATTACATTATTAATTTAACTTATTAAGTATTAATATACTTTTGCATTATTTTTTTCAAAATTAACTTGCGTTATTACATTTTTTCACAGACTGCTTTTTACCAAATATGGCGTTTATTTATTTATCATTGAACAGGCAACAATTTCAGACTGAGTGGTGTTCATCCGAAATCCGTTTATATTCATAATTACAATTATATTCCACGAAAAGAATATAGTTATTGTATATAATTAGAGAGAATATTCACAAGATCAAAATAGAACAATATTAATTTTAAGATTTTTCCTCAGATTATCAAATTAAAAGCCTAATTACGGATAACCTTGCTAAGAAATCATAGCAATGTTTTACAATCGACGACCGCACCAATATGGCGGATGCGCAGACGCATTTCACTTCCATTTGGGTAATAGGCGATAACAATTTAGGTCAGGGATTTTTTTCGGAAGCAGATAATGAGGCCCAGACCTTTCTTTTTGGGAAAAATCACAAGAAATTTTGTAAAGGGGAGCAAAAAATATGCAAAAATTTCTGGTGTAGGTCAACTTTTGGGGAAAAGAATATTACATGTACTTCAAAGAAAATACGCAAGCAAATGACACCTATATTTGGCCCTTAATATTTAAGATAACTAGAAATGTGTCCATAATACACGGATGCACCCGCTGATTGGGTCTGGTCACAGAAATATATTAGCAGTTAAATTTTTTATCAAAATTGAGCGTATTTAGTAAAGCTGACATTAAATTGCATGCAGAACAATGGGTGGACACTATTTGTAGAGTGTGACCTTGACCGAGGTCTTGTGAGAGACACATTGTCTCATGATGGAAAAAATTTCTAGCAAGTAATTTCCCAAATCCATCAAGAAATGACCGAGTTTTTGACCCGACACAAATTTTAGGACGCTTGCATGCAAGCACCGACGGACAGGGGTAACACTTAATGCCCCTTCACCATTTTTCTAATGGCCGAGGCATAAAAAAGCCCTCTAAGTGTACACACGTCATCACACAGTCGCTGATAGCGGGCCTTCGTCTTGTCATCCATAGCCTTCCACATCTGTCCCAGCCGGATCATCTTCTGGATCCCGGTCTCCGTCACTGACTTGGCCTTCTCTTCGCAGAATATACTGTATGCACTCAACCTGTAACATAGCTTACACACTCACTGTGCACTCAGCATGAAAGAGTTAATGGTACACACTGACAGTGACTTTGCACTGTAACATAGTTTTACAAGCTGACTTTGCACTTTACACACTGACTTTGCACTTTACACAATGACCATGCACTCAACCTGTAACATAGTTTGACTCAATGACTTTGCACTTTACACACTGACTTTGCACTTTACACACTGACTTTGCACTTTACACACTGACTTTGCACTTTACACAATGACCATGCACTCAACCTGTAACATAGTTTGACTCAATGACTTTGCACTCAAAATGAAATAGTTGTACACACTGACAGTTACTTTGCCATTAAACTGAAACATAGATGTACACATTGACAGTGACTTTGCCATTTAATGAAACATCGTTTTACATACCGACAGTGACTTTGCCATTTCTCTGAAACACAGTTTTACACACTGACAGTCCGCACAGATTGATCGAGGACGAAACTCCGCTTTTACAGTATATTCTGTTTCAAGGAAGTCTCTTCTAAACATAAATCCACTGCAGGCGGAAAGTGCCATCCTGGATTAGCCAGTGCAGACTGCACAGGCTGATCCAGGATTACACTTTACGTATATGCATTAAGCCGTTTTTACCACAACATGCCTCAAATTATGAAAAATCTTGAAAGGTCTACTGAATGTCACGCATACTGGTATATTCTAGAATAGAACATTTTATTTCATGTTATGCAATGAAACAGTTGAGAAAACCAGTGAATGTAAACCCGAACAAAAACGTTCGCAAAGTTTGAATATAGATAATTTTTTAACATTTAAACAGATTTGAATGAAATCTTCTGTTTGTTGTATAAGTTTGTGATGTGAATATACTGGGATTAACTGGTTAATTTTGCAAAGCATAAGGATTATATAATAACCACATATTTTTATGTGTGTACATCTCTTATGTAACCATGACAAAAAAATTGGTCATGTACTTTAAGAAAGTTCCTTTATTGGTTAGTATACTATCCATAGAAATAGCCCATTTGCATTATTCCTTGTCCAAATTAGGTCAAGATCAAAGTGAGGTTGGATGATATGGGTGGATTGGGAATGGTCATAAGCAACAACTGTTTAAGTATCCAAGTGTTAAAAAAGTAAGTGGTGTTGGTTCTAGACGAAATGGAAAAAATCTAGATAGCCAAGAAATAGCCCATTTGCACAATTCCAATTCCAAATCAGGTCAAGGCCAAGGTCAAAGTCAAAGTGAGGTTGGGTATATCTGGTTGGATTGGGAATGGTCATAAGCAACAACTGTGTAAGTATCCAAGTGTTGAAGTAAGCGGTGTTGGTGCTAGACGAAATGGTAAAATCCAGTTAACCTCGTACAGACGGAATTATTGACAGGGCAATCACTATATGCCTCCAGTATCAAGATGCCGGGGCATAACAACCACTGCAACAGCACTATTACTTACTTTGGTTTCGCTGGATGGTTGCTGCTCACAGCAGTCCTGGAAAATAAACCTAGATCATAAATACATCCGGGGCTTTTGATACGTTATATAACTGGACCCGAATCAGGGATAGCGAAATCAACCGTCTCTATTGCTCAGCTTGTCATAGAGCATGTGCGGACAAGTGTCATATTGCCAGAATCATACCATTACTATATGGACAAGCAGCAAACATCATTATGTCAACAAGAATGCCGTTGTCACAAAGATACGCCTGTCAAAGGAGCACTTTTAGGGGTAAAGATTCAACGACTAAAGAAAGAAAATGATCTTTGACGTTGAATTGTGACCTTGACCTTGGACCAGGTTCATGCGCGCGACACTCAGTCACACCATGCTTATCACTTCTGCCAAGTTAATTGAAAATCCATCCATGCTGGACAAAGTCATGTTCCAGACAAAGATCTCCCACCGCCCGAAACCCGCCCGCTCGCTTGGGTGTTCCAATAATACAACCCGTTTTTACAAACGGGCGTATAAAAAAAGGACAAGTAGGGCAATATGAGACATTGCCACCCCTGCGAATATAGGTGTCAGTGCCAAACAAAATTGTGTTAAAATCATGCAAAAAGCTGATTTTACGCCTTTAAGTTTATGTAACATATCATGATAAGAAAAGCAAAACTTACAACATAATAATGTTAAACCCCCAGTCTAAGCGATGATACACCCTATTTCTATGCAAGAGGGCCACGATGCTAGGTCCCTCACCTGAGTTACAGGCATCATAATGGCTTATAACAAGAGGGCCAAATGGCACTAAAGCACTTACCTGAGTATAAAGATCTGGGCCTTGCAGTTTCAGGAGAAGATATGTATAGTCTATATAAACCATATGACCCACATGGCATGGCCACATTCTACCCCAGGTGTATAATTTGAACAATAATTGTAGAGGACCACTATACAATATTACATACCCAATATGAAACCACTGGGCCTTACGGTTTCAGAGGAGAAGATTTTTAAAGTCATTTTGCTATTTAAATCTATATAAACTATGTGACCCATAGGGCGTGGCCATTTTTTTTTACCCTGGGGCATCATTTGAACAATCTTTGTAGAGGACCACTATACAATGTTACATACCAAATATAAAACCTCTGGGCCTTGCGGTTTCAGAAAAAAAGATTTTAAAAGTCATTTTGCTATTCAAGTCTATATAAACCATGTTTTGACCGCAGGGGCATCATTTGAACAATCTATGTAAAGGACCACTATACAATGTTACAATCAACTTTTTTGATGAAAATGTTCAGTGAAAAAAAACTAAATCAGCTAAAAACAAGGACGATTCTCATGCCTGCATATGGAAGGGGTGAACAATGGTTTGTCTACGAAAAATAATTTTCGATGACGAGTTGTTTATCAGCTAATAAAAAAAATGATTTGGTGTTTAAATTATTACAAAGGGCGTTAGCATCAGAACGACAAATCAGTATTTATTAGCCAATAAACAACGATAATGCGAACATCAATTTGATTCTATACAGTAAACTCCGCTTGTAACGATATTGAGCGGACCATATAATTCATATTGCTACATCCTAATATCGTTACATCCGTTAATAGGCAACCAAGAGCATGGGCATATAAGTAATATAAGAGAGAAGCAACACTGATCATTTTACATACAAAATTACGTATAGAGAAAGATAATTGTTGACGATTTTCACGACGCTAGTTCATGTATATAAAGTTCTTATAAAATATTGTTTGACATCACTTCGTTATGGCATTAATATACTGTCAGTATTTTTACAATTTTCAAAAGACAGTAAAATAACCAGACACCGTAGTTAATGGCAGATTAGCTATATCTGTCACTGTTTCTAACACACTTAAATAAAGACACATAACTTGTGTGGGTAGTGGTCATGAAATTATTTCTAAGACCATTCTCCCCCCTCCCCCCCACCTCTGATTCAAGTAGGGCAGTTGTCAGTTAAAGGCACAAGTATGTGCACTTAGAACTGGTAAAACGCTTATATCGGATAAGCTTGCCCAGGAAAGGTGCGAGTAGGTTAACTGACTGCCGTGATATGACTGAAGTACTGTTAAAAACGGCGAAAAACCTCAACAAAACAAAACAAACAAACTTAAATAAAGAATAAACACAAGGACAATACGCTAAAAAACACATTTAATTCTATAGATAACAAACGTTATTCACAAAATTTTATCCGAAAAATTTGAACAAGCAAGTCATAGGATCAGTCACCCAAGGCCAGTTTCAATCGATTATGAAACTAGCTGATTCAATAATTGTTTACCTTCATCAATGCTTATCACACCTGTTACAAACTCCAAATATCCAACTTAAAGGGGTATTTTTTAATCTGGGTCGTGAAATCAACATCGTTATACCCGAAACTTCGTTATATACGATATCGTTACAACCCATGATATATCAATTAAAATATATAGGGATCCGGCCGGGACCTTGGGCTCAGCATCATAAATAAGCGATAAATTGCTAGCGATATCGCTATAAGCGATATCATTATAAGTGGAGTTGACTGTATTTTACATTTTCATAACTATTTTTTCGGGTTGTTTGTTGGTAGTTTAGAACAGTGAATGATGTTCTTTGTCTACAGAAAACTCTGCGCATGTCACGCAAGAATGAATCCTCATTTATACTAGAACTTCGTGAGTCGGATGTGTCGCCTGACGCCGGAAGCTTCGTGAATACAAATGAAGAAGCGCTTAAGGTTAATGCTCAAATTTTTTAAAACAGATTTATTGAAATCTTCAAAAGCACTGCACTCTGGCTAATTGCAAAGAAAAGACTTATTAAAACCAAAAATGCGACACAAAAATAAGTATGAAAATTACAAAGGGCAATAACTCTGAAAGTATGAGGTGCAGAGTAACGGTTTTTGTGCACTGCACTTCTTCTCAATGAGATCTATTTACGTATGAAGTTTGAAGTTGATAGCTTTCATAGTCTTACGAGTTATGCTCCGGACAAAAATTAAGTATGAAAATAAACAAAGGGCAATAACTCCAGAAGTATGAGGTGCAGAGTAATGGTTATTGTGCACTGTACTTCCCTTCAATGAGATCTATCTACCTTTGAAGTTTCCTGTTGATGGCTTTAATAGTCTAAGAGTTATGCTCGGGACAAGCAAAAGGGGCCGCCGCCGCCGCAGAAATAAGTAAGCCCTATATGTCGCCTGGTCAGGCGACACAAAAAGTAGTGGAAACTCTGTGAATGATAGCTTACTTGCTTTTTTTCAGCTGCGGAGCATGTGCTTCTTTGTTGCCCATCAACTTGTTGTGTTGGAAGATGTCGCTTTTCTGTAAGAAAAATTCAAAGGATATCATTAAAGGTACAATATGCTGTTACAGAAGCTTGAGAACCTTAAACGTATGAGGCGTGTTGTAGGAAAACTGGGCTTAATGCATGTGTGATAAAGTGTCGTCCCGTATTAGCCTGTGCAGTCCACACAGGCTAATATAGGATGACACTTTTCGCCTACAGTGGATTTATGTTTAGAAGCGACTTCCTTAAAACAGAAAATACCATGAAAGTGGAAAAAGTCGTCCTGGATTAGCCTGTGCAGTCCGCACAGGCTAATCCAGAACGACACTTTACGCACATACATTAAGCCCGGTTTTCCTTCAACACGCCTCATATGTAAATGCCACCACGAGCCAAACTGAGAATTTCTCATATAATTTGTAAAATAAGGCTTATATTGACATGTTGGTATCAATCTTTTAAAATGATAGGTATTTTGCAATGCAATTTATCAATAACAATGTGACTTCTCATTATGTAATTATCTAAGGCAACCTTGTTAATCTCTACCCATGTTTGCTGGCTGTAAAGTGGTCCAGCTTTTGTTGAATCTTCTAATATGTTAGTAATTTTTTCACAAATATTATGTAATATTTTAACAAGAGGGCCATGATGGCCCAAAGCGCTCACCTGAGAACTGGTACAGATGAAGACCATACTGTTGTGACAGGTTTGAAAATTAAGGTTTCTGAACAATACAGTAAGGGGGATAGGATCAATTTTGATTTAAAACATTGGTTAGTGCAATGGGTTAACTATAGTACAAATTGGGTAGTGGATGTGGGTGGTTTTTTTGCTAATGGTTCTCAAATCATTTTCTGGATTTTCTACCTGACCCTTTTTCATTAAGTCAGTGACAATTCTGGAAATGCAGAAACAGTCGATTTTGATGTCTTTTTCACAGACAGTTTTGGAGAACTAGTTGCACTGCGATAATTGCAATGGCTATGCTATCAGGTAAAGTTTTGCTTTTTCTTTGATAAATTTCTGTCCAATGATGATAAACGATGTTAATGCAGGCTCTGAAGCCATCTGATCAATGTTGCATGTTTAAATAACTGCATGCAAGGTTTGCTACTACGTTATTTGTGTCTGAAATACTTTTCAATGATACATGAAAAAATCTTAAATCTAACATGCTCAGCCACTTAGTTCACATCCACAAAGTACACAGTAAAGCATGCCCAAAATAGCAGCACTTTTAACAACTCCCAAACAACTATTATTTTTCTTAAACAATGTAATAACTTCTGTTCTCCATTCAAATATTTTATAACTCTTTTGAACGTCTTTCATGTTATTTGCAAACACATTTCCTGCATCCAAAACACACAAATTTTAAAATTTAATTTATTGCATTACCGAGTATTTGATTTAAAGCGAGAAACGGCATAATGACAATCTGACAACTTAAAAGCCTTTCGTAATTAGGAATTAGACAATGTGAAAGCACAAACGCAAAGAGTACACACAACCCTTCCCGCCCATTTAACAAAGCATTAGTTAGTACCAAATACTTCAGACATTTGCCAAGTTTAATTTTGGAAGATCCATAAATAAATGTTAATGTTAAACAGATTATGACATTTTCTACTGTTGTAAGGCTTTTCATGGCATTCAATCTAATGCATTAGTCTGCATCCTCTTGAAAAGTAACTACTTTAACTGCCGTTTAAATAACTCATCATTGCATATGAGAAGCTTCCTTTTCTGTCGTGCAGTTTCGATTTAATTGTATTTTAATATATTTCCAATGATTACAACAGATCTGTGTACTGGTATATCAGTGTTTTTTTTCACCTTTGGGGGAAAGGTGGCGGCGCCCTTCAGACGGGGAATTTTACCGCAAAAGGGGAACTGTTTTTGCAGAAAAGCATTTTAACATTTTTATATTCTACTTTGGTATAAAACATTGATCAGTTGTTTTGCTTACAAATGATAACTCAGATTATGCACAAACTTGGTTTAATAAACAAAATGATGGGATTGTTTACAAAAATTCCTCTATTTAGTCAATTTTTGTCCGATTTTGGTCAATTTTTTTTTCCAAAATAAAGCTTACATTCTGAGGGAAATTTAAAGGTACATATAGGGAAAAATATATACTTTTTAAGCAGGGGAATGGGGCTGAATTTCATCCCCAAATTGGCCCTAAAAAAAACACTGTATATAGAACTCGTACAGTGTATATGGGCAAAAACAAGAAGACGAGAATCACGTATTCAGACATACAGAATAACGTAATCAGACATACAGAATAACTTATTCAGACATACAGAATAACATATTCAGACATACAGAATAACGTATTCAGACATACAGAATAACGTATTCAGACATACAGAATAAATGCTGGAAATTCGGTGTTGATAATTAATTATTATAGTTTTTGCAGTCACTTATAAATAAGTACAATTGCATGTACTGATAGGTAATGAGCAAGATAATAATACAGTGGCAGTATATGACATTCCACACTATTTAGCAAGGCAGTTATGATATTCTTTCTTATCAGGATAAACGTTGTCTTCGTGTGTCCTCCAAAGAATGCATAATTTTAAATGTAAATGTTTCTGTAACATAGCGGTTTTGTATCATCGTCGTTTCTTCTTTGTCTTCTGCAATTGTTCAGGGCTTGTATGAAACGAATCTATATGGCCTCTGAAATGGTTAATATTTACACCTTCAAATATCATGTAATGTTGATTTGGTTGTTTGTTTGTTTGATTGGATTTTCGCCGTATTCAACAGTATTTCAGTAATATAACGGCGGTCAGTTAACCTACTCACACTTTTCCTGGGTAAGCTGGTTTTACCAGTACTAAGTGCACATACTTCCGCCAGTAACTGACAACTGCCCTACTTGAATCAGAGGTAGGGGAGAATGGCCGTAGAAAAAGTTTCATGACCAATCCCCACACAAGTTATGTGGCCGGGCTGGGAATCAAACCCACGATCCTCTGATTTGTAGTCCAGCGCTCTACCAACTGAGCTAGCCGGCCCGGCATATCATGTAATGTATGTAATGTATTAACCTACAGAAATCATTTCACATAATTATATACCACATTTGAAAATTCTTCACATGGTTTACTATGCACCTCAAGCTTTTAACCTGCGATCATGCAACACAGATCCCAATATAGAATTTCCATCCGTCCAATAGCACTACTAGTAGATGGAGTTTGTTGTTGTAACGATGATTATCTCCATCTGTCAACTGGGAAGATGGTGCTATTTTCTTCCCATCTTTGCACCTTCGTCATGCCTATTTGAACAAGGCTTTGATAGTATTGCAAGCAATACAGGAGTGCCCTACCGGTGAAAATCCCTACTAATTAAACATTGTGCAATACCATCAAATCGCCCTTTATCTGTAGATGTACCAAGTTTCATATTCAAATCCCATTTGTCACTGCAGTATAAAGTTGTTGTTTTTCTATTTTAGTAAAATTGACCAGACATTCAAGTTACTTTTTGCGTTATTGCAGTACTAAACTGACAGAGAGCAATCATATAGTCCATTCTTTGTACCACGTTTCATGTTCATATGTTATGTTCTTTTCGAATTATTACAGTATTAAGTTTATTTCTATTTTAAGTAACAGTCACGTGACCTTTGACCTCTGGTAAAAAATAAAAGGTCGTGCATAATACTCACATTGCCGTTTATATGTATACCAAGTTTCATAGAAAAATAAAGGGTACTGTACAATCCTCACCTTGCTCTTTCTATGTATACAAAGTTTCATCAAAGTATCTTCAGTACTTTTTGAGTTATCGCAGGAACAGGTTTGAGACTGCCCGACGCACACAGACGGAGGGCAAACCCATAGTCCAATCTGTGTACCAAGTTTAATGAAGTTTCATGATCATATCTTATGCACTTTTCAAAATATTACAGTAATAAGTTTGTTTTCTATTTTAAGTAACAGTCACATAACCTTTGACCACATTGCTGTTGCTACGTATACAAAGTTTCATCAAAGTGTCTCCAGTACTTTCCGAGTTATCACAGGATCCAGGTTTTGAGGACGGACAGACAGACAGACATACCGACGAACAGACAGAACGACACACAGGCAGATGGCAAACCTATCGTTCAATCTCTGTACCAAGTTTCATGGCCACATCTCATGTCCATTTCGAATTATTACAGTATTTAGTTTATTTCTATTTTTAGTAACAGTCACGTGACCTTTGACCTCTGGTGAAAAAAAAAGTTCGTGCATAATCCTCACATTGCCACATTGCTGTTTATATGTATACCCAGTTTCATCGAAATCAGTTCAGTACTTTTTGAGTTATTGCAGAAACCAGGTTTTGGGGACGGGCAACATACGGACGAACAGATAGAGATACACACAGACGGATGGCAAACCTATAGTTAAATCTTTGTACCAAGTTTCATGGTCATATCTTATGTACTTTTCGAATTATAACAGTATTTAGTTAATTTCTAGTTTTAGTAACAGTCACTTGACCTTTGACCTCTGGTAAAAAATAAAAGGTTGTGCATAATACTCACATTGCCGTTTATATGTATACCAAGTTTCATAGAAGTATCTTCAGTATTTTCTGAGTTATCACAGGAACAATACTTTGCGGACGGACAGATAGACGGACAGATGGCAAACCTATAGTCCTGTCCGGTGAAACACCGGTATGGGATTAATAATGTCCATTTTTGTCAGAAACAAAGGGCAATAAATCTGGTGTTTATTGCCCGATTTTGCTTATGTTCGACCCTTAATCTTATGGTCATAGACCAACTGTGCAAGATTGGTGAAGATAGGATGAACAAGAGCTGTCAGAGGACAGTGCGCTCGACTATTCAAAGTATTTCAGTTGGTACATATTTTGGATAGTGCAAGGAGCATAAATTTGTTAAAATACAAAACTTTAAAGTGAAGCCTTGTATAGTTTATACATTTTTGGAACAAAAACTTTAACAACAAAGTCTATGTAAAAAGTGGGCTAACTCTGTCCAAATACAAAACAGAATTATGGGTAATGTTGCCCCTGATACTAGAGTTGAAGGCAAAGGTTAGTTACAAGTGTCAAGTGAATAACTTATGTAGTTTTTAAGTAACCAAACTTTTGAATATGAACTATAAAAAGAAAATCTAGGTGAAAAGGGGGCATAACTCTGTCAAAATACAAAATAGAGTTATGTGTAATGTTGCCACTGATACTAGAGTTGATGACAAAGGTTAGTTCCAAGTTTCAAGTGAATAACTTATGTAGTTTTGAAGTTACAAAACTTTTGAATATAAACTTTAACCAGAAAATCTATGTGAAAAAGGGGCATAACTCTGTCTAAATACAAAATAGAGTTATGCGGAATGTTCACCCTGATACTGGAGTTGATGACAAAGGTTAGTTCCAAGTTTCCAGTGAATAACTTACGTAGTCTTGAAGTTACAAAAATTTTGAATATAAACTTTAAACAGAAAATCTAAGTGAAAAAGGGACATAACTCTGTCAAAATACAAAACAAGAGTTATGGGGAATGTTGCCCCTGTCACTGGAGTTGATGACAAAGGTATATTCCAAGTTTCAAGTGAATAACTTTTGTAGTTTTGAAGTTACAAGACTTTTGAATAAAAACTTTAACCAAATACAGACGTGGTAGTAGGGGGTAGTACGATAGCTCACCTATTCTTCGAATAGTCGAGCTAAAAATGAAGTCTCTATCCTGAGTAATGTCTAATTTTGTATATTTTTTTAATAAACAAAGGGCAATAACTCTGGTGTTTGAAAATGCTTGGCCCATGTTTGGCGTCTGCTGAGATCTGATGTTCATACACAAACTGTCAAAGTTTGGTTTAGATTGTATTGAAAATGAAGTCTTCAAGTTGGAAAAAGGCATTTTTGCACTTTTTTTCAAGAAAAAAGGGCAATAACTCTAGTGTTACTGGAGTGACCTGACCCAATAAAAATCCCATCCGAGATGTTATGGTCATACACAAACTGTGCAAGTTAGGTCAAGATTGAATAAAAAATGTACTCTTTATCTCGATAACGGTCCAAATTGTTGACAGCATACGGACGATGGACGACACCGGAGAGCTCCCCTATACCAATAGCTCACCAATCACTATGTGCTCAGGTGAGCTCAAATCATATAAGATCTACACACATTGCAAGGGTTGATCCTGATACTGTTTGTATCTGATCCTGATACTGTTTGTTTAACATTTCTATATCAGATACAATAGTTTCACACTGAACCATAGATATTTGTAACATTAAATACAAACAAACCAAAATAAGTATTGTTTTGAAAAGCTGTAAATTAGGTAGACTGACAACACACACTTTCTCCAGTGATTAAGCAAATCTATAAATCAGTGTTCTGGCGAGGTTGGGACATTTCCAATTTTTTTGAGACACAAACTAAATACAACTACAATTTCCTACAAATGATAAAATCAATAACAATATTCATTTACCTTGACTAGTTGTGTCTTGCATAAGTGTCAGTGGTTGGTATGAGTTTAACCAACAGCAGTTAACATTAGAAACACAGTTCATGTTATTTTTTAAATTTTATAAACTGTTCAACACAAACAACTGATATAACTAATAAACTTAAAATTGGTGATTTTCAATGGAACAATGTTATTCTTTTTGTGCTTAATAAAAAGTGAACGCGTCGTAAAATTTCCTTCAACATTATAGGCAAGCCAACTGTGCTCTTTAAACCAAGAATTTAGGAATTTTCGTTCAGGTTTTTACGTCAATTTGTGACACTGTCACATTGAGTTTGAGTTTCTGCCAAAGAAACATCTAGACCTTCACTGGCTTTATTAATATGGCTGCAGGCAGCATGCGAAGCGACGGTCAGACTCTTATCTTACCAACAAACTATTATGTCTTCATGTTTTGCGAGGAGAAACTCAATATAACATTCGAGGCTTTTTTCTTAGGCAACACAGCAGAAGATTCCATCTAGGAAAACAAAGTGAATGCTCTTCAATACGGAGAAAAACATCGAGCGCATTATGTTATCGATTGGCTAAGATTGTAGCGCCATATTTAATCAAACCAATCAGAAAGCAGACCTCAATCGGATGTTTGATTCGTACTCGGTACACTTCAAGAGATTTGATATCCGTCCCCAATTTTTTCCGCATTTTTGACGATTTGTCCCATGAAATTGTGTATGCGACAAAAATCGCTACTAGACCAATTTTTTTGCAACACGTGAAAAATAAGCGATAAATCGCAATTTCGCGGCCTCGCCAGAACACTAATAAATACTTTGCAAGTCTTACGTGATACTGTAGAACAATGTCGTTCGCAACCTCGGGAAGTGTTCGGAAGTGGCGTGTCTGAAATGATATAACACTTGAACTTTTATTTTCAAATAATTGATCTAAAACATATCAAAGGCTTTGTGAAGGTGAAGCCCCTCATTTTTCTTCCTTGGACCATCTTACTACACTCAGTGGAAATGAATGTAACAACAGCGATATACCGCCAATAGCTCTTCATAAAAAGATATTAAAACTGAGATATCTTGGCTTAGGCTGGTTAAGAGTAAACCAGTAATTATACACTAGTGTTGTTTCATTAATGGCCAATTTGGAGCCGAATTTCGGCCCCATTCCTCTGCTAAAAAAGAAAATATTTTCCCCCTATTTACCTTAGAATTCCCCTCAGAACGTAAGCTTAATTTTTTTAATTACCAAAATCGAACAAAAATTGACAAAGATAAAGGCATTTTCGTAAATTATCCCAGCAATTATTCATCAAACCAAGTTAGAGTATAATCGAAGTTATCATTTGTAGCAAAGCGATTGATTAATGTTTATAACGAAGTAGAATATAAACATCTAATAATGATTTCCTGAAAAACAAAAATTCTCTTTTGCCGTAAAATTCCGCCACCTTTCCCCCAAAGGTGAAAAAAGCACTGCAATGCAAATGAATGAAACAACTGAGATACCCCGGCAAGGGCAGTCAAAAGGACAGCTATATCCCCCGCTGTGATCCTTCATTATATTTTAAAGGTGACTTTGAAGTATCACACTGACCTTAATCAGTTTCATGAAAATTCCTCAAAGGGCATAGGAGATATAGATACACGAAAATGGAGGCTCAAACATTTGACCTTTAAGTGTGACTTTGACCTTGAGGTGGCGTATCTGCCTCATGCCTTCTGCACATTGCCTCAATGTGACAAATCTTTGAGGCAAGTTTCATGAAAATCTTTTAAAGGGCACAGGAGATATAGAACGTACATGAAAATACAGGCTCAAACATTCAACCTACAAGTGTGACCTTGACCTTGAGTTGGTGTGACTGGCTTATGCCTTCTGCACATGGTCTCAATGAGCAAAACATTTGAGCCAAGTTTCATGAAAATCCTTCAAATGGTATAGGGGATATGGAGCGGACACGAAAAATGGACACGAAAATTGAGGCTCAAAAATTTAACCTTCAAGTGTGACCTTGATCTTGAGCTGGCATGAAAGGCCCATGCCTTCTGCACATTAAGTATCTACACTAAGGCGTAAAAAATACATCCTTGCTTCAGGTTACATGCCCCAAATAATTAGGGTAGGTAGATAGGGATTTTTATTTTTATTTTATTTATTTTATTTGGTAACTGGTCAACTTAAAAGATTCTAAAACTGAATGAATATACAATTCATGTTGGAAATATCACTAAACATTGTTTTGGAGTGGATGCTATCAAGACAAAACACTTATTTAAAGCATTTTATTATTGGAATAAAGTAAATAAAACAAAAAAATATCTGACAAACTCAATAAAATGTTCTAGGGTCGGGGCATGTTTTAAGGGTAGGTCGGGTAACCTGAAACACGCATTTTTCACGCCTAAGGAACACTGCTCACCGATCGCAGCAGAACTCTCCACTTCTCCTCGCACTTTGCCCTGGGCAGGTCCAGGGTCCCAGCCACTACATCCCAATCCACCTGTACCTTGTCATACGGCATCTCGAGCTGCTGGAGGGGGTCAGACACCGACATAACTGCGTGGACCAACTCCATTACTTTCAGTGAAGTCCACTTGAAACTCTCTGCAACACAGCAACCATAATAATGTGTTGTAAACATATTATAACACCCACAATACATGAAACTGCAGAAGTCTGGACTAACTGAAATAAGTTTCCAAACACATAATATTTTATACCTTACATAAATATGGTTCTTCTTTGCGAATATAGAAGTGAACAGTCAAGAGGCGTTTTATGAATATTTACGATTTTTCTACGATCGTAATTTACGTATCGAGATTTATGTAGCTGTTTACGATTATTCATTATTCTGTTTCATCAACAAACGTTCAATAAATGCACTATAAATATGCAACTATATAAATTATGGTGGTTTACCAAAAATAATCGCAATGCAGTCTTACTTTTTGAATTTACGTCATTGTCGCACGCTGTTCGCAATAAACAAGTTGGGGAAATGGGTTAAAACAAGGCTGTGTACCTAAAATTCTTTAAGATTGATGACATTTACTACAACTAAATGAGAATTCAAGAGAACGATTTTTGCAATTCAAAGCTTCGGCTTCGGTCCGTTCATTCAACGTTTTTGGGCTGAATGATCTGTCACTATAATGTGAGGAGGCCTTCAGTAATCTGTTTTGTTTGTTTGTTTAGAATTGTCACCGTATTCAACAGTATTTCAGTCATATAACTGCTGTCAGTTAACCTACTCATTCCTGGGTAAGCTGGTTTACCAGTACTGAGTGCACATACTTATGTCAGTAACTGACAACTGCAACTGACCTACTTGAATCAGAGGTAGGGTTAGAATGGCCGTAGAAATAATCTCATGACCAATCCCCACACAAGTTATGTGGCCGGGCTGGGAATCGAACCCGCGATCCTCAGATTTGTAGTCCAGCGCTCTACCAACTGAGCTAGCCGGCCCGTTCAGTAATCTGTACCATTTCTTTAATAGTGTTTTTTTTTTGTTATAGTTCATAGACACGCGTCAAAAGGACACCTGTGCCCCCACATTCCACTGGTTGTCACAAAACCCTATGCAATTACTAAACCAGTCTCCGCGAAAGACCGTCGGACCTCGGACATAGCCGATAAAAATCCGTAAGGTCCGGGAAAAACTGTCCGATTACTGGTCCTCCTGTCCAGTTAAAATTTCTTTCAAAAATATTTTACGACATCGATTACTGTACGTTATGTTTAGAAAATTACGTCACTCTCGGAATCTCCTTTCGTTTTCAGTTTTCGTCTGACTAGTTCCATCTTGCGTTTTAATTGGTCTCATTTAAAAATGTTTGTTTCAATAAGATGACGCCACAAGTCTCGCGAGAGAATTGGTTCCCGACTACATGGTTGCTGTGACAGTGTAATGACTGTGTAACAGGAAACCTATCAATCTTGTTGTCTTATATTTCCAGTTGAAGTTTAACATTAACATAAATTAACTGTGAAACGTTTTGAGTAAAATATTGTTTAAGACGTTAAAGGGACTTTTACAAATGCAATTGAATTCATATATATCTTGCAACATTAACATGTTGATAGTAGTAGCTTTAGTTAATAAAGCGCTCTCAAGTGTATATTGTGTATCGTTTTCTTCAAAGATATTGTTTTATTCCGTATTTTAATGTTTATTGCAAAAAAATAAGTGGCCAGTAATAGTTTGTCCGGACCAGTAAAATTTGGGGCATTACAGGTCCTCGTGGCCAGTAATAAATTCACGACTTTCGCGGAGACTGCTAAACCCACGTTCACATGCTGATGAGACTCTAGCAGTTATACTTTTTGAGTTACATGCGACACAATTCCAAAAATGTATTTTTTTGCTAAGAAAGGGCCATAACTCCGCTGATGTCGCAAAAAACTACACCAAAATACCCAGGTGCACATGTTCACCTGTTGATGAATATGTTCAAAATGTTCCATTACTCTAGCAGTTATACTTTTGAGTTAAGCGCAACACAAAAATCCCAATGAAGGGACGGACAGGACAGACAAACAGATGGACAAGGGCAAATCTATATGCCCCCCACCCCAGAAAGTGGGGGCATAATAAAAACTTTCAAAAATAATGAAATCAGCAGTAATACTGAAAACTTTAAACCAGGGCTCGACGTTAACTTTTGAAACCACTTGTCCGGTCAGACTAGTAGCCCAAAATTTCAGTTGTCCTGACCAAAAAGTTACTTGTCCTGAACTTCAAATGTAATTTTACAATATTTCACAACAACAATTCAGAGTTTAAAAAGACATTTATTAAACAAACATCAATAGACACAAAAACTGACTAGAAGGGGTGTCACCTGCAACTGTCCCCAAAGTCATTCACTATAATTAACACAAACTAATGATGCATATGGTAAATTGTATACAAACTTGCTTTTTATCTTTTTTTCATGATTACATTTTGTTTCTTTTCAACCTTCAGGGGATTTTTTGGATGTTTCTGCCGATTTTGACGAGAAAAACCCAAAGGAAAATAAACCTGACATTTTAAGCAGACGTCATGTTGCCTGAATGTGTAACGTACGTAAATAAACCGCAAGTGAGAATGATTACTTAAAATAATATATAAGGGGAGTAACAGTGTAAGTGCGGCGAATTAGAAAATGTAAGATTTATTTCCCTTGTCAACAGTACGGTGTAGTATTACATGCAGTATCAGGATACCTCGCGCTTTATCGTTAGAATCTAAACAATAACTTTTCGAAGGCGATTCAGCGAAACTACTGGATTTTTTAACCAATTTTTTTACTACGTAATTAGAGATAAAGAACACTTATCCCGTCTGACTAGCAAATTCTTTTTTAACTTGTCCGGACCAACAATTTTGTTGTCACGGACAGTCGGACTACCGTTAATGTCGAGCCCTGTAACCCATGGAAATACTGTGTTTTAAACATATTTTTTCTTAGCTCAAGCCTATCGCATGAACACGGACGACAGTCTCACACTTTCAGTCGTCCTTTCCAAGATGTCCACTTGAAGCTGCTGGAATACAACAACTGGCCAGGAAAGGTCCTGTATACAAGTACAGCTCCAGCAACTCCGAGTCGACCTACCAGTAGATACTTCGCGAAATATCTACAGGGTTGAGCTGCAAGGATCCTTTCGATGCATTGTTCAATCGATTGTGAATGGCCCAATTCGATTGTTGATACTAAACCAGCCAATTTCGATTCGATGCTTTTTATATATTTATAGATGATTGACATAAAACTATTAATTACAATTTTGGTTTTGTGTAGAGTTGTCATATAAACTGATCATGGCATCATGGCTGCTGTTATACTGAATAAGTTTTCTTAAGCATTATCACCATTTTCCACTGTTCTTATTTATATTGATATATTTAAGGTACATAAGTTCACATTTACAATACGATGACATTAAACAATTTTAAATACGAGGCACGTTGAGGGAAAACCGGACTGATTGTGTGTAAAGTGTCGTCCCATATCAGTCCGCACAGGCTAATCCGGGACGGCACTTTTCGCTTTTATGGAATTTTCAGTTTCAAGAAAGTCTCTTCTATACATAAATCCACTATAGACGGAAAGTGCCGTCCTGGATCAGCCTGGATCATTCTTATATTGCAAGTCACGATTTCTGAATACGCAAAAAGCCTATATAAAGGAAAAATGAATCAAATCGGAATATTCAACTAATTGATCTTTGAAATCAAAATATTCAACTAAATGATCTTTGAAATCAAAATATTCAACTAATTGATCTTTGAAAACGAAATATTCAACTAAACGATCTTTGAAATAGAAATATTCAACTAACTGATCTTTGAAATCGAAATGTTCAACTAAATGATCTTTGAAATCGAAATATTCAACTAACTGATCTTTTAAATCGAAATATTCAACTAAATGATCTTTGAAATCGAAATATTCAACTAAATGATCTTTGAAATTGAAATCGAATCGAACAATGGCTGAATCGTTGCAGCTCTAGTACAGGGTTCATACCAACTATTAAAACCCACATTCCATGATTTTTCCATGACATGTCTCGGTTTTCCATGATAAAATCCGAACATACTAAACTCAAAATAGTAACTGATATCCACTGATACCCACATTCCATGATTTTTCCATGACATGTCTCGGTTTTCCATGATACAATCCGAACACACTAAACTCAAAATAGTAACTGATATCCACTGATACCCACATTCCATGATTTTTCCATGACATGTCTCGGTTTTCCATGATACAATTACAGCATACTAAACTCAAAATAGAAATTGATATCCACTGATACCCACATTCCATGATTTTTCCATGACATGTCTCGGTTTTCCATGATACAATCCGAACATACTAATTTACTAAACTCAAAATAGTAACTGATATCCACTGATACCCACATTCCATGATTTTTCCATGAAATGTCTCGGTTTTCCATGATACAATCCGAACATACTAATTCACTAAACTCAAAATAGTAACTGATATCCACTGATACCCACATTCCATGATTTTTCCATGACATGCCTCGGTTTTCCATGATACAATCCGAATATACTCAACTAAAAAAAGTAACTGATATCCACTTAAACCCACATTCCATGATTTTTCCATGACATGTCTCGGTTTTCCATGATACAATCTGAACATACTAAACTCAAAATAGTAACTGATATCCACTGAAACCCACATTCCATGATTTTTCCATGACATGTCTCAGTTTTCCATGATACAATCCGAACATACTAATTTACTAAACTCAATATAGTAACTGATATCCACTGATACGCACATTCCATAATTTTTCCATGACATGTCTCGATTTTCCAGGATACAATCCGAATATACTCAACTCAAAATAGTAACTGATATCCACTGATACCCACATTCCATGATTTTTCCATGACATCTCTCAGTTTTCCAGGATACAATCCGAACATACTAAACTCAAAATAGTAACTGATATCCACATTTTATTTCATCTACATAATAAAATTATGCATCTAGGCCGCTTATGGAATAGAATTGTTTGTAGCATCGCAGTACACGTCTGTTCATCATTACGCTCTCGAAGAAGATTTGTTATATCAGCTTAGGTCTCTTCCTTGGTGTTAGTTGTACCATTGTTATCATAAATCTATTCTGACCTTTCTTATCAGTAAAATCTTAACTTAAGTCATACTTAAGTGAATATTTCATTAAAAAAGTCCCCTGTTAAAATCAATATTTTATCATTGAAATGTGGTAAAATAAGTAGCATCTGTTGATGATTTAGCAGAGTAAATCCATTTCAAACAAAATAAACTTTAAATGAACCAGCCACAGACTTAAGGACTTTTCACTTATTTTTTGTTTGTTTTGTTTCGATTGTATTTTTCGCAGTATTCAACAGTATTTCAGTCATATAACGGCGGTCAGTAAACCTACTCACACTTTTCCTGGGTAAGCTGGTTTACCAGTACTAAGTGCACATACCTATGCCAGTAACTGGCAACTGCCCTACTTGAATCAGAGGTAGGGGGAGAATGGCCGTAGAAAGAATTTAATGACCAATCCCCACACAAGTTAAGTGGCCGGGCTGGGAATCGAACCCGCAATCCTCGGATTTGTAGTCTAGCGCTCTACCAACTGAGCAAGCCGGCCCTTGTATTATTTAATACCAAGTACAGTCTTCACCCTAATATTTTCAAAGCACTTGCCAGTTCGGGCAAGCTTGTTAGCAAAACCACTTGCCCGAAATCTGTTCAACTTGTCCGAACTTCAAATGCTACTTTACAGCAATATAAGAAAATGACGTTTTCTATCATTTTATTTATTCATATTTTATTTCTATGGTCATGTCTGTCATCTTGTTTTTGTTGTTCTCTCTCAAAATGAAAAATGCATAAGGTTCATCATATTTTGTATGTCATGTGTCAAATGTGATTTAAAAGATAAACAATGAAAAATCTAATGTCCAAATGGTATGTGGCTCTGCTCAAAAGGAGAGGGGTGGACTGCTGGACCAATTTGTTGATATTCTCTAATAACTTGATAACTCACTTAAATGCTTCTAATTAAGGTTTTTATACAAAGTATATTTATTGGATAATCATATTTGCACAAATATGTTGTATTTCAAAAGATATATATTCAACATTTCTCTGTGAACCAACTCGGAGGGGCAGCAGAGCGAAACTAAACAAGGAGCAGGGTGAAGCCACCTGCTAATTCACTCTTATTAAACTGCAAGCTACATTTGACGAAAGTAGGTCCAAAAAAGAAAAGTATTTAAATGCAGTCTTACTTTCAAACAACATGCACTTGTGCAATTAATTTCATATTCACAATAAAATACTTATTTATATATTTGTTAATTACTGCAAACAATGGAAGTATGTGTACACATCAATTTCAGCCAAACTAGCATGTACTCCAACTCAACTAAGGTAGTCTGCATCTTAAGCTTTTGAACGGAGAAGTGTTTACTCGACCACGATCAATTGTCTATATATTTCAATAAGCGTCTACACAACATTGAAGACCGCACAGCACGATGACGTCATATGTTTATGTGTAAATACTTTATGTGCCAATAAAACAACGGGCTTATAAATATTTTCGTTGAAGAAACAATCTTGAATGTTATTTTTAATGCATTTCTGTTTCCACATAATATATAAAGCCTCTGAAAACACTTGCCCAATCGGGCAAGCATCTACTTGTCCCGGGCATCAGGCAACCCAGTTACGACGAAGACTGCAAGTACGAGATATTACTGTGTGTCTAATATGTTTTTTTATCATACATCATACCTTTCTTTGGCTGGTCTTCCTCTGCAACCTGTGGTTCTTCATCTACAAATCAATATTTTTACTGAGGTTAAATTCATACGAACATGACCGCGTGAATTCAAAAAGAAAAGTTTGGGAAAATAGAAATAGAAATGTTTGCAAATGTCGCAAATTAGGAGAATTCGCTAATAGCTCTGTCAGCGACAATTATATCGACTTCTACAACACCAAAAATACAAAAATGGATTAGGAGAATTTGCAAACAGTTCTGTCGGCAACAATTACTTTCACATCTACAATACCAAAACTCGCATAGATTTCTATGGAACATACAATTTGCAAAGTTCGGAATGAGAATTTTGTGTATGACACTGGGAAATAAATTTGAGGCTTGGCGTGGGAAAACCGGACTTAATGCGTCTGCGTAAAGTGTTGTTGCGGAAAGTCCGCACAGGCTAATCCAGGACAACACATTTTGCTCTTATGGTATTTTCTGTTTGAAGGAAGTCTCTTCTAAATATAAATCCACTGTAGGCAAAAAGTGTCATCCCCGATAAACCTGTGGGGACTGCACAGGCTGATCCAGGATGACAAATTCTGCCCATGCATTAAGCCCGGTTTTCCCATGACACACCTCATAGCTATCTATTATCCAAATATTAGAAAAGACCTGAATAATCAGTGTTCTTACTACTTTTCATAAATCAGTGTCCACCTAAGTCCTCGTGCACTACCTCCATGTGGACATTTTAAGTAAAATCTACATTTTAAAGGGTTTTTAATAAAAATTGAGAGATTAATCGATAAAACTGGGGGCATCACACTGTCAAATGTGTTTTGGGAACACTGATAATACAAGTAATTAATACCATTGACTGCATTCTTCTGTGGTTTCTTCTTTATTGGGACTTCAGGTTCAGACTCGCTGCTGCTGTCGCTACTGTCGCTGCCGCTGTCTGATATAGATTTGTCACTAGAATCAGAACTGCTTGACGACATTTTGAACTTCGGTTCTGAAACAATAAATGTGACTTCTGTTTTTTAACAAGATTCAGCAATGGCAGACCGGGCAGCACTTTTTTTTGCACAGTGTTGGGAACATGGTGAGGGCTTTCTGATTAGGAAAAATGTGACGTAATAACATACAATTGGAATTATGGTTTCCTTACAAAATAGCGTTAATGATGGTAAAAAAAGAGGGCCTGGGTCACTCACCTCAGTTTAATGCAGGGGTCTCTCTCTGGTTTCGGCGAAGAGTACCTGTACCCTCAGGTGGGGGAATTTTAGCGTTGTTTTCCACAGAAGGGGGAATTTCGACTTTGCAAACGAGTCAGAATAAAACTACTAAATATACATTTCAAATCACTTTATTTAGTTTAACTCTTTACCTAACAACTTTATTCATGATTAATTATCAATAAATTAAATATTAAACATCTACCACTTGACCATTAATGGGAATGTGGAGCAGTGCAACATTTTTCACGCAATGAGTTTTTCACTTCCATTTGTTTTTATACATAGTTTTTTTCACTTCCAATTTTTAACCTTAATTTGTTTTGTTAAACTACTAATACTAATTCTTATACAGTAATGGACTATGTTATCGACTGTGAGACACAGTATTTGTGCCTTTGTGCTGTAACTGTTTTGATAACTTCTTAGCAGAAGCCATTTCCCCACGACAGAAATTACAGTTCCCGGCATTAATATGCTAGCAGTTAACTATATAGTAATGAAATGAAGTTTTATTATGAAAGCAAAAATAATCGGGAACCAGGCAAGTAAAAACGGTCATTTAACATGACCATGGAGTTGTTTGGATTTTATTGTTAACTGTTAAACGGTGCTCATGTAAATTTGATACCAGAAAATTACTCCCATAAAAAAAAATCAATGGCAATTCTTTTAGGGGGAATTTTGGCCTGAAATGGGGGAAAAATATATACTTTTTTGTTTGGGGAATGATGCCAAATTTTGGCACCAAAAAAAGGATATCGAGACCCCTGTCTATTAAATGCTGGTATCGACGAATAAAGAAAAAGCTGTTTGTTCTACATGCAATTAAAATAAAATACCACTCAAATTGCCTTCGGCCATATAAACAGTCGCATGTTATCAACTTATTGATAGGCATTCAGTTTCACGCTGCAGTTAATTCAATCGTTCTCCTTGCATCACTAAAAATCTATACATGCACAATAACTGTCGAGGTTAAAGGAGTCAGCAAGACCGCTTAGGCTAAATGTCGATTGCGTCATTTCAATAGTAAATAATTCGGACAAAGAACGATTGCCAGCGTGAACCGTTTCAATAAATGTGTGATTCGGCATCCCTTATTTTGATGAGCAATTTTGTAAATGTGACATTGATAATCGACATCAAAAAACTTTTAACATGCTGCTAAACGACTTTTTGCAGATCATCGGAACATCAATAGATTTTAGTCTTCTTTATAAGACATGCAACAAATTTAGAGTTACTTTTAATTTTGGGCTAAATTCGTTGGAACGACTTATTGCCGAAGGACCTTTTATGTGGTGGAAACCTGAAAGTTTATATTTTCAACAATTCCTATTATTTGCAGTTATAAAGTTATCCATTGATGTGGTTTACATAGACAACACCTGAACTGCTTAACATATTACGAAATTTACCTAGGAACTGCGTATTCATCTACTACATTTATGTACAGACCGCCATTATTTTGCCTTGTGTACACCTTCAACTTTATTAATAGAATCAACTGACCAATAGAAATGACGCAATGCCCTCAGTTAGCAGATTTATCCATAAAATTCAGTGTTTATCCTCACTACTTTGGGAATGTTACCAGTACCAGTCAAATTGGGAAAATCAGCAACGTTTTCAACAAAATTGTGAATTAATCGCATTCTGCAAAAACTGCCAAAACGAATTAGAAAACAATAAATAAACTCTATAACTACTTTTTCATTGATTCTTTCACTTGTACTTGTGTTTCCAGCAGTGACTGTTAAAGGAGTTGTCCATAATGATACGAGATACATTGTAATTTCTGATCTCCACTCAAATCCATGGGCTTTTCCAAAATCTATGGGATTTCCTCTGATTTTTATGTGTTTAGAGCAATTACATTCTGTGAATGTCTGTCTTAATTGCCAAAATACACCACGCAGACGCGCACGCTTCCCATACAAGGTGTAATGAGCATCTGTTGATATATATTTTTCAGAATGCCAAAATGTTTTATAGATAAAATGTAAATGCATAGTGACAAAACTGGACCACACCAAGCATTGTGTATTGTACGGCAGCGTCTTACCATTCGTACTCAAAATTGTCAGTGCAACGTAAAATCGCATTGGTGAACATTTCTTTGTAATATTTCCAATTTTAAGCGCAAATATCGCATTGCACATGGGTTTCCTAGTCACTGTTCCAGGGGGTAAAATGAAAGTTAAATACATATAGTGACTCTTTTTTGGATTGATTTCCAAGATATCTGGTGATTTTTTTATCTCCAATTTGGAAAAATCTGTAGGTAAATTGGATTGGGAAGGTACCTGTTTAGATTACTGCGTTTTTCCTGTATATAAAGTCAGAACCCGAAAACGGTACCATTGCCAATCCGATTTTCTGACCATTTTCCCCAATTTGAAGTTATAAAATTTCCCAAATGTAAGAAAAAAATCAAAAAGACCATGAAACGATCGACAATGTTCCTGTATTTTACTTTTGTTTTACCCAAGTGTAAACCTCCGCGCCCAGCTCAAATCAGTTACTTATACTGTTAACCGCAAGGGGAAGTAACCGCTGCATGTTTGGTGGCGCTGTATCGATTGGTTACTGTTATCGGTTATATACATGTTGTACATTGCATGCGAGAATGAGAACCAGCTGAACCATAACGCGTTTCGCGAGTATAATTGATGAGACATGGCAATTGATAACACTTAATACTAACAACAAAAACACAATCAGGGATGCAATCCTTAATCTAGATATGGCTTTTATGGCAAAGCAGAAAGTATAGATCCACAACCGTCAATAACGGCTGTAGTACATTGTACTTATTGTTTTTTACGTGCTTTTTCGAATTTATTAATTAAAGTGATAAAATTCCCAATTTGGCTGAAAACGATCTAATTTTCCCAATTTGACTGGTACTAGTACCATTCCCAAAGTGGTGAGGAAAAACGCTGGGTTACTAAGTTTATATAGAGGAAAAATGCTGGGTTACTAAGTTTATATAGAGGAAAAATGCTGAAATTGAACACACTGATATACAGCGGTGGTTATCAAGATTGATTTAAACGTGCAAAGGTGTCAGCGTTTTTCCTCTATATAAAGTTGGTACCGGAAAACGGTACCATTCCCAATCCGATTTTCTGACCATTTTTCCCAATTTGAAGTTAAAAATTCGCAAATGTAAGGAAAAACACCCTGAAAAGATCGACGATGTTCCTGTATTTTACTTTTGTTTTACCCAAGCGTAAACCATAGCTCAAATCAGTTACTGTTAACGGCTAGGGGAAGTAACCGCTGCAAGGTTTGGTGGCGCTGTATCGATTGGTTACTGTTATCAGTTATACATTGCGTGCGAGAATGGGAACCATCTGGACTGTAATGCGTGTTCGCGAGTGTCATTGACGAGACATGGCAATTCATAATACTACAGAAAAAAAACATTCTGGGAAGCAATCCTTTATCTAGCAATGGCTTTTATGGCAAAGCAGAAAGTATAGATCCACAACCGTCATTAATGGCGGAAGATACTAGTAATTTTGTTTTATGTTCTTTCAACCATTGACACAGACAGAGAGCAAACTTGTGTCTCTGGGGCAAGTTGTGCAGGTTGATACCCACCAGCACGGCATTTAAAACCATTATCTGACTTGAATGCAAGTTAAATAATAAATATAACAAATTGTTTTAGGGTTTATTTATTGTAACTTACTGTTTTCACATCCTTTTCGACTGTTTTTCACGAAAGTGGTAAAATTCCCAATTTGGCTGAAAACGCCGTCAATTTTCCCAATTTGACCGGTACCGGTACCATTCCCAAAGTGGTGAGAAAAAACGCTGGGTGTGTAGGTGTAAATTGTTAATGCATCCAAAATAAAAGTGTCATTATAAAAATATTTATGGCACATTAATTAGGAATGGTTTATCTGCCCAGGTATGTAACTTTTATTGCAATCTGTTTACAATAACTATCGTATTTCGGAAAGTGAAATTTGCGATCAAAATTCCTGTCAGAACAATATAGAAAAAGAAGGAAAACCTTCCACCACAGAAATGGTCCTTCCCGGGTTATGCGCTGCAGACAATATTGCCCATAAACAAAGTAGCTCAATATTCGCCAAGCGCTAACAAGTTATGCTACACTAGATTTTAGCATGATGAATTGGAAACATGACGCACAAGACGTCAAGAGTGCCTGTATTGCTCCCACTTGCTTATCTTTCTTTCCTATCTAATCAACCACCCCTGGTGATGAAATTGGGTTCATCTAGGATATAAAAGCAATTTAGCTCCGAATATACAGGAAAAGAGGCTAAATAAGGAGTGTCCGAAGGGAGCGTCTCTCAATGTTTGCCCAGGGCCATACAAATATGCCACTTACAAACCTAGACCACACTTACGTCTCAAACAAAAGTGAAAAACAACGCAATGACTGAATCAGATTTATCTGTTTTACGGTGGAACTCTGGAGATTTAGTTTAGTGGTTTCTAACCAAACACATTTAACTGTACACACCTTCGCGAAATCATATGTCATCAGAACCAATGAAGGGGGTTATTGATAACCTCTTTTAAAAATACATGAAGTAATCAATGCATTCACACTTACCAAATGACTCAAATGAGATCAGAGTATGCGACTCTGTGAAAATCGTAATTAATTTCTCAACGAACAAATATTTCTCGATCACCACGTGTGTTATTGTTATATTTAAATATGGTGTCAGGTCAGGACGGGTGACCAATTCATGCGATCGGGATCAAAAGCGCTGTCCAATTCGGACAAACCGCTCGTAGAGTAAGACGAACACGAACATATCATTAAAATTACTTTCAATGGAAACTGTGTGTAGACGGTATTATGTATATGTTTTATGGATGTGAGGATTTTATAGAATGTTGTTACGTTTTAACATATGTTATCTGTACCGGTTTGACCTAACCGAACTGTCATTCTGGCTGCTTTCACTCGCCGGTTTTCATTTTTAGTCTGGTACCCGAACATACGCATCAAAAAGGGTACACGCTAATAATGGTAGCTCTCCCACTGAGGGCAAAATATTAATGGCTATCACATTGTTAGCTCGACTATTCGAAGAAAACGTGAGCTTTCCTACACGCCCCGGCGTCCGCGTCTGAATTTGGTTAAAGTTTTTTTTCAAAAGTCTTTTAACTTCAAAACTACACAAGTTACTTAATTACCTAACACTTGGAATATACATTTGTCATCAACTCCAGCATCGGGGGCAACATTCCCCATAAATCTGTTTTGTATTGTGACACATTTGTGCCCCTTTTTCACATAAATTTTCTGGTTAAAATTTATATTCAAATGAGTTGTTACTTCAAAACCACAAAAGTTAGTGACTTAAAACTTGGAATGTACCTTTGTCATCAACTCAAGTGTCAGGGGCAACATTTTCTATAACTCTGTTTTATAATTCAACAGAGTTATGCCTCCTTTTAACAAAGATTTTCTGGTTAAAGTTTATATTCAAAAGTTTTGTAACTTTAGAAGTACATAAGTTATTCACTTGCAAATTGGAATATACCTTTGTCATCAACTCTAGTATCAGGATCAACATTCCATATAACTCTCTTTTGTATTTTGACAGAGTTATTCCCTTTTTTCACATAGATTTTCTGGTTAAAGTTTATATTCACAAGTTTCGTAACTGCACAACTACACAAGTTATTCGCTTGAAACTTGGAATATATTTTTGTCATCAACTCCAGTGTCAGGAGCAACATTCCCTCTAACTCTGTTTTGTATATTGACAGAGTTATTCCCCTTTTTCACATAGCTTTTCTGGTTAAAGTTTATATTCGAAAATTTTGTAACTTCAGAACCACTTAAGTTATTGACATAGAAATAGGAACATACCTTTATTATCAACTCCAAAATCAGGTGCAACCTCCCTATAACTCTGTTTTGCATTTGCATATAATCAAGTGTGGGTATCAAACTCGCGACGACGGAGTCGTATGAGCACCTGATAATTAACAACGCACTAATTAACCACCTGCGCTATTCTGACATGAGCAAAACACGTGAATACTTTGGTTTTTAAGTTTCAGTTTTCTATGAGACACGGTTTATTGTCACACGAAAGTTCTACATAGCTGATGCATCCGAATAACATGGCAGAAGGACAGTACCGTGTATCTTTGAAATGAAACAAAAACGAAACCATTCAAATGAAATCATTAGCATAATCAAATAACTTGTGAAAGGCAGCTAGATTAAGTACTCCGTACATAAAAAATACCATTACAGTTTAAAGCGCCAACTTTACTATGGTAGAATTCATGTGTGCGTGTGTACGTATGCGTGTGCGTTCATGCGTGTGTGTAGTACATTTTTATCGAGTGCACCGGGATTCTCTCCCATATGGCCATCGCCCCCAGACTATGATCCGCTACATGTATAATTTATTACTAGCGTTGAAAAATGGCAATAACTCCACCAAAATTCTTGACATAGTTACTTCATCTTGTCTCCAGAATGCGTTCATAACTGTGATCAAGTATTTTGAGTTTCAAGTCAATACTTCTTATAGATATTGTAAAATCTGACCTAAAGCGAAAATTCAAAGTTGAAAAAAGGGCAATTACTCTTGAAAACGAAATCCTTGATAGAAGTACCTCCTCTTGTCTACAGAACAAGTTTGTCACTATGATCAAGTACTTTAAGTTTCAAGTCAATATCTCGTATACGTATTGAGAATTTTTACCTAAAGCGAAAACAGAAAGTGCAAAGAAGGGTAATAACTCCGACAAAATCCTTGAAATAGTTACCTCCACTTGTCTGCAGAATGGGGTCGGCACCATAAACAAGTATCTTGAGTTTCAATTTAATGTCTTTAATAGTTATTGAGAAATTTTATATTTACCAGACATTTTCAAAACATGCCAAGTTGTATGTCAAAACAAGGGCAGGTAACTCTGGATGTGATACAAATCACATGGTTACCTGCCTTGTTGTTATATATTACTGTTTTGATAGTGAACAAAGTATTGAAAGTTTCAAATGGATATCGGTGGTAGTTTTAGAGAAGTGGACTCAAAAACTTGACGAAAAAACTTAACTAACGCCGACGCACACGACAGAGCGACGACAATAGCTCGACTTTTTTTCCTTCGAAATGTCAAGCTAAAAATATTACACTAACCTTTCATATGCTTCCAGTACATGTCATCGAATAGACACGGCGCATATACCAAATTGGCAATGAATAATGGTATTTTGTTTAAATATTAAATGCACACAAAGAAAAGCAAGAGCACCGCCTACGGGTGCTGGACGCTCAACTTTCTCATATTTCATAGTACTTTAGGCTTTTGTTTATAGAATAAGTTTTTCACTGTCATGAAGTATTTTGAATTTCAAGCCAATACCTCTTACAGATATTGAGAAATGTGATCTAAAGCTAAACATTCTAAGGTGAAATAAGGGCAATAACTCCAGCAAAATCCTTGATGTAGTTACCTCATCTTGTATACAGAATGGTTTAATAACTGCGATCAAGTATTTTGTGTTTCAAGTCAATACCTCTATAGATATTGTGAACTTTAACCTAAAGCGGAAGTTAAAGAATAGAAATTACTCAAGCAAAATCCTTGATAGTTACCTACTCTTGTCTACACAATAGGTTCATCACTGTGATCATGTACTTTGAGTTTCAAGTCCATACATCATATAGGTATTGAGAAAAGGAAAATTGCAAGTTGAAAAATGGGGTAATAACTCCAACTAAATCCTTAGAGTTACGTCATCTTGTCTGCAGAATGGATATACAAGTACCTTGAGTTTCAATTTAAAGCCTTTGATAGCTATTGAGAAATTTTATATTTACAAACAAATTGCCAAAATATGCCAAGTTGTAAGTCCAAACAATGGCAGATAACTCTGGAAATACAAAGAACAGGGTTACCTGCCTTGCTGTAATAGAGTACCCTTTTGATAGTGAACAAGTATTGAAAGTTTTACATGAATACACTTGATAGTTTTTGAGAAATGCACTCTGACAAAAAACTTAACCCAAAAAACTTGACCGAAAACTTAACTAATAACGCAGACGCAGACGACAGAACGAGTGACGACAGTAGTTCGACTTGTTTTTCTTCGAAAAGTCGAGCTAAAAAGATGTTTTGACATATGCATTGAACGCTGTAAGACGGCGAACTGGTGGTTTTAATTGGCATGGGGCTACCTTTTTTCAGTGCATACTCAAGTGCATAAATACCGCAAGTGAAAATGCAACAGTTTTAATCACATTTTATTCGAAAAATATTTTCTGTATACATTATTATTATTAAATTCTGTGCCTACGACAGAGAACACTAACATCATTTAGCACAACAAACTAAATAAGCGAACTACACGCATCTTTGTTCAGATACAAAAAATTCCGTTCATTCGTTGCGTCAAGGTCGGAGGCAATGATGTAGAAATACAGTCTATTTATAACTGCATACAATCAAAGGTCATAGTCCATCTATAACAGGATAAGGGTCACAGTTCTCGTGACGAGGAGACAGAGAGGTTGCCTCCCTTTGCCGCAATCCTACGCGTTGGATTACGGTTGCTTGGTGGACCTGGCGAAGACGTTGTTCCTAGGGGCCTGCGCCATACCCCAGATCATGTCGTACGGATAAGGTTTGTTCAGGGGAGCTGCTTCCGATAGCTCCTTCATCTGCAAGCACAAAGAGGTCCATATCCACAAAGCTCCTTAGTGAACACAGATTTCTGTATTTTTGAAGTATGTAATTGAATGTTTTAACTTGACAGATTTAAGCATCGGAACTAAAGACTTCAAGTATAATACTTCACGAAAAGGATAAAAAACGTTGCTTCCACTGGGGTTCGAACCTCGGATCTCCGGATCAAAAGGCTAATGCCGCAACCACTCCCCAATTCTGATTTCTATAATTGTTCTGTATTTTTTCTTTATATAAGTGATCTACGTGTTGTTAATGATTTTAACGAAAGCAACAGAAACATTCCAAATTATTCCATCGTTTAGCGTTACAAACGCTTTATAGTTTTATCAATTTAAACCGATTATTACTCATAAACGAAACTGTATTTCGCTCCTTATATACACATTTCTTTTATTTTTGTAATCTGTGATAAAAAATTGGAAATTGTCATATCGTCAATCTGTAAACAGGTCCCTTTAAAAAAGTAATTTTTAAAAATAACTTGTATGTAATTTTCCTAAAACCTGTGAAAGGTTCATTAAAATTTATTGTGTCTCAAACGCTTTTCATTTGGTAAAAAGAATAAACACAGTATATACACTAATAGCACAATAGCAAAATATCATGAAAAAGCTTAGACACCACTAATTGAAATCTGCATAAGGTCCCATAACTAGAAGCCAGTAAATCAAATATACATGGACTGCTAGTTACCTCCTCTTTGGAGAGCTCCCAGCCGGTAGAGGCGCCCATGTTGTCCTCCAGCTGCTGTAGCGACGTGCAGCCAATGATCACCGAGGACACCACTTCCTGCTGAATCAGCCAACGCAGTGCCACCTGAGAGACGGACTTGCCTGTAATTTAAAATAGAATTAAAAATTATTCACCAACGACCGGGTAAAATTGTACATACTTCTCTCCAGCTGATCATGTAAATGAAGCATCTTTACAAGCGTCAATCACTTGAATTACAGTCACCACAAGCATACATGTACTGCAAAGGATGGAGTGATCAGCAACCAATATTAAGGTTTGTTACATTATTTTGGTGTTTGTGTTTGTTAATTAATTCAATATTCATCTCACAGTTTTACATACAACTACACAAGAAACGTGGAAATTCCACGAAAACCAAATTGTTCGAACGAAAGGTATTAAAGTCAGCACAAAAACATTTAGTCTTTTTTCATTAATGGTGACTTTCACCCCACTCACCCGATATGCAATCCCAAGCGAGGGCTTGATATAAAATACCTACGTGTGAAGTTTCATTAAAAATCTCAATACGTTCTGAAGTTATTGAGCAGAAACCGTTTTTCTATTTTTAGTAACAGTGACCTTGACCTTGACCCCACCCAACCAATACGTCATCCCAAGCGAGGTTTCGATATAAGGTATCTATTTATGACATTTCATTAAAATATCTCAATGCATTCTCAAGTTATTGAGCGGAAACCGTTTTTCTATTGTTAGTAACGGTGACCTTGACCACACCCACCCCATATGCAATCCCAAGCGAGGTCTCGATATAAGGTATTTATGTATTAAGTTTCATTAAAACATCTCAATGTGTTCTCAAGATATTGAGTGGAAACCGGTATCTATTTATTACGTTTTCATTAAAATATCTCTCGTTTTCAAGTTATTGAGCGGAAACCGTTTTTCTATTTTTAGTAACAGTGACCTTGACCTTGACCCCACCCACCCCATATGCAATCCAAAGCGAGGTCTCGATATAATGTATATATGTATTAAGTTTCATTAAAATATCTCCCTGCGTTCTCAAGTTATTGAGCGGAAACCGTTTTTCTATTTTTAGTAATAGTGACCTTGACCGTGACCTAGTATTTTTAGGCAATTTAAGTCAATAAGAGCTGTCGGAGGACAGCTCGCTGAACTTTTCTTGTGCTTGTCAGAGCTACTGGCTTTTTTTCTAAAACAAACTGTTTGGATAATAGGAGCCAATTAAACAAAGTTAATTTCGTACTCGAGTTACTGAGTGGAAAGCATTTTGCTAACTTTCAAAACAGTTACCTTAACCTTGACCCCATCCGCCCCATATACAATATAATGCGATGTCTCGCTACACGGTATCTATAAATTAAGTTATTATTATTTCATTATAATTACTATTTTAATTTGTTCTCAAGTAATTGAGCAGAAAACTTTTTTTCTTTTTTCAGTAACAGTGACCTTGCCATTGACCCACCCCAAATGCAATACCGAGTAAAGTATTACTGTGTGGTATCTATGTTTGAAGATTCATTCTCGAGTTAAATAGTGGAAATCAAAAGTTGACACCGCCACCCCAACCGCAGGAATGTAAAATTTCTAAGTGTAAAAAGGCCCATAATTGTAACAAATTTCAAACTAGAGCTATCAAAATTGGCCTATGGGTTCATTCTAATATAGGGAATAAGTGTTTTAAGTTTGAATGAAATCTCTCAAGCCATTTACGAGAAACTGGCTTACCCAAAAACTTTAATCTATCCAAATAGCTTATATGTAAAAATTTTAAGCGTAAAAAGGCCCATAATTTTGACCAAACTTGGCCTATAGGTTCATTTTATGGGGAATAAATGTTTATAGTTTAAATGAAATCCCTCAAGCCATTCCTGAGAAACCAGCTTACCAAAAAACTTTTTTACAAATATCTTATATGTAAAAATTTTAAGTGTAAAAAGGACCATAATTTTGACAAATTTCAAACTAGAGTTACCAAACTTGGACTATACGTTCATTTTAATATGGGGAATATATGTTTAAAGTTTGAATGAATCCCTCAAGCCATTCCTGAGAAGCTAGCTAACCGTAAAACGTTAACTTAGACCGGACGCCAACGCCAACGTCGACGCCGATGCGTGTAGAATAGCTTGCCTTTACTTCAAACAGTCGAACTAAAAATGATTTGTTTTTTAAAGAAATACATCACATTTTCCAGGGGAAATTTTTTTGACGATTGAGTTCCTACCTTTCTTTTCGGCAATTTTCTTCATAACGTCGACCAGTTTCCAGTACTTCTCGTCGTCTTTGAACTCGTCCCAGTTGCTCATGGTGGTCTTTCCCTCGCTCTTCTTGGCCGCCATGTAGCCGGCTCTACTTCCGGTAGGGTCCGGCGTCACCTCCCGCTGGAACTTCCCCGTCAGCATGCCACTGGAGCGACAGACAATGAGTACGAGTTCATCAACTAAACTAGAAAGCACTCGGAGACTGCAGACCTCCGCCATATTAGGTATGTATTATCATACAGATATTTCATCGACATTTGGGAACAGTCAAATTGTTTTCTTGAAGTACAGGGATCAAATTTTGAACTGTTGCCCCGAGGCCGTTAGTCCGAGGGAAACAGTTCAAAATGTTGCCCTCGTATATTTGACTATTCCAAAATGACAATGAAATATCTGTTTTATTACCTACTTCTAATACTAAATAAAAACAACATTTAATTTTATTATACCTCACTTGATTATTCTCTTTATAATGCATATAAATTGCAGCGGGCAACAATTTGATATATCGCCCGGAAATGTCGCCCGCTACCGCTATGTCACCCAGTACGCAAATGATACAGGATTTTTTTGTTAAAATGTGTTCCATGTTATCACATTTAAATTCTGTTTTTTGTAACCCTATAAAATGTCGCAAATTCACCTCGTGTAGTTTAACACTTGTCAAAATAATTTGTTAAAGTGGTTTTATTTTATCACATATTTCTTTAAATTCTGTTAACTGTTAGACTTTTAAAACAAACGTTATTGTAGTGAGATATTACTACATCTGTTGAAATATTGTTAAAATATTAAACTTATGTAATTGATTTCTTTACTTTGATTTTGTTCGGTATAATAAAATAAATATTGACTTCCTTGAGGGTGACAGTGCGTCTCGTCAACCCTCGACAAACACTGTCGACCTCGGCTAAAGCCTCGGTCGACAGTGTTGCCTCTGGTTGACAAGACGCACTGTCACCCTCAAGGACGTCAATATTTATATAGTTTTTTAATTTCCATAAAAAGATATAATGATAATTGTGATTCACAACTACAAATAGAATAATCATTATCCTAGGTCCGAGCTACTTGTAACAGTCAGTAGCAGTCAGTGTTACAATCAAGTTACATTGAGCCAAGTGCTGCGCAGAGGTTGCTCCCCTTTGAATAATGATGAGAGCAACATAACGAAACAAAACCATGAAACACCACAAAATGTGGCCTGTTGGGAGGAGCTTGTCTCAGCAAAGTGGTAAACAGTTAAAAACGCTTAATTATAATTAATATGGTAAAGTAGGTAATAATATACAGACGTTTCATTCACATTTGGGAACAGTCAAATTGTCTCTTGAAGTTCAGGGTGCAAATTTTGAACTGTTGCCCCGACGCCGTTAGGAAACTGAAGGAAACAATTTGACTGTTCCAAAATTACAATGAAATATATGTTTTATTACCTACTTCTAATACTGAATAAAAACAACAACATTGATTGTTGCACCTGATACTGAAGTTTATTACAAAGATGTATTCCGAGTTTCAAGTGAATACCTTACGTAGCTTAGAAATTATAAGACTTTTTAAATTAAAACTTGACACTGAAAATCTATGTGAAAAAAGGGCATAACTCTGTCAAAATACAAAACTGGGTTATATGGATTGTTGCACCTGATGCTGTAGTTGATGACAAAGGCACATTCCAAATTTCAAGTGAATAACCTAAAAAGTGTTGAAGTTATAGAACGTTTGAATAAAAACTTAAATCTGAAAATCTATGTGAAAAGGGACTTAACTATGCCAAATACAAACTGTTATGAGTTATGGGGAAATCGCACCTGATGTTGGAGTTGATGACAAAGGTACATTCCAAGTTTGAAGTGAATACCATGTGTAGTTATTAAGTTAAAAGACTTTTGAATATAAACTTTAACAATAAATTCTATGTGAACAAAGGGTAGTTTTCAAGTTAATAAGACTTTTGAATATAAGCGTTAATCAGCAAATATATGTGGAAAAACGGGCATTACTCTGTCAAAATACAAAACAGAGTTATGGGCAATGTTGCACTTAATGTAGGAGTTGTTCAAAAAGGAACATTCCAAGTTTCAAGTCTATAACTTGTGTAGTTTTGAAGTTATAAGACTTTTGAATATAACATTTGACCAGACATTCTATGTGAAAAGGTTGCACTTGATGTTGGAGTTGATGACAAAGGTACATTCCAAGTTTCAAGAGAATAACTTGTGTAGTTTTGACGTAACAAGACTTTTGAATATAAACATTAACCAAGATCAGACGCGAACGCCGACGCCGGGGCGAGAAGGAAAGCTCAGCTATTTTTCGAATATGACATAAAAGCTTCATTTTCAGAAAACAAACATTAATAATTAAATAACAAAGCAATCACAAAACGCGCCAGTTGAGCGTTGAGGAAAATTCAAAATGATTTTTTCTTAGTTATAAACATGGAAAAAATGTTGATATCAGTTCAAGATCGTATTTTATTTCATTTCATAAGTAGTCAAAGAAAATTAATATATTTCTCGTGGCAACCATTTGTAAAATTCTGCTTTCAAGGACAACTCAAGAAACAAAATACGATTTAAGACTGTTAATTTTCAAAGTACATGTATCTATTTTAAAGGGACGTATTCACGTATTCTGCCTATTTTTGCCAAACACTCACTAAAATGTCGTTACTCCAACAGCTTAAGCATCTAGACTAACCATGTGCTTAATCCACATATTCTTGCACGAAAAGCATAACGGAAGTAGTGCTTCCCGGCCCGCCTGAGTTCAGACCTACGACCTCCGGATAAAAAGGTATGTCACGCTAACCACTATACCAGAAGGACTTACATCAATCAGCGCTATGTAAGTGATACACTCGTTTCAAAAGTATAAACGAAAAGCTTCATTCTTGAAAAATATAAATATGCCAATTCGAATGTGAATATGTCCCCTTAAAACGTCTTCTAACATTTGAACACTCCTACCCCTTTAACGGGCTCCATGGCAACACGCCGATACCCTCGTTCTCACACACCATGAACGCCTCCAGCTCTGAATCTCGCCGCAGCAGGCTGTATTGTTGCTAAGGCGTAAACAAATTATGTTTGTTTCAGGTTACAAGCCCCAAAAAATTAGGGAGGGTAGGTGGGTCGGGATTTATTATTTTTTTTTATTTTTTGGGGGAAAATGGTCAACTTGAAGATTCTTAACCTGAATATATAATCAAAACATATCAGAAATATCCTTAAACATTGTTTATAAGTGGATGCTATCAAAACAAAGTACTTATTTATCCAAAAAAAATTATTGAAAAAAGGTAATTAAACACACACAAAATCTGACAACATAAATACATGTTCTAGGGTCGGGGCATTTTTTTTAGGGTAGGTCCCCTAACCTGAAACAAACATTTTTTAAACGCCTAATCAAAAGGAGTAGTGGTGGTAGACGCTGTTGGTGCTGTTTCTGCTGCTGCTATCGTAATTTTGTTGTTTGCTGTTGTTGTTGTTCGCAAATAAAAACTGACAATACTGTACACATGTTTAATACACAATCAAAGAAACGGAAATTCTAGGAACTTTCAAACAAACTAATCACAAGTACACAATTTGGGGCGTGTCGTGGGAAACACGGACTTAATGCATGTGCGTAAAGTATCGTTCCGGATTAGCTTGTGCAGTCTGCACAGCTAATCCGTGAGGACACTTTCCGCCTACAGTGGATTTATGTTTAGTAGAGACTTCCTTGAACAGAAAATACCATAAAAGCCGAATGTGTCGTGCTGGATTAGCCTCAGCGGACTAAAAGGCTTGGACTACAAGGCTAATCCGGGACGACACGTTACGCACATGCATTAAGTCCGGGTTTCCCACGACACGCCTCAAATTAATGTGGATCTGCTTAAATTGAGGATGTGGTAAAGCTACGTACACATCGGCAATATTAACTTTAGACGGGCAGAAAATAATGATATTATTAATACTACTAACGGAATCGTTACAAAATTGAAATATTACTTGCAACGTGACACAGGGGCTTAAATTCAGGTGTTTGGCCGTCTCCACGATCTTCTGCAGCTGCCAGCCGCACACGTTGCTGTAACCATAGTAACGGATCTTGCCGCAGCGCACGAGGTCGTCGAACGTGCGCAACGTCTCTTCCAAGGGCGTCCCGTTGTCCCACATGTGCGCCTAACAAATGGCATATGAAAGTTTAATACAATAAATATTGGTTTAAATAAAGCTGGATTAAAAATATAATTATTTTACAAATGCAAATTAAAGAAAATTGGTACGCGTGTACTTGTAATAGATATCGTGTGTAGTACATTCTTACTCAGTGAACCGGGATAATGGCATCATGGTTTCAGTTATATTTAACTAGCTGTGAAACATTAGCACTAAATTGCCATTGTTCTTTATATTGATATATAATCACGTGCGTGGACATTAATCAATACAACGACATATATAATAACAAATACAAATCTCTACTATATTGCAAGTTATAACTCATGAATACGTTAAAAACACAAGCCTGTAAAGAAAAACATGAATCGAAATATTCAACAAAATGATGTTTGAAATCGAAATCGAATCGAGCCATGGCTTTATCGTTGCATCTCTATACCGTACCTGATACAAATCAATCGAGCCATCGCTGAATTGTTGCATCTCTATACCGTACTGTTACAAATCAATCGAGCCATGCCTGTATCGTTGCATCGCTATACCGTACCTGATACAAATCAATCGAGCCATGCCTGTATCGTTGCATCTCTACACCGTACCTGATACAAATCAATCGAGCCATCGCTGAATTGTTGCATCTCTATACCGTACTTGATACAAATCAATCGAGCCATGCCTGTATCGTTGCATCTCTATACCGTACCTGATACAAATCAATCGAGCCATGCCTGTATTGTTGCATTTCTATACCGTACCTGATACAAATCAATGTAGCCATCGCTGAATTGTTGCATCTCTATACCGTACCTGATACAAATCAATCGAGCCATGCCTATATTGTTACATTTCTATACCGTACGTGATACAAATCAATCGAGCCATGCTGTATCGTTGCATCTCTATACCGTACCTGATACAAATCAATCGAGCCATCGCTGAATTGTTGCATCTCTATACCGTACGTGATACAAATCAATCGAGCCATGCCCGTATCGTTGCATCTCTATACCGTACGTGATACAAATCAATCGAGCCATGGCTGTATCGCTGCATCTCTATACCGTACGTGATACCAATCAATCGAGCCATCGCTGAATTGTTGCATCTCTATACCGTACCTGATACAAATCAATCGAGCCATGCTGTATCGTTGCATCTCTATACCGTACCTGATACAAATCAATCGAGCCATCGCTGAATTGTTGCATCTCTATACCGTACGTGATACAAATCAATCGAGCCATGCCCGTATCGTTGCATCTCTATACCGTACGTGATACAAATCAATCGAGCCATGGCTGTATCGCTGCATCTCTATACCGTACGTGATACCAATCAATCGAGCCATCGCTGAATTGTTGCATCTCTATACCGTACCTGATACAAATCAATCGAGCCATGCCTGTATCGCTGCATTTCTATACCGTACCTGATACAAATCAATCGAGCCATGCCTGTATCGTTGCATCTCAATACCGTACTTGATACAAATCAATGTAGCCTTCGCTGAATTGTTGCATCTCTATACCGTACCTGATACAAATCAATCGAGCCATGCCTGTATTGTTGCATTTCTATACCGTACCTGATACAAATCAATGTAGCCATCGCTGAATTGTTGCATCTCTATACCGTACCTGATACAAATCAATCGAGCCATGCCTATATTGTTACATTTCTATACCGTACCTGATACAAATCAATCGAGCCATGCTGTATCGTTGCATCTCTATACCGTACCTGATACAAATCAATCGAGCCATCGCTGAATTGTTGCATCTCTATACCGTACGTGATACAAATCAATCGAGCCATGCCCGTATCGTTGCATCTCTATACCGTACGTGATACAAATCAATCGAGCCATGGCTGTATCGCTGCATCTCTATACCGTACGTGATACCAATCAATCGAGCCATCGCTGAATTGTTGCATCTCTATACCGTACCTGATACAAATCAATCGAGCCATGCCTGTATCGCTGCATATCTATACCGTACCTGATACAAATCAATCGAGCCATGCCTGTATCGTTGCATCTCAATACCGTACTTGATACAAATCAATGTAGCCATCGCTGAATTGTTGCATCTGTATACCGTACTTGATACAAATCAATCGAGCCATGCCTGTATCGTTGCATCTCTATACCGTACTTGATACAAATCAATGTAGTCCGTCTGCAGTCGCTCCAGACTGGCTTCGCAACTCTCGATTATGTGTCGTCTGCTCAGGCCCATCCCGTTGGTCAGCTTGGCCTCATCCATGGTAAACCGGACCTTCGTTGCCAGGACAACGTCATCACGATCCTGTCTGCGTAAATAATAAGCACTTTCATGAAAAACGGGCGTTCTAAGCACGCATTTTGTTGGCGTGTGCTGATAATAGATCTAAATATGGAAAACATTAATATCAAAGTGTATTTTAACCGTGAAATGTAAACCCTTGTTTTAAGTAAGTACGTGTAACCTAACTTATCAGTTTCATGTATCGACAGTATAGTATATTGCATAACTACACAACAAGCCTACAAATAAAAATATCCTATGCAGACTATTAAATAACCAAAACATGCGCATGAAATGTAATCCGCGTTATTACCACCGCCAAGAAGGATAGTTTTTGCCGGTGTGCATATTTTTTAGTTGCATAACCTTTTCAATATGAACATATTTGCATGTAATTTTTAGGGAGTGTTAGACATGGTGGAAACCTTTTGCATAAGTTGCTAACTAACAAGCAGGCAAACAAAACAACGCCGTCAAAAACACCCCCTCCCCGCTGCCCCCTATTGGTAACAAAACGCTAATGCACCTACTTCTTGAGCCACGTGCCAATAATCTTCTCGGAATTCCCATACGAGTAGACGTTTGCGGTGTCGATGAAGTTTCCTCCCAGTTCAACATATCTGTCCAGGATCTTGTGCGAGTTTTCCTCGTCCGTTTGCTTGGGGTTGTTGAAGAACTGGAATCCATTAAAATGCGACTTCCAGACATCGTTAACTTGCGTAGCGTGAAGCATTGTGTTCTACGGATAGTGCTAGTCCGAATACCAGTCTTTAGCGGTTAGTGCCCGCCAGATTACTATAAATCTACAAGCTATTGTCACTGTACACAATGCAGCCGTGCGCAAAGCAAATTGAAACTGCGTTCACGTTTTAAAAAGCACCCTGTATGTGTATAACACGGCTTCCCTAACTGAGTGAAAACTCATATATACATTTATTACATTGACATACAGTACACAGTACAGATATCACTAGTGGAAATGACTTCTTTTAACTTACTAAAATGTGACCAAAAATCAAGATATACAATTATTTGACATGTTAATTTGTATGGTAGATTATTATACACCCAGCTCGTGTCAGAAATGAACTTTTAGCACGGACAATCTAACTACGTGTGTAATTGTGAACTATATACTGCTCTAACTCGTAATACTGTTAATGTGTAAGCGCGAAAGAACGGATTAACCATGATCTGTACATGTGTAATTTCCGATGTGTACATGATCTAAAAACGAACACGATGTCCCTACACAATAATGTATTTAGCTCATTCAAAGTACGTGTACATGCAATCGCGTACACATAATGCAATCCTTGTAAAGGTATACTTGGGGCGTATTTAAAATACTGCGGTCGCATACCAGCGCCATGGCTCCCTGGTCGGTAGTGCCGAAGGTCATGGTCCCCAGGCAGATGTTGCTGACATTGACCCCGGACTTCCCCAGGAAACTGTACCCCACCTTTGACTCCATAGTAACCGTTCTGGAAATGGATATAATCTGTAGATCGAGTTATCGGTAGTCTTATTCACATGTTTGAGCATGCTTTAACGTTTTGTTGGTCTATACATATGTAAGAGATGTATATGATGGTGGATGAACTTTTTTTGACAGACAGACAGACAGACAGACAGGCAGGCAGGCAGGCAGACAGGCAGACAGACAGACAGACAGACAGACAGACAGACAGACAGACAGACAGACAGACAGTTATGAGAGACATATAAATCTGATAAAATATGTATACGTTGATAAAACTTACAACACATGCTATGGTTAATAGTATGATAAAAAAAGCAGTGTTTAAGATTTCACATAAAACGTACCATGAGTAAAAACTATGAATATCAAATATTTACAATAAAACCTTGTATATTTTACATGAAAACGTACACTGAGTAAATACTACGAGTATCGAATATTTACAATAAAAACTTTATCTGTACAAAGTATTTTGTCTGGTGACTAAAATATCATGACAAGCTGTGGCACTGTATTTAACGAGTTCGTCATTAGATAAGATGTAACAGAATTTATCAAGATCTGATGCTGATGCTTAGGATGATGTGTGTGAAGAAATAGAAGAAGAAGAAGATGCTGATGATGATAATGATGAGGAGGAGGAGGTGGTGGACACTGATGCAGATGACGACGACGATGATGATAGAGAAGGAGGAATAGCAGGTGCTGAAGAACAACAAGAAGCACACTATGGTGCTGCTGCTGCTGCTGACGATGATGATAATGATGATGACGTCGACAATGATGAAGATGATGATGGTGATGATGATGAAGGTGAAGATGATGGTGGTGGTGATGATGATGGTGATGATGATAATGATGACGTCGACAATAATGAAGGTTGAAGATGATGATAGTGATGATGATGATGTCAATGATGATAATGATAATAATTATGATGAAGAAGAAGAAGAAGATGATGATGATGATGACGACGATCATGATCATGATGATGACGCACGAGAAAGAGCACCACGTTGTGACTGTTACATCAACATAATCATACAGAACGCAGAAACCGCCGAACAGAACCACTATGAATCTGAGTAAATGTTTGCACATACTCGAATGAATCTTTTCTTGAAAAAAATAATCACTGATCATACATAATGTTCATAGGCGTATTCAAACAATTCCACCGCTAAATAGTGTGTACTAAACGCGGTTAGTTGACTTAGTATCGGTTTAATATTGTTTGGCAGATGCACCTCGATTTTAACTTGCCGAGATCGATGCGCTGTCTTAAAGGAACTATGTCATCGAAAAGGGCCTCAGGGGGCAATTTCTTAAAAAGAAATGAAATTAAGATATTAATACTGACATGTAATAACGGTTAAACAGGGTATATGTAATGGGAAGAGAGTGTACACATTCTGAAATAAAAATCATTGTATAATAAGGATCGTGTTTGTTTGGCCCTTTTCATATTTACATTATGACGTAAGAATTGTGAGTATTTTGTATAACCATAGTTTATACATCATTCATTACCAAGCAGAATAGCGCAGTTAGATAAAGGGCTGTCTACTGCAATTTCTTCGTATAACTCCGAAGTCGTACATGAGTTCGATACCCACATAGGGTTGTCGTTGTTTTTTTAACACTTTTGCTAATTTGGTTTTATCAATTATCTCATTAAGAATTGTAGTATTTATCAGTTATTTAATTCACATGCCTTAGTATAGCTCATTTATATCATCTAATATCATTTATAGTGCAATGGGAATCTATTTTTCGTTGGCCTAGTCCCTTTAAACTAATCAGTCTTATTGACGGCAGCTAGATTACCGGTGTAGAATTTGTAAACTGTTATCAAGTTCAATAACTACTGTGGGGTAACAAAACAGAACATTTCTAAATGTGCTGTATATGCATGTATTCAAAGTGTTTACTTTAAAGCACACATTTTCGAAAAACGTGTTTGATGCTTGCATACACGTTTGTGATGCCTCATAAATTAGCATAATAATAAGCCAGAAAGACCACGGGCCACTACTTTGCGAACAAAGTGTTTGCAAAAAAGCGGACGTCTTAAAGATCCATAATTACAAAAAAATCACATTTTTGAGGTTATAATCATACAGAAAACGTTGTCACTTACTAAAATTATTGGCTAAAATCAGTCAAGCATTACAGTACAGTAGAGGCCACTGAACAAAATTAATTTCACAAAATGTGCATCATTTTAGAAACACCACCTTGTTTTAGCAATAATGTATATGTACCTTTTTCTTTCAACATTGCCAACAACTTCAAAAGTGTCAACAATAACCCGGGCAAATTAACCTGACACTCACGAACTCTAATAGCATCGTTCAACGCTGAATTTATTTCCTGCATAAAACTTCGACTTAGTTCGTCCGCCGTGTTTTTATGCAAACGGGTGTTCAGCGACATATGCCGAATTAATACGATCCCCATTTGAAAACTAATATTATCTTCGTAATTGTTTATAACTGCATTAAGGTCAGTATCAAGTTAATTTGGCCGAGCTGTGCGAATGCAGCATACGTTTCAAGCTTTAAAAGGCTAAACACTAATTAAACAGTTATTGTTTAGGTCTAAGTTCTATAACACTTATTTCGCAAGCCATTATTTCTTATCTCCATGTTCGGGTTCGTGGAGCGGGTAAGATTCTCAACCCTTTACTCCAGCCAAACTCTATCTCTTGATGTCCTGATTTATGAAAGATATTATATACCCGTAAAGATAGCGACATTCCATTAGTTGCACGATGTCACAAAATAGCTTTTTAAATAGCGGAGGGGGGGGGGGGGGGGGGAGGGAGATCGTTAAGTGAAATCTGGCTACCTTTAGGTGAGGCAAAAAAAGAGCTGGTGCTCAAAATGGCCAGTTTTGAAACGATGTTTTTCTATGGTTCGTACAGCTTTTTTCCGCTTTTCACCCCAAGAATATGCTCATTCTTTTGCCCAATATTCCATGTAATCACGTGTTTTATTTCAAGACTATAGCGTTTCATATTAAAAAGTTATTGAAAATACAGTGTGTGCAGGTGTGTTGTTGACTCGCAACATTCAATAGTTTGAAGGCAATGTTTACTCCCCCCCCCTCCCAAACAACGGACTGCAGTTTATGCTGCGTAAGCCTGGCACATAGCTGACATTACGACGAGATTTGTAACAGAATTTATCAAGATCTGATGCTGATTACTAAACCCATTCTGAAGGCTAGGGCTAAATTGTCTGACGGACATGTCTTGTACTGTACAAACATTCGTTAATTGTCAACAGTGTTTTCGGAGTAAGATTTTTGATCTAAGTAGGCGTGGTTATAAATCCCATGTAGCGTATATTGTCGCAGAGTGCTCGAGTAACTTAACTCTCATTTTTATAAATTAATTTACGTCCATTCCTCTTTTTTCTTTGCGAAGACTCATCTACATTAACAACTAAAACAAGTATATAAACGACAACACATACAAGGCCATTGTCTTATACTAGGTGCATATATACATTGTACATGTATGTACATAGAACGTAACTTTCTTCGCAAGCATATTCAAACTAAAAAGCCGTATTATGGAAACAAATGCATGTAATATATTAGGCGATAATACAGATAACTAACTCTCCACTTACTGACTAGATTTCTGGCGCAGCTTGCAAAGCAAAACTTGCCTTATTGTTGATTGCTATATATGCATAGACCGAAACTAGGACTCTTATTATCTTGTGCCCTAAATCACTCGCGCCAATAAGGCCTGTGGGAGAAAATGTCGGGAACCAAATTAGAACATGGCAAACATACAGTATATTTAACAATCACGGTACACTTATAGCAGTACAACGTTTAAAACGAGTGCGTATTTGGGAAAATACAATTTTGAACTATTTCAAAATTTGGTTAATTTTCCTTAAAATACACTTTTGAGGTACCAATCAGCATTGAATGTCTTGACAGAAAACTACTATTATTTTTAAACATTGTAAGCATCTTCAATTATTTCAAGTCAGATATAATATAACAAATAGCATTAGCTCAACGAGGTATTTACCGACACCTAAAAAAGAATAACAAATAGTTGTTTAGTTGTTTAGCTAAAATGTAACATTTTATTAGTTAGATTACCGTACAGTACGTAGTTAATTTCAAAATGTCAATACGTAACCATTTATATATTTCAACTAGTCTCAATCTGTGTAGCGTTTAAATACATTTTATATTTAAATTGAGGGACCGAGTACCAATACCCTGAAAAGTTTTATCTAGGCCACGTTAGTCTCTGGAAGGAGTATTTTTTTCCAGTGTTAAAGCACGAAGAGATGATTTCTCCTAAAATAAACACGAAAAGGAGGACGAGTTCAACATCAAGAACAGTAGATAGGTGCGCGATAAGTCTTCAATACCCTGTAAATATTTTTTTACCCCAGCCAAGAACGTTATACTTTCCTTGTTTGTTTCTTTGTCTGTTTATTAGTTAAAGCAACTTCGTGCTAGTTTTTTAATTGTTCGCAGAACAACTATATGTATCGCATTAAAATCCTAAGGTAAAATTCACTATTTTTTTTTAACTCAGTTATTATTACGCGACAGTAAGAAGTGCTGTTTGAATATCATGAACGTTTCCCAAATGCATCCATCGTTTTGATGAAGAATGTGATTAGAACAGAATATGTTTAAAACAAACTAAACACGTCAGGTAATTTACAGCTTTCAGTGTAAGATCAAATTTTGAGGCTAAAATTGCGGAAGAAAGTAGTCCACTATGCAGCGTTCGAATGCATTGATAAATCGTTTAATTGGGTCACAAGCCAAGTAGAATCATGGACATAATATAAATAAGTATAATTCTAACGTAGTCATCTCGCTTTTTTTTATGCAAGTTAAGGTGTTTATGCGTGGTGTTTAAAAATGTATAACTTTTCATTTACCCTGAATTATAATATTACTCATGGTATAATTTGCTTTGTCGTTATAATAATAAAGAACGAAATGGAATTCACAGTTTATCGGTAATTACGCAGTATAGGTACTAGCAATAGCGGTCGGTTAGACTCCTTTAAGATTATCATAAAATTGCGATAGATTTGGTAACAGACTCTAAGGCCGAGTTGATAAACCGTTAGACTCTCACGCCAGCGGTCGGAGTTCGATCCCCATGAGAGGCAGGATGTTTTTTCTCATTTTTATTTATTTTATTATTGTTTCACGGAATATAAGCGTTTGCTACCCCAGATGCTTTATTAATTGAAAAAAAGAAGACCTTTCTAAAATACAATATTCTGTGAGTAACTTCCTTTAAGGATTTTAAAACATTACCAAACATTATCGCACAACACCTTTGCTAATACGGTTGAACAGCTTGTAACACTGTCGTTGCATTCATAATAATGTTAAATATTTTTAATATTTAGCATTGTGTTTGTTTTTAAGGTTTAAATTGAGTTTCACTTAACGCCATTGTTATTTCTTTTAGACAAATTAATCTATTGTCTTCCACGGAGATTGCACGGTAATAAAACTGATAACCATCAGTTTTCACTATATACCCGGTAGGTACATTCGGAGAATGAGTTGTTAACAAAAATTTAATGACATAATGTCGGAATGCCATTAAGAGAAAGATGATTATGTGTGTAGCCCAAAGAAAGACCATGATATTGTACACCGGAAAAAGAATTTGGCTCATTAGGTTTCTTGCCCGACAATATTTTTCATTTTCAACTGAAAGTTGTTTTGACAGGCCTTATATAATAATTCGTACATAGTAGTGTTAGCTGCTGTATGCAGCTGTCTATTTTTTCACACCTGTTAACGTTTTAATTAGTGGCGTTCGTTTCACAATGGACCTTAATTCATCAGCTGCACATTTGACAACAGGACAGAACGGAACCATTCCATTTGGCATTATTGAGAGGCAAATATTAACCTAACTACCCAATTGGGATCTATATTTTAAAATCTGATTTTATTACGTAGCAATATCTATTCTAACGTCGCATTTTGAAGATTATAAATCGCCAAGCAATGTCTCTGTTCAAGTTATATTTATAATGTTTACACAAATATTATAGTAAACACGGAATGTAAGATTCAACCAAATGAAGTTTTACGAATATTTTCGTTGCATGTTTGACTTGTTTGAAAGAACATATTATCATGCATAACACGTCATGTTTGCTGGTTCTGGCTTCTTAATCAGAATAGACGAGTTTCACAGGTCAAATTACACCAAAACGGAAGTCACATCCTCAGGGTACATGCTGTCAGTTAGATAATAAACACATAGGGTTCAGTGTATAATGCATATGATTTTTAAAATACAGTTTAAATGATATGTTTTGGTATCAATTTAAAGGTATATATGTAAGAAATAAGAAAAAAAGACAGTTTTAGGCACTACTTTATCTTAAATGGTTCCCAGCTTCATAACTTTTGGCCCATGTATTCATGCACAAAAGGGTAGCCCCCATGCCTGTCAAAACCGGTGTGTTTATTCTAAGGTAAATATTTTGAGTTACAACGTATAGAAATTTTTGACATGCTGTTTTTTCAAAAGGTTATGGTCTTATCTGTCCAACAATGTAAAATGATATATTGGGAAGTCGCTTGGTCATGATGAAAATTGAGATAAAACATTAAATATTTTATATGTAACAATGAAGGAATTTATTTGCGCATGCATAACCTTTAAGAACTTCCGGTAAGATTTGTCGTCTGCAAAAATTTTGAAAATGGATGCCTACAAACGCACTGTAATGAAGAGAATCACGGCCAGATGCCAACTTGACCCCATTAAAGGCTGTATTTTATGGGATGGTTGCTCTAGTGGACATGAGAGGAGTAGATACGGGAAAGTTAAAGCAAAATGTCCACCAGAGTCACTATCCAAAACCCGTTGTGTTCACCGTGTTGTTTTTCAGTTTCATTTTGACAATTATTTGCACGAGTCTCAGCAATGATCTCATTTATGTCATAATACTTTGTGTTGGAATCCTTATCATTTAGTTTTAGAACCCGTAACTGTTAATAATGACCGCAAACTTCGTGTCCGCACTGGCCAATGCATTGGCCATGATGACCGTCCGACCTGCCTACTTTGAATAATACCAATTTTCATAAATTGCAAAGTTTACAGATCCTATTTAGTTCATATTTTATTTTGTAATTGTACTTAGATAAGGCTTTCAGCTGAAAAATACATTAAATACATGCATAAAACACTTTAGGGGCCCACGCAAACCCAAGCCCCACCTAATGGGGTTAGCGGCATCAAAATTTAAATCACCATCACAATTTAGTTTAATTTAAGTATGTTTTTAAATGCAGTGTTGAAAAGAATTAGGACCTCAGCCGGAACCATCAACTCATTGGTATACAAGTATGGGTGAAGTGACGAGTCATCAAAACTACTGAACTTGTCAACTACACTGGAGCGTTGGGGCGGGGTCGTAAAGCTGACACAGTCGTGTCCGTACCATCAGTATCTTTGAAGGTTAGTACATGATTATTGTCATGTATTCTACTATCTAATGACTTCTTTTCCAGCTGGCATACTTCTCATCAACACCAGTAGGAAAAGCAAGAGTTTAATCCTTGTTGGGACTCTCAAACCCGTTTGTTACTGGACTGTTCGCACGTGAGCTCGACAATATGAAGCCGGCATAGCGACTAGCCTTATCGCAATACAAAAAAACTGTGTAAACTAGTGTATATGTACACTTATTGTATCTAAGTTACACTAGTAATCACAATATTGAGTAAACATGCACAGAAAACCTTTTTATTTTCACAGATTACACAGCAGAGAGTACCTGAAACAGATTGAAGATTTCAGGCGGCTGACTTCACCCACAGGCTCAGATGTGACAGAAAACTGTTAATTAATATCTGGCATTTATATTTTGGGGTCACATTCTTCTTTTGGTGTGTGACAGGAGGTCAAATCTGTTGATTGTTATGTAAACAAACCCTTTTCTGGGGTCTAATGGAATCTAAAATGCTACATTTATATGGATTTTACCCCCCAAAATGCAGAAACTTAAAAAAAAAATTGTTCAAAAGGGATTAAAAACCTATTCTATAACATTTAGAATGCCTATGGAGATTGTTTTCACTTCTGATATTATATGTTATGTCTGCAATGCCTATTAAATTTCAAAGTTGTGCTTTATTCAGAGATGAAATAATGTTTTCCAAGATGTACCTAAGTACATGTTTTCTGTCGAAATTCTTGTCTCGCAACGCCTTTATATGTGGTATTTTCAACTTAATTTTGTTTCCAATAAATCCTTATACCAGTGTGATAGGACTTCATGTTCGTTCTCGAGATAAAACATTGAATATTTTATATGTAACAATGAAGGAATTTATTTGCGCATGCGTAACCTATTGAAAGTGGTTAAAGGTTACAATATACTCATTCCAATCCTTATGTAATATAATGTAAAAGCGATAGCTTTGACCAAAAATAAATGCAACATTTTGCACATAGGGACCCTCATAACCATACTTTTCTTAAAGAGTATTCTAAGCTGAATTGATTTAAGCAATAAAAAGGGTATGTCATGTGTTATGTAAGAAAGAACTCGACGCTAAACAAAGATGACTGTTTTATCAACATCTTTTTAGCGGCTACTTTCTAGTTGAATGTAACCAGCCTCAGCGCAAGTGTCATACTGTAGTCTGCAATCTTAAAACATATCAGAGATTTATTTGTGCATCCCAATGCTTACCCAACCAACATCTCCAAAAAAGAATATCAAAGCAAGTGTCTAAACCTTAAAACATGTCTTCGAGTTAAACTTGTTGATTTACTTAGAGAGTACAGTCCTACATCTCTTATTTATTTAGTGTATTGTGACCTTAATACTGGTTGCCTAGCAGGCATTTACAATGTATTACTTATAAAATGTTATAAATATCACTTAGTTTACTTCTTAACAAACAGAAATGGCATGGTACATAATATAATAATGATATATGAATTGCGAGTGTCAGTTTAATTAGCATATCGTCGCTAAACATGAAAAAAGTAATTTAGACTTAGGTGATTTCTCTGAGACAGACAGACTTCGTATTGTTCAAACCTGGTCTTATCAATTATAAGATCATAATCTTGTATAAACACGTGACCATTATTATGTAAACAGAATGTGTATATAAAGGTCCTAATTTTAAAATAACATGTGGCACAATTACGTCATCAAAGTGCATACCAATTGGTGAAGTAATACAAGGGTTATTGTCTCCGCTGCTGTGGCACTGACTACATGATTCTACTTGGAAACAAGTCAAATAACTATCATTTAAAATAAAAAATAACTTTATTTAAGACACAATTTTAATTTTATTGGCAATTATCCTGATCATTTGCTTGAACTCATTATAGTTTATAAATGGAATGTACATATGTATGTACACAAAGTTTGAAGACATATATCGATAATTAACACCGCTTTTTAAAGTTTCGATATTAAATAATGATGTTTTTCTTTGGTTCTCTATCATTAGAGAGTACAAAGAAAAAAACGTATATGATCAATTCTAGTTAACTCGGTAGAATTCTTAAGTTGTTTCACTCAAATGAACAAAAAAGCATACTCAGGGATATAAGTTGAGTTTCTTGCTTATACTGCAGATTTTGCTATGTTGTGATTGTTACATTATTTGCATTATAATTTAAGTATTTGAAACATATCCACGTATAAATAATGTAGTGAATAAAACAGAGACAAGTTTAATGAAAAAAAAACAAACAACAGTTTATAAGTTTACTCGACATTTTTTCCACTGAACATTATTTTCCTTTATGGACAATTACATCCTATACATCGTCAGCCTCGTTCTCAATTCACTTTATCAAGGGAGACAACTCCTACAGTACTCGATAACGGGAATGTGAAAAGGGTCTATTTAAATTCAGTGATTTTTTTTTTCTTCACATAAAAGAACACTGAGCGAGCTATTAGCGCAACTATCATATTAACCAATAAAACTTTTATTAGTTTATAACCACTGTATTTAAGGTGAAAAATGATATGGCATACCTCTCTAAATGCCCATATTGTCCAATTGAAACGCATCGGGGTTTTCAACATGTTCAATAACTACTAGTACAAACAAATGTTGTGACAGCATTTCAATTTTATTCTTGATTTCCGATATTCAAAACTGTAGACACATTTTCGTGTAGATACAATCTCAATAAACCGTTTGAATCTGTTCTGTTTAACTTAAACTTGTGTTGCTATTAACAATTGAATATAGTGAGTTGTGCCCGATGTTACGCAAGCGAACAACTGCAATGCCTTCAGCGCTTTGATTAGTAAACCTAGCGTAACGTTTGTTTGTTTGTTTATTAGTTAAAGCAACTTAGTGCTAGTTTGTTAGTTAACGTAGCGTAACGTTTGTTTGTTTGTCTGTTTATTAGTTAAAGCAACTTCGTGATAGTTTGTTAGTTAACGTAGCGTAACGTGACATAGGTAACGTAACGTAACATATAAACTAGGGAAAAATCTAGGCTCTAACATTGTACAGGGTGCTGCTAAAAAGGGGCATGGGGGGGGGGGGGGGGAATCGGACCAGTTTGTTGAAACTTTCTAATAATTAGCTAAGTCCAGTGTTTTAATGAGTCTAATGCCTCTGATTTAGGTTTAAAAGCATAGTCTATTCATTTGAAGTTGAATGTTTGCAAAAATGTTTTGAATTTCAGAAGATATTCAACATTTCTGTGTTGACCAGTCCAGAGGGGCAGCAGAGGCGGTAGGGGGGGGGGGGGGCAAAAAGGAGCAGGGTGCAGCACCCTGTTATTTCGTTCTAGAACTTTCTCTATATTAATGTAACATAACATTTGCATGAAGTTGTCTGGGTTTGTTGAAAATGGGCCACTAAGTAAATGGTAATATTTTGGTGGTGATCCTGATCTGGATATAGGATTTTTTTTAAATCTTTATTATTAGGTGATAAGGCAAGGGAGGTTACCTATCACAGGAAAAATCAATTGAAAGGTTGGTTACCTATCTTTACGGAAGTCTGCGCTCACTGAGTGATTTCTAATAACATAGGTCAGGCATGATTACGAGACATGGTATGCGGTACATATTCAATGTCTGTAAATATCTCGAGGGCATACCATCACCTTAGAGCAATAACTCAATTTATTTAATGCTAAGAAGTGAAATATATAAATATATCAGTGAGATATATCCCTATATCACTCACAGTGATGGACTACTTTTTTTAATTTTATTTGATTTGATCAATATTTAATTGTAGGTGTTGTCACCATTTATCATACATAATTACCAAAAAAGAAAAGTAGTGAAGATTAATAACACCACATGTTAAGAATACCTCCTAATATATTGAAGTGTCTTTCCTCTTATTTTCTCTTGGATTTTCCTCAGGCGTATTGAGCGAAGGAGACTAGAACAGACAATGCCTTGCGGGTACAAGTTTTACCCACAAGGCATTGGAGCTCGTCATCTTGGTCCAAATTTAATTTTAGCATCCAAAGTATTTATGTTATCCATTGCACTTTATTCATCCCAGCATATTACACTTGTTTACTGTTGCTATGAACAGTAGTCTCCCTTTGTTTACATAATTGTTCTCCAATTCCGAAATATAACAAGTATCCAGTGTACCCTTACGTAATAACTAGAGTTCATTAAGCTCATAATTATATTGTTTTGTGTGTATTACGTTTTTATATGTATTACGTTTTTATATCAGTAACCACTCTTAAGTATTTTAGTATCCAATGTGTGTTCTTGTAAGTAGTGTTCAGCGTTTAATTCTCCGCCATCTTGCTTTCTTCAAATTCTTGACCGGCATTTAATCCAATTGTGTTGTTAAGTCCGTATAATTAATATAGAAAACTCTTTATACGTATCAGTATTAAATTTCAGAACACTTATATCTGCATCTAGCAAACTATCGGCACATATTCAGTTATTGCACTAAGGTGACGCATTATTACGAATATCAATGAACTACTAAATGTCACTGCGATGTCCTTGTTTTAATTGTAAAATGTACTGCCACATTTGTCCATGTGATAGCCAGAAAATTAGTGTAGACGTTACAATATTGCTGTGTTTAGCTTCTTTCTCGGTAGGGTTTCGGTGTAAATTCCTTAACAGCATTATTATTACTTGCAAAGACAAATGCGGATTTGTTATGTTGACCTTCATCGGACTTTGTAATTGAGTTGTGTAATAATGAGTTTGCGTCTACAGACAGCCCGCATCAAATGTACTGAATGATCCTAATGAAACTATAAAAAGTGAAACTCAACGAGCCAATATGTTCAGCTAAACGCTGCCAATACTAATGTTGAATAACAATTCAAATTAGTTGAGTTGAACAATCATAATTAGTTCAGCTAAACGATTCACAGTAGTTAAACTGAAACGTTAAACACAAATTGACGGTCAATATTAGTTCACCTAAACGCACCCACTTAATTGATCAGTACGAGCCCAAATATTTTAGGTGAAAGATCCCAATCATTTGAGTTGATCAATTCCATTAAGTTAAGATGAGCAATCCCAATTAGTTGAGGTAAATGATCCCATTTAGTTGAGATGAACAATCCCAATTAATTGAGGTAAACGATCCCAAATAGTTGAGGTAAACAATCGCAATTAGTTGTGGTGAACGATCCCAATTAGATGAGGTAAACAATCCCAATTAGTTGAGATGAACGATCCCAATTAGATGAGGTAAACTATCCCAATAAGTTGAGGTAAACGATCCCAATTAGTTGAAGTAAACAATCCCAATTAGTTGAGGTGAACGATCCAAATTAGACGAGGTAAACGATCCCAATTAGTTGAGGTGAACGATCCCAATCATTTGAGCTGGACAATCCCATTATGTTAAAATGAACACTCCCAGAACGCTGAGCTGAAAGGATCCCAGTTATTTGAGGCGAACGATCCCAATCAGTTGAGCTGAATGATCCAAGTTAGTAGAGTTGAAAGGATCCCAAATGTTTCATGCGATGCTTAAGGTTAGATACCAGTAAATCATTGTGTATCCCTCCGTGGTCCATTCAAAAGTAATGCCTATTACTAAAGAGTTTCTCTTTTCTTCTGGCATAAAAGCCATTTAGCAATCTCAGACATACCTTTTGTGGTTATTTCTTATATCCTCTGAGTGTCTGCAACATTTTGGTGCATTTCATTGGAGGCTAACTTGAAAGGTGAACTTTTGGGGGGTGTTTACTGTGGTATGGGGCTTTTGTCAAAATATGACTGCCGAAACCCTGTTTTCTACCGGTGCCTGCATTCAAGTGAGATGCATTTTCTTACAAGTAACATGACATATCTTTTTTATTGCAAAATTTAAAAGAGGATAGATTGATCTTTAAATTGATACCAGGCTTGCACAATCTGAAATAAAGGAAATGCTAGAAAAATGCTTGGGAAGTTTGCCGTTTTATAATGGGACCCTATGGGAATTGGAATTACTGGTATCTAACCTTTAACAAAACCAGGGACCGGCCCTTTAGGGTCCACTTATACATAAAATCACCATGTAACTGTGTTATTTTATTGCGTTTATTACTTTTCACGGGAATACATGTGAATAATATCGTAACTGACACGCTATCTACAATTTTTTAAGCGAAACCTGTTTTTTTCGGGTAAAAAAAAAAGAAAAAAAAGTACGGAAACTCGCTTTTTGCAGCTCACAGCACATCGAATCATGTTATACGCAAATATTACACGTTTTATATCTTATTACTGTCCATTGCATTAAAATAAGTCTAAATGAACTGGTATTTTGACCGGTTTATGTGATTTAGGTGCGAACTTTAGTTCTCGCTCCCCATACAATCCAAGTACTGAAACGCAAGCCAGATGGCTTATCATGCGTCATACTCAAATGCGTTTTGGGGGCATTTCTACTTAGCGGATTGACCTGAAATTTTGCATGTGTGGTACAAGTAGGTTAATAATGATGTAGAAGAATTTATTTCATGATAGCACAATTTTGAGTTTTCTTTAGTCTTAATTATGCTGCCGTGACTATGAGCTCCGAAAGTAATGATGATTACGTTTCGATGGTGAGATATCATGAGTTGGAAACTAATTAGATTTTCTCGCGCTATCTGCCATTTATTTTTCAGAGGTAATGTAACTGGAACTCATGTGTGATGTCTCATTGCAATATATATAGTTATACTACATCTTTTCACCGAAAACCGGACCTGCAGCACTTTTACCGACTGATCAATCAGAACGTTGTTTCACCAACTAGCCAATTAGAAAATAGATCGTTGCATGGGAGGATTATGTAAACCGGAAGTAATTATAAATTGCTCGAAAACTTACAATATGCGGAAACTGCGCTTTGTAAATGATTATGTTGACTGTACAGTAAAATTCAACTTCAAATAAGGACAATATGCATTTCAAAAACAAGTAAAATAAAAAAAAAATATCGTAGTTTAGGCGAGAATGTTTGTCTTTCAAAATGTGTCTCTCAGAAACGTTTGAGTATGTACACTTTTTCAAACGCCCCATTCAAGAGAGTAATAGTTCCAAAGTCCAATCACTACGGACTGTATCCTCATTTTATCGAATCTCATCTGCTTTCGTGTCAAATCAACTACCTAAGTGTCCTATCAACTGCTTTCGTGTCCTATCAGCTATTTCGTGTCCTATCAACGGCTTTCATGTCCTATCCACTGCTTTCGTGTCCTATCAACTGATTTCTTGTATTATAAACTGTTTGTTCGTGTCCTATCAATTGCCTACGTGTCCGATCAACACCACCTACATGTCCTATCAATTGCATATGTGTCATATCAACTATCTTCGTGTACTATTAACTATCTATCAACTATATACGTGTCCTTCCAACTGTCTTCGTGTACTATCAATTGTCTTTGTGTCCTATCAACTACCATCGTGTCCTATCAACTACCTTCGTGCCCTACTTCAACAGCGTGCGTGTCCTACCAATTGCGTGTCCTACCAATTGCGCCTACGTGTCCTATCAACTGCCTTCGTGTCCTATCAACTGTCTATGAGTCCTATCAACTATCTGTGTCCTATCAACTGTCTTCGTGTCCTATCAACTGTTATGTGTCCTTTCAACTGTTGTATGTCCTATCAACTGTCAATGTGTCCTATCCACTGCCTTCGTGCCCTTTCAACTGTCTACGTGTTATATCAACTGCCTTTGTGTCATATCAACTGACTTCGTGTCATATCAACTGCCGTCGTGTCATATCAACTGCCTTCGTGTTCTTTCAATTGTCTTCGTTCCCTGTGAACTGTCTTTATGTCATATCGACTGCCTATGTGTCATATCAACTGTTTTACGTGTCCTATCAACTGTTTTCGTTTCTTATCAACTGCTTTCGTGTTCTTTCAACTGTGTTCGTGTCATTTCAACTGTATTTGTGTCATATCATCGGTCTTCGTGTCATATCAACACGATGTTTGGACGATAATTATCGCCCTAGCATTTTTGTTTTAATTTCGTGTCTTCATGTTTCATAAAAGTGCGAGATCTGCAGAAAATACACACTAAAATGTCGCATTGTATGATAATTGTAACGTCGCATCGTCGTCCCCGGATAAAGTTCGTGTGTCTATAAAATTTCTTACGGCGAAATGGCTCAAATATGCTTTGCGCTGTCGCACTCTCGTTGCACAGGGCGAAATTTAACAAGCATTAATAGATTGTCTCTGTATCTAAACATCTAAGGTGAACTTCGTAATTTCTATATTAAATGATAGTACATAGAACAAAGTAAGCTTTAAGGTTATGTGTGCTACAATTTGTATCAAATTTGTGGTTGTCCGAAATGCGGTATTTCAAAATAACGATCAAACTTCCTTTCAAATACATCATCGGAAAACCAGCTAATAACCTGCCAATGGCATATGGGTGCGGCGACAAGTTAAAAGCTCTACTGGTGCTCGGGAGCAGATTTTAGAAATGTTTGATCAATAAATCACCGGTCAAATATAAAAACCACAGAGATTCCATCAGCTTCCAACTGTGTGCTCTTGTGGGAATTTACAATCAATTATAACAGACGGAATATCTGGTATGCGAAATTGTCAATCGAAGCAGAAGGAAAGCAATATTGAAACATCCGCACCAGGTACCTTTAAAATCAACTTGGAGACACGCTCAGTATCGATCAGCAGCCCTGTGGTTATCCCTGTTAATGCATCTAGTTACAGGCATGGCCATGTTGCGTATTTTTCTGTACTTCGTACTTAGTAAGAATATTGTGAAAGTATGTAGGGTAGAAAACACTGTACGGGTCGCTATGGAATCATTTCGAGTCACCCCCTGTCAATCCGATTGTGAACTGGTTGCTAGACATCGGTGATATTAATAAGAATCGTTTGTTGTTTCTTTTCACGGGAACAATTATCGATTAAAGGATGATTAAATAACAATTTGCATGTCGGTAGTGTAAAGCAAGTGCGTGTGTTTTCAAACGGTGTGATCAGTGCGTCAAATCTATATAGAGACGGTGAGGAAAGTAAATGTGATTCTGGATTTATTCAGCTATGACATTTCGAATACGTGATACCTATTGTGATAATGAGGATATTCCTATATACGATTGTGTACAGTGACACTGTTGGTGTTTGTATATAACAAATAATAGCCATTTGATTTAATTTCGCAAAAACTACATGTCATTTTGAAATATTTGTGACAGAAAATGTGAAAATTGCCTGATTTTAAAATAATTTCAGGAATAATATATATTAGGCATTGGTTATTTTGGCTGCTGCTAGCGCAAACATAGAGCTATACGACATAAAATGTGTCGCTGATGAATTTGCTTTTGCGCGCAATCTTTGTAAATTGAACATGGTGACATATTATTATACTATACCGGTATGTTGTCCATGTGTGTGTATACAATATGAAAACGGGATGGGTTATCTAATTTCACATGTGGAAACATATTTAATTCACTGAATGCTGTATAATTACCTGGGCCCGTATTCACCAACCTATTCTTAGACTTAAGACTAATAACAAAATTAATATTCTTGAAACTGTACTGTTTTATGAAGAGCGCTTTAAAGGGACTTGTTCACAGATTTTCACATATTTTGAAGTATGCCATTAAATGTCTTAACTTGACAGGTTTAAGCATCAGAACTGAAAAGCTCAAGTAGAATAACAAGAAAAGTACTTAGAAAAAACAAAGGAAATTAAAAAGTTGGTCCCACCGGGGTTCGAACCCGGGACCTCCGGATTAAAATGATACTGCCTTAATCACTCGGCCATTCCGACTTCTATCATTTATTTTGCATTATTTACTTAGTGTAAGTGTTCCACGTGCAGTCAACAGTTTCAACGAAAACAACAAAAACACTCCAAATTATTCCATCGTTTAGCGTTACAAACGCTGATAATTTCATCATTTCAACTGATGGTTACTCATAAAATGAATGGTTTTTACAGTATATTTCTATGTCCGTAGTGTTATTTTGCTACCTGGTATACACTATACTGTTATTTTTGGATTCGGTGAAAAAAAAAGAAAAATTTTCAATTCGTCAATCTGTGAACAGGTCCCTTTAATGTTGAGTCAAACCTGGTATTCACCATCTCCAATTACATCATTCTTCATTTAGAACGCTTTGTTAATGACATTAGCAACATTGTTACCCAGCATACCTGCGAACGCTGAATTATTTTTTCTTGAGTCTAAGTCTATTCTCCTGAGTCTAAGAATGGGTTGGTGAAAATACGGGCACTGGACGTGTGGTTACAACATCAAATACATCTACCAATATATTTTAAGAGATCTCTACAATTCCAACTGATAATCAAATGACGGGATTCGTGTATAAAAATGATGATATATAGTTCAAAATATCGTCATTGAGTGTGTTGTAAGTCAAAATTATACTAATATATAGCTTAGACATACTAAAATACTAAAAATAATCATCATAAACAAAATGTAAACACACTTTTTAACGTTAGCAAATGCACGTCGTTTTCAGGATACCAAAGTTATATTTATGTATTGGTTTGGCTTTATATACTCGATAATAACACTATAAACTCTTTCCGAAAATAATTATACGTCTATTTTGTACATTTTCATACGATTTTGAATGGTGAAGTATTTTTAATTTTGATCGTCGTTTATCTCCTTTGGTACAACCAAGTCTTCGTTCATCAAGAATAATTTTCGCTTTATAGTTGTTTATTGCCTAATAAAGAACGATTTTGGAGTTCTGATGAGTATGAATTAAACCACGAGGGCGTTAGCCCGAGTTGTTTAATATACCGCATCAGAACGACAAATCGTTGTTTTTTAGCCGATAAACAAAGATAATGCGAAATTATTTCGAATCTAACATGGCCTACCTACATTTTCTGCTATTGCAATGCGACTTATATTTTACATTTTACTATTCTCTCGGGTTGTTTATTGGTAGTTTAACAACGGTGAATTTTGTTCTTTGTCTATAGAAAACTCTGCGCGTGTCATGTTAGAATAAGACGTTTAACATCAAGTTTTTAACAATTATTTGACCAATAAGAATATGTAAGGAATAAAGAAACTCGAGAGTGCTTTTAATTTCATGTAAAATTAGCTTTCAATGATTTCTTTTTTGTTTCAAATATTCCAGAAATACGAGAAAGCGTTCCAGCACTAATTATGCTTAAGAAATAATTTTCGATTTATCGTTATTTATCGGCCAATAAACAACGATTTGGAGTTTGACAGCCAAGCGTCATAACGACAAAGAGTTGTTTATTGGTCGATAAACAACGACAATGCGAAACGTATTTCGATTCTAACATGATTTGACAATTATTTTTGCAATTGTAATGAGAGCTATATTTTACTATGCTCCGCTCAGAATCGTGACTACTTTTTTCGTTGTTTATTGGGTAGTTTAACAACGATATTTTTTTTCGTCTATAGAAAAATTAGTTAGTATCATGTTAGAATTAAACTTTAAGAATGTGATTATTTTATCAAACCTGTGGGTTACAAATGGAGTATTACAATATTTAAACTCATGTATTAACAGCATGTTTAATTAATATCTCGAACATAACATTAGTGTAATAATTACATTTTTACATTACATTACATTGCATTACGTTTATTACATCTCGTACATTACATGACGTGTATTAATTACAGCAGTAATTTCGACCTTATATAATTTGCGTTGTATCAATTTTTCAATATGTACAAACATATTGCTTTTGATATAAGTACTTAAATTATCAAGTACTACATTTTTTGCAGTGTCCAGTTAAACAACTATCACTATTCGTAAATACACATGTTTTCAGTCGATGCCAATAAATTTCCGGATCTGTCAGCCACACGATAATATCTGTCAACCACACACCAGTATTTCCCCTGTATTAAAAGCATGGATTATTGATCCAATCACACTGTTGTTGCTTCGAAAGGCTGCATTATGTGAGGACAACTATCAGACGATACTAAATTTGATTCATGAACTCGGCAACGTAAATTGCGTGATACTAAAAGCTGCATTTTATTTCCAATGTTCCTATCTTGTCAATCAAAGAAATACACTGCAACAATAGATGAACATACAGTACTACTTGTAATATGATTCATTTTAAAGGAATTATGAATGAAACATATGAAATGAACATAACAAATTTAGAAAAAAGTCATAAAGTTAATATACGATTATTTTAAAAACGCACACAGTCGTTACAAAACATGTTACATTTGTTTGAATCAACTCCTTGTACGATAACAAAATGACGGAAAACTATACTTAAATTTGCATACTTGGCAGACTTGTTTTCTTTGTCACAAAATGTCACAGTATATGATGTGAATTGCAAACACAATAACATTAAAACATTTTTCCTACCTATTTTCCCACCCTTAATAAACACAGGTCGCGGGAAAGGAAAAAAAACACGGCATAAACATGTATATACGGCATAAACATGTACTTGGCTCTGTCACGTGCTAATCAATGTGACTGACCATTCTGACAATATCAGACCCTGTTTGAGGTGCTGAGATTAATATTGACTTCGACACATATAAATCTTATTAGAATGGAGATAGGAAGCGGAGAATAGATTTGCAGGTAAATGGAGATAATTCTGTAGACACCCGGTAATTATAATCATGCAAGAGAATATTACAAATCTGTAGTTAGTTTTAGGTAAAGGCAGCGTAATAGATTTACAGGACGGGTACAGTTTACAACTGAGATTTACAGAACGCGTACAGTTGACAATTAAAATGCTCATAACGCGTACAGAACGGGTTACGTTGGCAAGTAAGATGTACAGTACGCGTACAGTTGTCGATTAAGATGTACAGTTCGCGCACAGTTGATGATTAAGATGTGCACCGAGTGCAGTTGATAAGTAAGACATACGGTACGCGTACATGTGGTGATTAAGGTGTACAGTACACGTACAGGTGGCGATTAAGATTTACAGTACGCGTAAAGTTGTCAGTTAAGATATTCCGTACGCGTAGAGTTGACGATTAAGATGTACAGTACGCGTAAAGTTGTCAGTTAAAATAATCCGTACGCGTTGAGTTGACGATTAAGATGTACAGTACGCTTTCATTTGTTTATTAGGATGTACAGAACGCGTACAGTGGACAATTAAGACGTACGGAAAGCGTACAGTTTACAATTACGGCATACAGTACGCGTACAGTTGACGATTAAGACGTACAGAACAAGTACAGTTGACAATGAAGACGTACAGAACGCGTACAGTTGACAATTAAGATGTATATAACGCGTACAGTTGACAACTAAGACGTACATAACGCGTTCAGTTGACAATCAAGACGCACCGAACGCGTACAGTTGGCAATTAAAATGTGCAGTACGCTTACAGTTGATGAGATTAAGATATACAGTACGCGTACAGTTGTCAATGAAGACGTACAGTACGCGTATATTTGACGATTGAAATTATATAACACGTATATTTGACAATTTTTTTTACATTTGAACGCGTGCAGTTGACAATTAACTGTTGACGACTTTGAGATCGCATACAGCTGAGTGTAAAGTAAAATAAACACAATGTTGCATCGCTTTTAGGTTGATATTGATACATTTGTATATAATTCTTATGTGTTCCACCTTGTAAAATATGGATACAAATGACATGTTATCATTAAAATATATTTTTAGATAAGAGGATTATAATTAACTGGAAGTTACTTTCGTTGAAAGTTAACAGAAAATGAAAAGAGTCAGTGGCAATGACAATGCTGAAGAATTCTTGGATAAAACAATTTAAAATGGACGAGATTTCGACGGTGAGCAAGAAGGTGAAAGATAAAGAGTGTGAACTAGAGAATGGGATCCACTGCTCAAACATCAATCTTTCCTTGTTTGACACTGGTGAAGAGGCAGTTGAGAAAAAAAGTGAGACTGAAACGGAAGATGCGTCGGTGGCCACGTTTCATCTGAACAACGAAAATGGAAAGGTGAGGAGCCTTGTTACTGAAAGGGACATTCACCTTCAAAAACCATGATAAAATTACCAAATGTATTGAAATAATAATTAGCTTTATATACTAGGCAAATCTCCCAACGCACATTCATATTTGACCATAAAAGCCTTATTCCTACAAATATATGAATGAATTTTTCAGACATTACTTTCAATTATCAAATCTTTTCAACATAATAATTATTGCTTAAATTGATTGGCCAGCTAAGGTCAATTTGACCCATTTGTTATTTCCGCTTCAATGTAACATATAGACAGTATTTCTAGTATGTGCGTTAGGAGTTTTGACTAGTATAGTTCAAAGGTGCAGTTTCACGGGGTTTTTGTTTTGGCTGTGAGAAACAATTTTCTTAAACTGACTCTTCCCTTTTCTATAATACATTTATTGTTCATACATGTATTTCAAAGTTTGAAAAGCACATTGTTTGTGCAAAGTTACCTTTTGGCGAATATGTGTTATTTTTTACACAAACAGACATAAATCCAAAATATTTATAATTTGCAACCAAAACAGACTAACAGACACAAGGTTTCGATAGATTCTACATATTCCTGTGTTAAATTCCAGTTTTATATAAATGTTTCCCAACCCCAAACTGTGAAACTGTCCCTTTAACATAGTGTTAGTATTCATATGATGCAAAATAATACATACGAGGGGCGTCGTGGGTAACCCGGCCTTAATGCATGTGCGTAAAGTATCGTTAAGCAGTTCGCACTGGCAAGTCCGGGACGGCACTTTCCGCTTTTATGGTATTTTCTGTTTCAAGGAAGTCTATTCTAAACATAGATCTACTGTAGGCGGAAAGTGCCGTCCTGGATTAGCCTGTGCGGACTGCACAGGCTAATCCGGGATGGCACTTTACGCACATGCATTAAGACCGGTTTTCCAAAGACACGCCTCAATTACATATAACGTTGGTATCGTGAAAACACATCGCAGTTTCATTGTTTACAGAATATTAATACAAGTTAGAATGGCACCCATTGCTTTTAAAAGTTTGTTTCCATTTTGCTATTCGTCTCAAAGATCTTCGTTATATCTTTGTATGATTGTGTCATTATATATACTCAGCCAAACTATTTAAACTGTATTTGAATATTATTTTACATTGGCTTCGTATTTTTATTATAATTTTGAGAGATAATGTATATTAAAGACTAAAAATAATATATAGTGTATACGATTAACTGTTGAATCATGTTTTTAATATAATTTTATAGATACTTTATCATTGCTTTTCTTAAGGCATAACGTCACAAAGCTAATATGTCGTCTGAAAGTACCGACTATTGTGAGATTTATAACAAGTTCTAGGATAATAATTATATACCTGAAACTTTATCTCGGAAAATACTTTACTACAATCTGCGTGTTTCCTATAATCGCAATTTTCTTGAGATATGTAAAACAATGTATATTTTTATATGGAGAAGAAGTATTCAACCAACTTTAATGATATAAATCAACTCAAATAGTTTTATCAAGGAACATGCAAATATCTCATTCAAGCTTAATTGTCTGTATAGTTGTATTACATTTGGCTCAGTTGTTGTTATTTTTACATAATAACTTTGTTTTGCAATGTATTGCACTATGGAAATGTTATACCTCGTGGTCCATTTACTGCCCCATTCAATATTACGATCACCCGTATACCAGTATTCAAGTTTTAAAAAAGAATACCCGCGACACGCTATTGGCCGATCATCTGAGGACGAGTAAGACCACTAAGCAAACAGGTTTCCTAATAAAGTTATATGTACATTTTATTGAAACTCATGTGACAAATTATAATTACCAATGCCAAATTGTATGGGTAGTTTTTTTTGTTTTTTTTTTTAAATCTTCGTCATCTTTCAGTTTAAATAGTTTATGCTTTCAGTGCATTATACTGTGGAAATGTCATGCATCGGGTTATTCACTGCCTCATTCGATATTAAGATCACTGTACAAGTATACAAGTCCCTTTAATGACTGCTATCCCTTCAGGAGGCGGCTAGCCCCATACTGCGGAACCAGAACGCTGTCCGGAAGTACTCGTTCACCAGGTCCATCCTGAAGAAGAACCACTCGGAACCTTGCCTGCCCAGCAAACCGGTGAGAACGAGGGCTGGGGCGAGTAGAAATTTACTGCCCGGGTACCCGGCATTGAATTACTCGAGGACTGGGGCGAGTAGAAATGTACTGCCCGTGTACCCAGCACTGACTTACTCGAGGAGGGCTGGGGCGAGTAGAAATGTACTGCCTGTGTACCCGGCACGGAATTACTCGAGGGCTGGGGCAAGTATAAATTTACTGCCCGTGTACCCGGGGGGGGGGGGGGGTGCTGGGACGAGTAGAAATACTGTCCGGGTAATCGGCGCTGAATAACCAGAGAGCTGGGGCGAGTAGCAGTTTACTGCCCGGGTACTCGACACTGATCGAGTTACTCGAGGGCTTGGTCGAGTAGCAATTTAATGCCCGGGTACTCGGCGCTGAATTAACCGCGGGCACCCGGTTATGGTTATTGCCTATAAACACAGACACAACTAGTTTTCGTCCCTTGTGTGAAATAGCGTACTTGTACCGGTTTTCGAAACTGAAAGTGCTGGCTTTAATTTTAATTAAGAATACATAGTAACTGGAAATGCATTGATTGGCCATTGGATGTTACAATATATTTATATAATTGTGTGCCAATATATTTTTTAACTGCTCTGCATATTTAAAAAACAACAACATTTATATTCATGGTATGCTAGAGATGTATTAAAGGTTATATATAGAACATAACACGGCTATCTTGGTAATGATTTGTTACCCGGGTAGTAGCATTACCCGACCCGATACTCGGGTACCAAGTCCTCGTCCCAGCCCTTACGAGGACGACTCACCCCCACCTCCCCTAAATAAAAAAATAATAAAATTAAATTAGAAAAAAAAAAAAAAAAAAAAACACCTCCTTAAAAGTTGGCGCTAATTTTGTTACAAAGTTTATATTTTGGAGTAAAATGGCAGAAATGTGCGGACATGTAAAACTTAACTTTGGACACTCGCTCACACTAAGGCCATACTATTTTGAGTCTATTTTAAGCGTCCCCATGATTTTTCGAAACCTACCAACCAGGCAGGAAAAACAAACAACAAGCCGAAAAAAACAACATTTTTCTCTCACAACTTATTCATGGCAGTGGTACAAGCTAAAGCAAATTTTAACTTGCAAAACTGTTATATATCATCTTCATATTGGGAACCTACTGTAAACCTGTGACGTAACTGTGTAAATTGACTAGTAGCACGCTAGTTTACAACTATTAGTAAAAACACCTAAAAGTATGTTTTTCTTTTTTCCCCAAAGTTTTTATACGCTTTCAAAATCGATTTTTCATATTGTCAATTTTTTTTTTTTTCGCTAAGTCATCCGAAAAGCTACCAGCCCGAGGACGCTAAACACAGAATCAAATTGGTATGGCCTAATAGAAACTCCCTGTACAAAATGCACTCAAATTCCTCCAGGGATTGTAGTGATGTACGTTCAACGACAAATCTAACAAGTTTTGTTCAGTGTTCAGCTCATGTCTTTGTTTTGTCTTTTTTCTCGCAGATTCATGTAAAAGCGCATTCACGCCGTCATAGTTAGGAATAAAAGACATGCGTCATTCATTAGAACCTATTATTAATATTGATGAGTTGTTAGTAATTACACAATGCATGAGCATTTTGTTCTACATTAAGAATAATTGGTCACCTGAACAAATATTGATTTCATGAACGTTGAATATTAATTGAGAAATGCGCCATTCCATGCATTTGCAATTTACATTAATTCAACTGGTAGGACATTGAAAGCAATTAAATGAGTTCAGCGCTGTTTTTGAAGTTTCCATGTACCCGGTAGTTAAAAATAATTATTGTTGGTTGTTGTGTTTTTTTATTCAGTATTACAATGATAATTCACTACCACTATGTCAAGTTATATTTTTGTGAGTTTAGTCGGTCCTTATTTTTTACAATGGTATTTATTACAATGACTATACCAATATCATGTGTGCATTAAGAAAAACTGCAATGCGGGGTGTCCTTTATGTCACATATTATTTTTTCATTGACACACTGATTTAAATCATGGTTTAAATATGTCCATCGTAAAAAAAATCTTTTCTTAAATCAGTGAGTTAAGCACAGTTTAGATGCAACCTCCAATGGTCAACGTCCAATGTACAGTTGAATATACGCAGAAATTACATTCTTATGTCTTGCATCCACCAGTTTTGGTCGAACTTTCATTATCTGAATTTCCTCTCAGTGGTTTCCCCACTTTCGGCTGCGCTTATCTATTACAGAGAGACGGTCTAATTTTTTAAAGATTTATTTCATGTATCTTTCGTTACCCACTAAAAAAACGTTTTATATAACATAAATAAATGTCAATATCGACAAAAACTATTTCTCTTATCGAAAATGAAAAAATATATTTTCGGACGATACAGAGCCGTTTATCCCACAGCAACGAACGGCTACATTCGGTTTTGAATAAGAAAATAACGACTGCGCATGAGTTATCAACCGATCTGACTCGTCTAGACTCTGTGTATACATGTACATGTATATAATAGTTCGCTGCTCAGCGAAGTATTATTTTAGGTTTAAATTTCTCTCTTAATACGCATTTCTAAACATACGTTAGGTTTTCTCGGCATTGAAAAAAAATAAAATTATCTTTAAAAAATACTGACATCATTAGAATCAATATTAAATCGCACAGTCCCTCTTTAATCCCATAAAGGGAGAGATTACTCAAAGGAGTCTGTATTTGTCTGTGGTCTGCTTCAGAATGGAGTCTACTTTCAAAACAAAGCGTTCGAAAGCGATGACTTCACTGCATCCAAACGTCGTCAGTCTTTTGCTGACGTAGTTACCCAGTGCATCCAGGAGCCAATCAAAGAAGACATCCATCCATTTGGGCGTGGTCACCTCTACCAATCCGTCCTCGGCGATGACCAACCGAAAATACATCGAGGCGAAGAAAGCGTGTTAATGTGGGTTTTAGCCACACTGCTCATACTGAGCATCTCCGTGGGCGTCATCATTATGTCACGTGAGTACCATTATTGTAGGAGTGGTCATAATGTCATGTGAGTACCATTAATGAAGGAGTGATCATACTATAACGTGAGTACCATTAATGAAGGAGTGATCATTATGTCACGTGAGTACCATTAATGAAGGAGTGATCATTATGTCACGTGAGTACCATTAATGAAGGAGTGATCATTATGTCACGTGAGTACCATTAATGAAGGAGTGATCATTATGTCACGTGAGTACCATTAATGAAAGAGTGATCATTATGTCACGTGAGTACCATTAATGAAGGAGTGATCATTATGTCACGTGAGTACCATTATTGTAGGAGTGATCATACTGTCACGTGAGTACCAATAATGTAGGAGTGATCATAATGTCACGTGAATACCATTAATGTAGGAGAGGTTATTATGTCGCGTGAGTACCATTAACGTAGGAGTGATCATTATGTCACGTGAGTACCATTAATGAAGGAGAGATCATTATGTCACGTGAGTACCATTAATGTAAGAGTGATCATTATGTCACGTGAGTACCATTAATGAAGGAGTGATCATTATGTCACGTGAATACCATTAATGTAGGAGTGATCATTATGTCACGTGAGTACCATTAATGTAGGAGTGATCATTATGTCACGTGAGTACCATTAATGAAGGAGTGGTCATTATGTCACGTGAGTACCATTAATGAAGGAGTGATCATTATTTCAAGTGAGTACCTTTAATGTAGGAGTCATTATTTTGTCATGTGAGTACCAATAATGTAGGAGTGATCATAATGTCACGTGAATACCATTAATATAGAAGTGATCATTATGTCACGTGAGTACCATTAATGAAGGAGTGATCATTATGTCACGTGAGTACCATTATTGTAGGAGTGATCATACTGTCACGTGAGTACCAATAATGAAGGAGTGATCATAATGTCACGTGAATACCATTAATGTAGGAGTGATTATTATGTCGCGTGAGTACCATTAACGTAGGAGTGATCATTATGTCACGTGAGTACCATTAATGAAGGAGAGATCATTATGTCACGTGAGTACCATTAATGTAAGAGTGATCATTATGTCACGTGAGTACCATTAATGAAGGAGTGATCATTATGTCACGTGAATACCATTAATGTAGGAGTGATCATTATGTCACGTGAGTACCATTAATGTAGGAGTGATCATTATGTCACGTGAGTACCATTAATGAAGGAGTGATCATTATTTCAAGTGAGTACCTTTAATGTAGGATCATTATTTTGTCATGTGAGTACCATTAATTTCTGCCCCGTGAGTACAATTAATTAATGCAATGTGATAACCATTCTGTCATGTGAGTACCATTAATTTCTGCCCCGTGAGTACAATTAATTAATGCCATGTGATAACCATTACTTTATGACATGCGATTGCCATATATTTTGGTCTCATGATTAGCATACAGTTATGCCAGATAAGTACCATTAGTTTCTGACGTATGAGTACCATTAAACTCTGACGTATTAGTACCATTAATTTCTGACGTTCAAGCACTATTTTTTACGTCATATGAGTACAAGTAATGTCCGACGTATGTGTGCCAGTAATGCCCTACATACGTGTACCATTAATTTTCGACATATGTGTACCATGAATTTCTGACACATATAAGTATCATTAAATGTCGATATATGTGTTTTATTAATTTCTGACATATGAGTGTCATTACTTTCCGACATATAGGTACCATTAATTAACGACATATGTGTACCATTAATTTAAGACATATAATTACCTTTAATTTCCGACATAAGTGTGGCATTATTTCACGACATATGAGTACCATTAATTTCTGACATATAAGTACCATTAAGTTCTGACATATATAATACGTTTAATTTCTGGCATATAAGTACCATTAATTTCAGACATATTAGTACCATTAATTTCTGACATATTAGTACCATTAATTTCTGACATATAAGTACCATTAATTTCTTACATATAAGTGCCATTAATTTCTGACATATTAGTACAATTAATTTCTTACATATATGTACCATTAATTTCTGGCATATTAGTGCCATTAATTTATGTTACCTGAGCACAATTACTGACATGACTTTCCGAAGGTGGGAGAGTTATTTATCGTTTAATAACTGCGCAAAATCTTATCAATAAAGGCATACATAGAATGCACTTGATTTTATAGTTGAAATACTAATACAAATTCGAAAATGTGCCTTGGCATTGAATACGTGATAAATTTAATGTACCTTTAAACAGAAATAGAGTTACAATGACAGGCTTAGGTTTTCTTGACAAGAAATTCATACTGTCGTCCATTCGTTTCAGAGATGCATATATTACGACAGAAATATCTTGGAAATATCGGAGTACCAGGCAACCAATCATCGATCCTCCAATAATGAGAATGTGGCGATTTATAAGCACCTAATGACAAAGAAAGGCGCCCTGAACTTTGCATGCAATGCGGGAAAGAATTATCAAAAGGACAAAGTGCCATTTGCTGTCATGACAATAATTGAACACGAGCGAAGTGGATCGCTACATGAATCCTTGTGAGACAGATTTTTAAATTATGTCAACTAACTCTGATGTCGTTACCGATTATATATGCACAAGTATTTCCTTATAGGATGTATATACGATATGTTCGTATCAAGCAATGTCTACCTAAGCCTAGTAAAACGACACGAATGACTTGAAATTAGCTAAAACATAACATAAATAAACTGGGAGACACTAAATGCTTGGGTAAAGACAAAAAAAAAGTTTCCAAATTTAAATCGTTTATTGGCGTTGTCTCCGCGTATAGACACATTTAGGAATTTTCAACTGCACAGTCGAAACTTTTTTGAGTCTTTATCAGAGGCGGATTTAGAGGGGGGGGGGGGCGGAAGCGGAGTACGCCCCCTCTAAAATGTTCCAACATTATGTTAGTTAAAGGACTATATCGTCAAAAAGGGTCCCAAGGGGGCAATTTCTTTAAAAAATATTAAATTTAGTTATTAATACTGACATATAATAACGATTAAAAAAACAGGGTATGTATATAATGGGAAAAGAGTTTGCGTATTCTGAGATAAAAATCAATTTATACTATGGGTTTTGTTGTTTGGCCCTTTTCCTGTTTACATTTTGACGTCAGAATTAGAAGAAATTCATTGAACCATAGTTTACACTCGAATCCTTACCAAGCATGATAGCGCAGTTGGTTAAAGCGCTGTCTACTGTCATTTCTACATATCGCTCCTAAGTTGTGAGTTCGATACCCACTTGGGGTTTTAATTTTTTTTCAGACTCGTTTGCTTATTTGTTTTCATCAAATATCTTATTGTGTATTATATTATTTTGCATTTATTTAATGCACATGTCTAAATATAGCGCATTACTATCATATAAAATAATTTATAGTGCAATAGGAAGCCAATTTTTCGTTGACATAGTCCCTTTAAATCTCACAATATCTGAAAACAGATCAATTTCGTTGCCAGTGGCGCGTTACTCAGTCAATTTATTGTAAATTATCGAACACATAACCCGGTATGTTCGATAAATATAGGATCTGACACGTGTTGTCATTTAATATCATATTTTATTAAATGAGTTCAGGAATTTTGTTAGTAAGCGAGCCTTTGGCGAGCTTACTAACGAATTTCCTGGACGAGTTTAATAAAACATGATATGAAATGACGAGTGTCAGATCTTTTTTATCACATGCTTTTAAACGACCAAAATGCTTCTAATTTTACCAAAGCATGTCGATAAATCCTAAAAGTTGTATACTGTATTGACGTCATTTCATGTTGACAACGTCATTTCACCAAAATGACATCATGCGATTGGTCAGTCAAAAATATGTAGCCAATGAAAACGCTCAAAATATTATCTTACACATGTGTAAGATAAAAAATATTCGTAATGGTTGCATTACACGGAAAACAAGGTATATCATGTGATAAATTGTTATTTTCTGCATTATCGCACCTTTTCGATATGTATCCCAGTGTGTAAGAGAGTCTTTCCAAAAGTAGTTTATTGGCAACCTTTTTTCAGTTACTGAATATTTCCGCCCAATGTAACTCAAAATTATGTACCCGCGCATGTTTATAACTCGCTTAGTACTGTAAAATCATTTTATTTTGCGGTGTCTGAATTTCGCGCATTATTGAAATATGTCTAATTCGCGCGGTCTTAAAATCTCGCTTTTTTCGGCATAGCTGTTTAACCCAACTTTTGAGCTTTCTCAACATCCAATAAAATGTTGTGAAATTTCCCGCCAGTAGTCCCGAATGAATAAATCCGAACATTGCAAGGCTAGTTTAAAAGAAATCTCCACCACAGCCTTAAAAAATTGGCTCCATTTCTTTTCGGAGGCAAATGGAAAAAAATGAGTCAATGTGTAAAAATCCAGACATACCTTTTTATTTCGTTAACGATTTTGACTAATTTCCAGTTCTGAGCTCCCTACTCGGAAGCTGAATTGGCTCAATTTTCATTTTCAATTTACGAGCCAGTGTTTACAGGCCGTGTAACATGCCATTGGGAAAATCTCCCGTTAATATCGCATATTCGATAGGCAACATTCCATAGAATACGCACGCTAACTAACCTGCGCCTATTAATATTAACACGCGTCGACAACACTGAATCGTTCTAACACGCATCAAGATTCTCATAGACAATAAGATTAATAATGAATGGAGAATTACTTATATTTACAAACTTACTATGCATGTTTATTTTAATAACGGTTGATAGATCTATTTATTAATCTTCTCTTGTGGGGGCTATTCAATGTATAAATAGATTTTGCATCTCCCTATAAATAGACACTGGCGGAATCTTCGGTCATATGTAATTTAATTTCGATTAAATTTGGTATTTTTACTTTACGTGCGCGTTATGAATGCAATAAAACTATAATAAATATACACAACAACGCTCGAGTCGTATTTTCCCAAAGGAATATAAATCTAATTCGCCACTATTAAATATAATTTACGTTCTTGTTATCACAAAATGAAGTCAAATCATTATATTTAATTGCGATGAATGTTCCCTGACTTGTGTTTTTATTTGGCACACATAGTATAAATGATTAATCTATAACAAATATGATATGAAAGCTCACATTCATTCTCGTCATTATTTTCTTGGAAACGATGTAACTTCTAGAAAAAAATTATTTGCCTGACAAATACCGTACACATGATTTAGATTTAAAAAAAATCACGGATGAAAAATATGACGTGGTAAGATCAGTTAATTAAACGGATATAACATAATTAAGATATCTTAAAATGGTGGACTTTTCATAGTTTCCCGGCGTCTTATGATGCTCTGCATCATTGTTTTTCTTGTGAAATACTGATGTTTCTACCAAATTCTCGTGTAGTGGCTATTCAATCTACAAATAGACATTGACTATGAATAAATGCATTGTATACTAAAATAATTTAATCATGAAAAACGCTTTAAATATTTATATTTCGTTGTAATTGTAAAATGCTTTGTTTTACATTGTATAGATAAACATACTGGCGTTGATGAGCACATCTGACTTATTTGGGTTATTCAAGTAGAACTGATTCAAAACATTGGGCAGTTCGTCAGTTCATTGCTTTGACATGAAATAATGATAATCTTTTGATTTATTTTAAATATAGAAACATTTCATACTACCGTTTAAGGAGCTAGACACATGAAAATATGAGTTCGCTTGTTGATGAGTAAAATTTACGTACTTATTTTATTTTAAATAATATCGAAAAATAATATTAAATGCGTGTACAATAACGATCTATGAAGAAATAAGACTGTTCGTTTATAAACCAAATCAACATATATATCAGTTTTAAATATTCATGTTGGATATTCAATATATATTTTTTACAAACATTTACAACATAAGCCGAATATCTTTTTTAAAGATATTTCTTGTTTCATTTGTCTCCATATTTTTCTAATAATCATGCAAAATGAAAATTTACCCGGGGTCTTAAATGGACCTTTCCACAGATAGGAAAATTTACCCGGGGTCTTAAATGGACCTTTCCACAGATAGGAAAATTTACCCGGGGTCTTAAATGGACCTTTTCACAGATAGGAAAATTGACAATTTTCAAAGATTTGTCATTGATCAATTGATCAAAGGAAAAATACATTAAATATAAACAAGCGAAATAACACTACTGACAAAGAAAGAAATATCTTGGAAATATAGTGTCGTTTATAAAATATCATAAATTGCAGTGGATAAAATTATAGAGTTTGTAACGCTTTTCCTCGGTTGGCAAACATGTATATCACTTACACAGCGTTAAAAATTCAAGCCACCGAGTGCAAGCCAGAATGGTCGAGTGGTTAGTGCGGCAGATTTTTGATCGCGGCGGTCGTAGATTCGAATCCCGGCGAAGACATTGTTTTAATTATTTTTTATCTATATATAATTCTTGATTTTGGTTAGTCCAGCTGCTTTAGTTTAGCGGTTAAGGCTTGAAATTACGTTTTTCAAAAATATTGAAAAATGTTAAAAAAATCTGTGAACGAGTCTCTTTAAGTTCGCGTTATGTTCGGACCGCGAAATACGCTAAAAATAGACCACCGCGAAGCAGAATGATTTCTTGCTAATGTGTAAAAAATATGTTTGTTTCAGGTTACATGCCCAAAAAACAATAGGGTAGGTAGGTAGGGATTTTTTTAATTTTTTTATTATTATTATTTGATTAATGGTCAACTTGAAGATGCTAAAACTGAATTAATATTCACAACATACCAGTTATATCCTTAAACGTTGTTTTGAAGTGGATGCTATCAAAACAAAAAAAAATCTGACTAACTAAGTAAAATGTTCTAGGGTCGGGGCATTTTTTAGGGTATGTCGGGTAACCTGAAACAAACATATGTTTTAGGCTTATATGGGATGTTCGTCAAATTTTCGTCTTAACTGCTTTTACATTTAACTCCAATTATATGATTATTGACGTTTGTATATTCAACCCACCGTTTTTGTTAATAAAACTTGTACATACATGTACAGTCTCGAACATAAAGGTTTGGATAGCGTAACATTTCATGGCTGAGAGTGCTGAATACTCTAGCTGCACACTCGTGTGATATTGAACATATGCTTGTATTGATTAGTTAAAGTTGCAGTTTCAGTTTTTTGGCTGTAAGAAAAATAATTGTCCGACTTTCGATAGGCTTTTTTTCTGTTCTACGAGTATAATGCATTTGGAGGGTTGAAAACCAGAAGATACTAACTGCTGTTGATTTGAATGGCAGTAAGTACCTTCTGGTTTCAACCCTCAATTTAGTGTTATATGTCAATGCTTCAAAAGGACATTGCTTGTGCTAAGATAAACTTTTAACGATTAGCTGCTTTTTTTCCGAAAAAATTGTGCTGTCTGGTAGACATGCATTGGTAATTTTTTAACGAACAAAGCATAATAAATACAATGTATCTTATAATTACGTTTTGCAACTAGAAAAAGCATAACGGACAAAACATTTCGAGAGATTTTACTAATTCCTGTTTAAAACTTCCATTTTAAGAGAAGTTTGTCCAACCCAAAACTGTGAAACTGCCCCTTTTTATGACACTATTTGCATGACATTTTATCGATGTTTGCGTTTTCATTACGTATACATACGCTTGAACGGCTATTTTGGCCCGTTGCAGATTTGTGTAGTTTGTTGACTATTATGCATACTGTTCTCATTAATATTTGCATTAAATAGTTTGCATAAAAACATATGTGTTTGTCACTTATAAATGCAAAATTGTTATTTAATATGAACATATTATTGAAATAGAAGCAGCTCAACTTGTTGTCACGTGATCTCACAAGATAGTCTTGATTGTGGCGTAAATCGCCATATACCACCCAACCCTCTTATTCAATGCGGCAATTAGTCGATTTGCAATTAAGCAATAATGGAAAGTGGAGGTACTCTAGTACATTGTGTATCGATGCATTTGCAGATTTCTGACTAGGATATAAATGGAGACACGAAATTAAAAATGTTCGGTCTATAATAAATTAATTATTGTCCACATTTCGTGCGTGTATTAACTTTCTGACATCCTCGGTAACCCAGGGTTGATTCATTACGTATACACGTACTACATTAATCACAGACTGAGAGGATACTGTTTAGAGTGTAACGGCATATCACACGTGGGTATTCGACGATGACTTTCTGAGAGCCTAAATAAAACTAAAATTCATGCAGTATGCGATGCCTCATCATCGCGGTATTGTATGCAGCGACCGTAAGTCCATTTTGCCCGAATTGACAAGGGCCTGAATTCAAAAAAGGCATAAAAAATGTTTGTTTCAGGGTAACCCGACCTACCCTAAAAAATGCCCCGACCCTAGAACATTTTTTTGAGTGGGTCAGATATTTTTTTGTTTATTTTACTTTTTTTCGATAATTAAATGTTGTTTTGGATAAATAAGTGTTTTGTTTTGATAGCATCCACTTCAAAACATCGTTTTATGATATTAGAGACATGTTTGAAATATTCTTTTCAGTTTTAGAATCATTAAGTTGACCATTTACCAAAAAAAAAACCCGGAAACAAACATATTTTGTATGCCTAACACTTAAAGTGTGTTGTACGATCTTTCATGTCAATTATTTTCAAAATAAACTGATGAAAGTGACTATAAAACTTGAAAGCAGACAAATAAAAATAAATTTGACGAAGGAAACACTAAAATATCAAATAAATTAACAAATATCAGTGTTGACTTTTGCATCGTTTATTATTGTTGTGTAACCTAAAACAACTGTTAAGTCAATGCATATACATGTATTGGAGTTTCAATGTCAATAATTACATGAATATCGAAAGATGTGTGAATTTCGCGTGTATTCAGTACCTTTACTTGGATCGTCTTCCTCTTAAAGTAACAACAATTTCTAAAGTGGTAAAAAGTATATAATATTTCTAATGGAATATGTGAAATCACTAATTATCCTGTGTTAAAGGTACAGTACTCTCTATTGTTTTTAACAATCGTTATTGAGTTCAGATCTCCATGACCCACACTAAGATGCAAAACATCATAATCTTATTTTGGAAATAAGTATGTTTTTTAAGTATATTTAAAGCAATATCGTCTACGAATAACATTAAATAATAGTATTTTGTTATCAGACTTGTACACGATTTTACTCATTCTTCATATTAAGACTTTACATTCAAAACAGTGTTAAAATAAGGACGGTGACAATACTTCGCCTTGGTTTAATCCGACAATACTTTCGAACAAGTGTTGATACACGAGTAACATTATTGTAATGTAAACGCACACTTTCGAATAAAACGCACGTATTCAGTTTGTTTTCTAAAGTCAAGTGTAAATATTGTACTAGGATACCATCAACCATTCATGTACATTGTACATGCATATAACATCGAATATTATTTTATTTTTTGAAGTCAATAAAAGCGCATGTCCATCTCAGGTATTAATTTAATACTACATGTGTAATGCCTGAAAATATTTCGGAATAGCAACTAATAATTTCAGTATTAAGCCTAATACTTCTCTCGCATTTTATTTTTGTCAACATCCATGTTGTCAAGCTAAAACTCTCATCATTATAAACTAAACCTGCTTCTTTGCGCAACTATTTTTTAAAAAGAAATACTTTTTCAAGCAATGTTTATTCTCTCCGTTTCATGAAAACATGAGAAAACATGTATGCGTATAAGTTGTAGGAAACGAGCTGATTACACGTGAGTTGGTAAATACTAAACCTCGACAACAAAAGTTTTTGATGTTCTAGTTCTTCTTATAATGTGTATATCATGCGATTTATGACAATTACAGTTTCTAAAACTGTCAATTAATTATAATTGTAACTTTAAACTAATGACACCCATACTTTTGCTATTTACTTCTATGTAACCGAAATATTCACCTGAGTGACCTGAATAAGACAACCAAATTAATGCGCAACATCGGTTAGTTTTGACTCGTTGAGATATTGTTTTTTCTTGTTACCGATTCTCATTCGGAGTATTTTGACAAAAAATTACTGCAATTTATTAATTTTAAACTATATTATGGAAAATCGAGAGCTTGCATCGCATGGCCTACTTTTGACTCAGTAGGCTACGAAGCACTAACAATAGGTTCTCCTAACTACTGCGCTTCATCGGTTTAAATATTCTGGCCCGTTGCAGGTTGACTTGTTATCTGGCATGTAGTAGTTTCATATTTTATTAAAGTGACACATAGTACATAGCTTTATGCATGATAATACGATAGCACAAAAGGTAACAATTTTAACTATGATTGTACTACCCAGCCATGTAAATGGCTTACGAGTCACTACGTTATACATATTATGGTATAAACAGGTCAGTCTGTATTCATGCCTTAAAGACACTCATTAAAGTAATGTATATTCTAAAGATTTAAAAACACGTGGGTTAACATTACATATCACACAGTATGTTAGTTTGTTCAATACAGTACATGTGATCTTTTCATATAACAGTCTTGGATAAAAACAGCGGATATATAAATAAGTCTTTTGTCTGTTGACATACACTTAAGGCGTTCAGCGTAGGTCATAGTTAGGAAACTTGAAATAATGTTTGTACAACGATAATAAAACGATATTCTCAGTTACATATAGCATACACATTCAAATAGAAAGTGGTATTCCGTTTCTACTTTGTTTTTATCTTGACATACTAAACAAAGCCGGTCTTCTACTTTTAAGTTTTTAAAGCGCCCGGTTTCTAATCTCAATGAGAGAGTACCAGTCCTTAATTGCGCTATAAGTGATCTCAAATGTTTAGGCAAATACGTGGTCACATAATTTTTACTACCAATGTTAGTTTTTATTTCTTTGTAAGTTCGCAGCTTGGGCTGGGAATTAAGTCCTTCAGTCCAGTGTGCAGAATATTGGTCCTTAAATGTGTCGCTTGCTCGTACCAAAACATATTGAAGTGAGTGACTCGCCATGGATTTTAAATAGGATCGTAATAATCTTGTGGTTGGTAACATATACGATGAAACAATTTGCACGTTTAGTCCATATACAACTATTTTCTGTTTCAATGCCGTATTTTTTTCTCTTTTTGCTCATATTTCACGTTGAAAGTGCACTTATAAATACGTTGACACAGTGGTGACGTGATCATCTTTTTGTTATTACTTGTGCGTTGAATAACTCTCATTGCGGACGCAATAACAAACACCTATTTGCAAATTTGACCATCACTTTATGCATCATTCGACACGTTTTACAACATAAGACGTTGAGTGAAACATTTGAAGACAGTCAATAGGCCCATCTCAACTAACATCTGTCATGATAAGGCAGCAAATGTGTTACGACTTACGAGCGTTAATAGTTTCATTGTTTTTGGTAAGTACAAACTACAATACCAAACAACCATTATACTAATAAGAGGGGCTTATAAATGCGTGATGTTGATGCATGTTTTTATTTCATATTTTGAACCATAGACATAGTTAAATCAGTTTGCATTAATTATGCACCTATCAATATTTTTCTAATTTGACTAATTTAATTTTTGGGGGTTAAAATTCCCCATCCAAGAGCCAAGGATTTTTGTCTAAATCCCCTCAGTGGGAGATGAGATAGGGATATCAAATGGCCCGGCGGTCAATATTACCGGGATCTAAAATCCGACCAAAGTCTATTTCCCCGCGACACGGAATCGTTCGGCGTGTCAAATTCCCGCCTGTCGGGAAATGCTTTCAGTCTAAAGTCCCGTATATACCCGCCGCTCCCCACCTAGGGGAAAATATTGATAGGTGCATTACAACAATACAACGTCTCAGTCTTTAAGAAACGTGCAATGGTTAGGCCTTTGCTGTCGCTAGTAATTCAGCTGTAACAGGTGAAACATATGAATGACAAAATTAACATCTGCAGGTATATATGTTAAATTAGTAAGTGAACTATTTTGACCCATATATGGGGAACATACTATGATATGACTTTCACAATTAATACCTGCATGTATATCTATTAGGTTTGCAAGTGAACACATTTTGAACCATAGAGAAAGTCCAGCTGCAACGTGATAACTGTCAACTTTGCTGTTTTGTTGTTGTTGCCAATAGCAACAGTCACGTGGTCGCAGTGTCCGGACACGTGGGTGACATACCATGACTCCTGCTACCTGTTCGCCTTTGGTTTCAACGGAACATACGTGGAGGCACAGGTGGGCATTACTGCGTAATCAAAAAATTGAGCTGGTTTGTATGTGGTGAATTTTTATCGAACCCACCCACGCCCATTACAGCATTTTAATCTCCACTGGTCGAAGGCCAGCGGACTTATGCCATGGCGGTTCGTCCGTCATGCGTGCGTGCGTGCGACCGAAAACCATTTCTCATCGCCTCTAAAACCGTTAGGCTGACTTTGATGAAACTTCAGATAAATGTTCCTTGGGTGGCCCTCTGCCAAAGTTGCTCAAATGGGACCGGTCCGCTGCACAAGATGGCTGCCAGAGCTTTATATAAAACAATCTTTAAACGACATCTGCTAAACCCATGAGGTTACGCATGCGCAAATAAATTTCTTCTTTGTTACATATAAAATATTCAAAGTTTGATCTCAATTTTCACCATGACCAAGCTACTTTCCAATATATCACCATACATTGTTGGAAAGATAAGGCCATAACCTTTTGACCTTTAAGAGAACCCAACCCTTTTAAATTTGAATAAAACCACAATTTTCATCAATCTGATCTATTTCGAGAAAGAACATGAAGTCCTATTACACTTGTTTGAAGATTTATTGGAAAAAAATAAAATTGAAAGTGTCACATAATTTTTATAATGGTGTTTTGAGGCAAGATTTAAGACGGAAAAACATGTACTTTGGTACATCTGGAAAACATGGTTCTAACTCAGAATTCAGCATAAGTTTGAGTTTTAATAGGCATAGCAGTTACAATATATAAAATCAGAAGTGAAAACAATCTTCATTGGCATTCTAAATGTTATAGAATAGGTTTTTAATCCGTTTCGAACTATTTATTTTTTTAAGTTTCTGCATTTTTGGGGGTATTTTATTTTTTATAAATGTAGCATTTCAGATGCCATTTGACCCCAGAAAAGGGTTTGTTTACATAACAATCAACAGATTTGACCTCCTGTCACACAATAAAAAAAGAATTTGACCCCAAAATGTCAATGACAGATATTAATTAACAGTCTTCTGTCACACCTGAACCTGTGGGTGAGGTCAGCCGCTTGCAGTCTTCAATCTGTTTCAGGTACTCTCTGCTGTGTAATCTGTGAAAATAAAACGGTTTTCTGTGCATGTTCACTCAATATTGTGATTACTAGTGTAAGTTATATACAATAACTGTACATATACAATAGTTTACAAAGTTTTTTCTTATTGCGATATGGCTAACCGCTATGCCGGCTTCACATTGTCGAGTTCACGTGCGAACCGTTCAGTTCAAAAACGGGTTTGAGATTCCCAACAAGGGTTAAACTTTTGCTTTTCCTACTGGTGTTGATGAGAAGTATGCCAGGCTGGAAAAGAAGTCATGAGATAGTAGAATACATGACAATAATCATGTACTAAACTTCAAAGATACCGATGGAACGGACACGACTGTGTCAGCTTTTTACGGCCCCGCCCCAACGCTCCTGTGTAGTTTACAAGTACAGTAGTTTTGATGACTCGTCACTTCACCCAGACGTGTATACCAATGAGTTGATTGTTCCGGCTGAGGTTCTGGTTCTTTTCAACACTACATTTACAAAACATACTCAAATTAAACCAAACTGTGATTGTGATGTAAATTTTGATGCCATTAGGTGGGGTCTAGGTTGGCGTGAGCGGCTTAAGTGTTTTATGCATGCACTTCGTGTATTTTTCAGCTGAAAGCCCGATTTAAGTACAATTACAAAATATAATATGAACTAAATAGGATCTGTTAACATTGCAAATTAGGAAAATTGGTATTATTCAAAGTAGGCAGGTCGGACGGTCATCATGGCCAATGCATCGGCCAGTGCGGACACGAACTTTGCGGGCATTATTAACAGTTACAGGTTCTAAAACTAAATAATCAGGATTACAACACAAGGTATTATGACATAAATGAGAGAATTGTTGAAACTAATGCAAATTCATGTCAAAATGAAACTGAAAAACAACACAATGACCACAATGGGTCTTGGATTGCCACTCTGTTGGACATTTTGCTTTAATTTTCACATATTTACCCCCCTCATGCCCCATAGAGCAACCATCCCATAAAATACAACCCTTAATGGGGTCAAGGTGGCATCTGACAGCTATTCTTTCCAGTACAGTGTGTTTGTAAGAGTCCATTTTCAAAATCTTTGCAGACGACCAATCTTACGGGAAGTTCTTAAAGGTTACGCATGCGCAAATAAATTCCTTCTTTGTTGACCAAGCTACTTTCCACTATATTACCATACATTGTTGGAAAGATAAGGCCATAACCTTTAGAAAAAACAGCATGTCAAAAATTTCTAAGGGTTGTAACTCAAAATATTTACCTTAGAATAAACACACCGGTTGTGACGGGCATGAGGACTGCCATTTTGTGCATGAATATATGGGCCAAAAGTTATGAAGCTGGGAACCACTAAGACAAAGTAATGCCCCAAAATGTCTTTTTTTCTTATTTCTTACATATATACCTTTAAATTGATACCAAAACATATCATTTAAAGTGTATTTTACAAATTATGTGCATCCTGTACTCAACCATATGTGCTTATTATCTAACTGACAGCATGTAACCCTGAGGATGTGGCTTCCGTTTTGGGGTAATCAGACCGGTGCGTTGGAAAAAATGGCCGTCAGAGGGGCGGCGTTATTTTTTACTTATAAGACTATAATTACATGTATATTGAAAATTTTGAAAATCTTTTCAGGAACTATTGGTTGGATTTCAAAATAATTTTACAGAAATGTTCCCTGGATGGTTCTCTACCAAAGTTGCTCAAATGGTTCCGGTCCGATGGAAAACATGGCCGCTAGAGGAGGCCCATTTTTCCTTATATGGCGCTGTATGGAATACTTTGAAAATCTTCCGTCAGAAATCACTGGTTGGATTTCGAAATAATTGCACAGAAATGTTCATTGTGTGGTTCTCAACCAAAGATGCTCATATGGTTTGGGCCGTTGAAAAACATGGCCCCCAAGGCAGGAATATTTTTCCTTATATGGCTACATTTAAAACTTTGAAAATCGCCTTGTCAGAAATCACCGGTTGTATTTTGAAATAATTTCACAGAAATGTTCCTTGTTTGGTTTTCTGCCAAAGTTGCTAAAATGCTTTTGGTACGTTGAAAAACATGGTCGCTAGGGGGGAGGGGCCATATTTCCTTATCTGACTTTATTGAAAACATTGAAATCTTCTTGTCATAAACAACTGTCATGATTTAGAAATAATTTCGCAGAAATGTTCCTTGAGTCGTTCTCTCCTAGAGTTGCTCAAATGGTTTGGTCCGTTGAAAAACATGGACCGCAATTTTTATCTTATATGGCTTTATTAAAAACTTTGAAAGTCTCCTTGTAAGCACTGGTTGGATTTCAGATAAATTTCACAGAAATGTTCCTTGGGTGGTTCTCTACCAAAATACTTCAAAAAAAATTTATTCGTTAAAAACATGGCCGCATTATAATGGATCATCAGCGTCCTAGATTTTTCTTCTGACAATCCTTAATTAATAAGGAGCGATACGGACAGACCACCCTTGGGCCTCTTGTTTATTTAGAACGATAAGCAGTATTGGTACCCATCATATTTTCGAAAATCAGAAGTATATTTATTTGAGTCCAAGTTGGTTCTTTATTCTGAAGTTTAAATATGGAGCTGGTGAATACGGGCCCAGGTTATTCGTTTTTGAAATATCAAACAGTGATTTTTGTGTTGTTTTTCATTTGTCTCGATAAAATTGAATCAAAACATAGGACACAGACTAGTACATGTATCATATAAAACGTATTTTGTAACGTACATACTAAGGTTAATAATGACTAGAGTATTTATGATTTTCCAGCATTTCTGCCACCAGAGAAGGGGTAACCTGGTAATAGTGAACGATGTATACGAAAATAACTTCATTCTGGACGTCGTTAAGCACCATCAGAGTACGTTCTAATATTCCTATCACCATAATGGTGTGTTCTAATATTCCTATCATCATAATGGTGTGTTCTAATTATAATATCACCATAATGGTGTGTTTTAATATTCATACCATCATAATTTTGTGTTCTAATATTCATATCATCATAATGGTGTGTGCTAATATTCATATCATCATAAGAGTACGTTTTAATATTTATATACTCATAATGGTGTGTTCTAATATTACTATCATCATAATGGTGTGTTCTAATAGTCATATAATCATAATGGTGAGTTCTAATTATTATGTCATCATAATGTTGTGTTCTAATTATCCTATCATCATAATGTTGTGTTCTTATTAACATATCATCATAACGGTGTGTTCTAATTATTATATCATTATAATGGTGTGTTCTAATATTCATATCATCATAAGGGTGTGTTCTAATATTAATATTTTTATCATAAGGTTCGGCTCTAACATTCCAAACATCATCATAAGAGTACATTCTATTATCCCCATTGTAATCGTAGGAGTACGTTCCCATTCTCGCAACAAAGGTACATTCTCACATTCCGATAATCATCAAAAGGGTACGCGAAGGTCTGGGCCAATATTTATACAGATTTTTAAGCTATACTCAACCTAAGCTGAAACTAAGACAAAATTAGAATGTGTGTTTCAAACAATATGCTTTGAAATATTTCCATCATGAATACTAAATACTAACACATAACATCTTCAAACAATTCAGGTCTTTGTCAGAAACACGCCTCACAGTTATCTCCACATAAGGTCAAAGTAGCAAGCAGGGAAGACCATTTGAGGAGTGTGTCTCGACAGCAGGGGAGACCACTGCGATGACTTTGTGACTCCCCAGCAGGGGAGATCACTGTGAGGTGTCTGTGCCTGACCAACAGGGAAGACCACTGTGAGGTGTATGTAACTCCCTACAAGGGAGACCACTGCGATGAGTTTGTGACTCCCAAGTAGGGGAGATCACTGTGAAGTGTCTGTGCCTCCCCAGCAGGGAAGATCGTGTGCGGTGTCTGTAACTCCCCTACAGGGAAGACCACTGTGAGGAGTATGTTACTCCCCAGCGGGGGAGATCACTGTGAGGTGACTGTGCCTCCCCAGCAGGGAAGTGCACTGTGAGGTGTGTGTAACTCCCCTACAGGGGAGACCACTGTGAGGTGTCTGTGCCTCCCCAGCAGGGAAGATCACCGTGAGGTGTTTGTAACTCCCCCCTAGGGGAGACCACTGTGAGGTGTGCGTGACTCCCCTGCGGGGGAGACCACTGTGAAGACTTCTTTACAGGTCGCCGTTGGTGGATCGGACTGAGCGACCAGCTGATCGAGGCAGAGTGGACGTGGTGGGATGGTACCATGCCCGAATGTACCTACTGGGCGGGTGGCCAACCGGAGAACTATGTGCTACCACGTGATCAGGTCCATTGGAGAGAGACAATTCTTGTTTTCTTGACATAACACTATAATTATATATAAAAAATGTCATTATAAATTTTAACTAGCTACATGACCAGTGACCTAAGTATGTGCAACTCCATGTAGTTGGCAGTTTTCATTTCGTAATTAAACTTTCGCCCAATTGTCTAATGGCCCAATAAGGCTATTTGTATTCATGCATGCTCTTCTTATTCTCTGCATGACGGTGCAGGACTGCGCGGAGCTGGACACGGACAGCATGTGGCACGACACCCCCGTTCTGCGCGGAGCTGGACACGGACAGCATGTGGCACGACACCCCCGTCCTGCGCGGAGCTGGACACGGACAGCATGTGGCACGACACCCCCGTCCTGCGCGGAGTTGGACACGGACAGCATGTGGCACGACACCCCCTGCAACGACTTCTGTGAGGCCATTTGCGAGATGGAGTGAGTATTTAGCAGTGGTGCTGAGGCATGTATCACACTGGCTTCAAAACCCAGGGTTTGCAGGTTCGGGCCCCGGCTACGCCTACTTACTCGTCTTTCGCACGAGACGGTAAACCGAGGTGCAGTGTACTATGTAATTCACACCGGGCACTAAAAGACCTAGGGTCGCTTCATGTATCTTGCACTATCCCCCCCTCCCCCCCCCCCCCCACACACACCCCGTAAGCTTACTTACAAGTCTTTTAGGGGCGATGGCCATATGGGAGAGAATCCCGGTGCATTCGATAAAATTTCGCCAAACACTACACGTACGTCAGACACTCACAATACAGTGGTAAAGAGATGCTACCCGGGTATCAGCGTGACAATTAATATCTTACCCGACATCCGGACACTCGAGTACCGGCACTTGTCCCATCCTTACATCCTGGGCCCGCATTCACCAGCCCATTGTTAGACTTATACGTAGCATCTTTATTGGAGAACAAGCATTGGGATCATCTCTGTTGGTCAACAATTAATATCAGATTGCAAAAAAAAATTACCAATGGAAAGTATGGTTTCTCCAAATGTATGTGACTCAAACCGAAATGTTTATTATTATTTTTCATAATAAAATTTTCACATTATTTTAAAAATTGTTGGGTAGTATTTACATAAAAATAAAATACAAATAACGAAGGAAACGCTACATTTTTTTAATAATCCACACGTTTGCATCGTTTATTAGTGTTCTGTAACCTTAACCTACAGTCAAGGAAACAAGGATACATGTGTTGGAGTTTCCGGCTGTACAGCCGAAAACTGTTTTGTGAGCTAACTATGCGTGTAAAGGCAAAGTCGGTTCTTAACTTTTATTTCATTTTAAATAGAAATATATGCAGGGCCGAACGCAGACCAGTCTTGGCGGGGCGGGGGGGGGGGCTGACGATGTTGAAGAATTGGTAGTGACAGTAATTTTAGCAGCTGTTGGTGCTGTTGTAGTGTTGGTGGTAGCAGCAGCACCAGTAGTAGAAATAACATCATCAGCAGTAGTAGTAGTGCTAGTAGTAAGTAGTAGTAGTAGTAGTAGTAGTAGTAGTAGTAGTAGTAGTAGTAGTAGTTGTAGTAGTCGTAGAAGTAGTAGTAGTAGTAATAATAATAATAATAATTTTAATAATAATTATAATAATAATAGTAGTAGTAGTAGAAATAGTAGTAGTAGTAGTAGTAGTAGTAGTAGTAGTAGTAGTAGTAATAGTTAAGTAGTAATAGTAGTAGTAGTAGTAGTAGTAGTAGTAGTAGTAGTAGTAGTAGACAGCAGCTGTTGCTGCAGTAGTAGATTCAGCAGCAGCAGTAGTTGTAGTAATTTTTTTTAAATACCAATCACATATTATAAAAAAATCACACAATTATGAACCTTATATAAGACCTTGCAAATTAAAAAAAAAGCAGAAAAAAAATGTTTTGGTTACCATTTTATAATATATTAAATTGAGGATTGGTCATTTGTGATGGCTTTAACTAATGATGTTCGTTGTTTTTCATTTTATGGTAATAGGACTGTTTCAACTGTCGTATAGCGCGAAATTATTAACCTGACACTCACGAATATTCCGTAAGCAATCGTGATTTATGGATAGGTACCACGATATGTATCGAGCGTAGCGTAATGTATATCGTATTGGATTAGATATCGTGAAGCGATAATGGTGTAGTGGAACAGATGCCGCGCTTGCGTTGCGAAGTGTTGAGTTAGAGTCTATTCATCGACATTTTATTAACATTTTATTTTACACATTTTGTTGCGGGTTAATACTCACGTTTTTCACGATTTATCCATTGAGTGTGTTATTGTAAATGAAACATTGGTAAATGTACTATAAAAATAATTCAAACATAAAAGTAACATCATAAAATATTCTACATTTTTTAAATAATATCTCATGATCTGCATACTTTAAGAATAACGCATAACATTTAAAAAAAAAGATCGCATTCAGACGGAATTAAACTCGGTTCGAGGGCGTGCGGCGCTAGCACTTATACCACACGACCATTCAATATCACTCTCGCTACCTCGTATTTAAATCTATATCAACATAAATTCTTATGACAGAAACTCGTCCAAAACGACGCAAAAAACCGTACACTTACGATTTGTCACGAAGATTAATGAGTGTCAGGTTAATAATTTTGCACTAAAATTTGACGTATTTTTGGACCAAATAGAACGCAATATAAATTTGTGATTTATTATACCCTATATAGATAACAAAATAGGCTATATACCATATACCATATACAAGGGACCACATGTAGCCATATCTTTAGAAATTTTAAATCACGAGATTTTCACCCTAAATTGACTTTCACATGGATCTACGAGCGTATTCGTATTATATAACATTATTAATGTTATATAATTATTGTATCGATATTGTATCGCTTCATCTCAGTGAGAATAAAATGTAATGGGGTAGATTTGTTTCCTAAAAACCTTGGGATTCAGTCCCATCATCAGCCTTAAAAAACTGCTAGAAAAAAAAATCATTATGAAATATACTGGTGTTAATTAACGACGTATAGCCCGTGCCAAATAATATGCTACCAATTAATTTGTTTCCAGCCACCCGAACACCATGATTGGTGTATGCCCAGCATGGTACCACAGGTACCCAGCTCCCATATTAAATGTCCAGGTAAAGTGATAGATAAGTCAATATACGGTACACAGAGTGACACGCCATCCGTTAACTGCTTGTGTAAGATCAAAACCGAATCCCGACAAAGTTATAAAACAAGGCAATATACGGTATACTTATTGACACGCCAGTCCTTTACAACTTGTGTACTATCACAGCCCAGCCTGAAAATGATATCGGAGGGGCTCAGCTGGGGGGCGACAGGAGCCCAAAAGCCCGGACCTGAATCCGTGCCTGATATGTTATTTCACTTTATTTGGTTGTTCATATTTATGTCACTATGTCTGTTGTAAGATCGTGAGCTTGTACATTCACACTTTAAAAATATAATGATCCATTTATTTGATGACACGTGCACTGTTTCATTTCAGGGAGCCCGGATGTAGGGAAGAACCAATAGTCGGATGGGTACCAACAGCCCGTACACTTGATTTGATGTAAATCATTGTAATAAAACCAATAACCAGGATGTGAATCCATTCCTCAAATCATGGAGATGAAAGTGAAAGCCCCTTATGCAAATCGGTCTTCACATTTCATGTCTATTATACAAGCGTGATAATCGATGCGTGTTAACTTCATTTTTAATCTTGTAAATACATTGTAATATAGCTGAAAAGCTGGTGAGTTGCGACATTATTCTGTCGAAGGAAAATGCATACCATTTACATACCAGTTTCTCATGTGTTTTCAGATATTCCATGAAAATTGGTAATTAACAGATAGTTCGCAGTATGCAGACTTCGTAATTGCATAATGTTAACTTTGTAATGCGTGCGCATAGAGATCATAGTGAAAATGTGTCAGCTCCTCTGAATCCACCAATCGCTTTTACAAAATGCAAAACAAGTATTTTCTTGCGGTCATTCCTGAAAAGTACATGCATAAACAATTAACTGGGTGATAAAGTATTTATGACATTTCAAATGCATTTTGAGATGACCCCCGAAAACTTGTTTGTTTCGTCACAACCAAAATGTCCAACCAATATAGTATTGAGCTCTGTAATTCAGATACTTTGATTTGTCAAGTCAATACCTTAAATAGCATATTTTAAAAAATACAAAAACATTTGAACAAGTCCCTTTAAATTAAAATTATATTTTTCTACACAAATAAAAAAAACAGTATTTGGAGTATCATTTATTAAAACGAACACTAGTATGTGCCATAGCTACCACTCTATATATACATGTAACAAGTACACGGTTTTAGAACCAGCGGCAGATCCAGGATTTCGGGTTGGGGGATGGGGTGTGTAAACTTTTGATCTTGCAGTTATAACCCCATGTTGCCTGTGGGTCTGCAGTTATCAGCTACAGGTCCGTATCAAAGATATATAATAAATCTTTGCATATCATCATCAGCATCATCATCATCATCATCGTCATCATCAGAGGGACTTGTCTCACTGAATAAAGACTTCACCATATTATGTTCGAAAGACATGTTGGTTCATATGTATGTCATGCACCTGTTTTGGCGGTAAATTGCCTGTGTTTGATGTGCCTGACCACTAAATACGCATTTGACATTCAATGTTATATATATCTTGAACATCTTAAAACATGTAAAATCAGTAGCTGACTACATTCAAACGCACACACATCGAAAATTATTTGTATTAATCATTTACCGAAGTGTCTCTTTTTGAAATGAATGGTTTAAGTAACTTACACGTACACACTCATGATCATCAATTGTCTGCGAATGTGCTATACACTGTGCTTTTGTTCATCGAAACGAACTAACGGACAGACAGACGAACATGTTTTTTTGAATGAAATATTATGAAAGATACTCGTATGGTTGCCAACTTGCGTTATGAACTAATAAGGCAAGTGATGCCAACTTTGTGTCAATTTCGCTAAAATATGGTGCCGGAAAAAAATAAGAAATCGCCAGGATTTGGAGCCAACGTTGTGGACACCCCTCTACTTTATAACGTTTTATCTTTCTTGTGAATGCATAACACAATATGAAATTTGGTGTGATTGATAATGGATGATTGAACAAATAGTTTGTCGATTTAGAATATTGGGAACTAAACTATGTACCTGTGCCAACGGTGTATTGCATCTTACATCTTTATAAAATACATTAATTTATAAAAGAAAACAACAGCATCCTATAATAAATGTATATATACCCACTGTCTATAGTTTATCGTTTTCGCTGAACTTTGGCGCAAGTACAATGGTGTATGTAAGAAATCGTAGGCGGCGGGGCTATGTTTGACTGAGATAATGTGTATATTTTTAAACACGGAGCGAGCGTAGCGATCGAAAAAAAAATTTTAGCATATTTTTCCAGTTTGACCCTTGTATACATGCCCATATAGGTATGGTCGAGAAGTTTTAGGGGGGGCGCGCGCCTGGTGCGCCCCCCATTTGGATCCGCTAGTGTTAGAACGATCACTTAACAGTTAGAACGATCAGTTAACATTTTTAATACTGTGTACACGTAATTTATATGCTTTGCGGTAGTTTTACTTTCGGGCTTCTCTACTCTTTGCGGTAGTTTTACTTTCGGGTTTTATCGATTGTCACGTGACTTATGGCGTCCGCCATAGCAACAGGACCATAACCGGTTGAGATTTGAAACATTATTTCCAATTTTAAAAAAAAATGAGCTCCAGCGGCGAAGAAGAAGAAGTCGGACCTTCTGTTGATTCAAATGATACAGAGGAAAGAGTAGCAGCAAGACGAATTCGTATTCAGAAACGAGTAGAAGCTGCAAGAAGGTAAAAATTGGGAGAAATTTGGTGCAACCATTATTCAGCGTAACCTAAATTCGTCTATGATTTGTTTTATTGTGATGTGGCAACATATACTAGATATTCGGATATTGATGTTCTAGGTGATATTGATATTCTAAATAAAGTTAAAATGTTCAGTGTTCATATTAATTTAGTTTTCTTTAAACTTATTTATTTAATCTTAATTTTGTCAAAAGCCAAAGGTTTATTGAATTACACTTTTGAGTCTGTTTCCTGGGTAGAACCAGAACTTGGGTCTTTTGATAAAAATCTTACACTCCTTAAGTAGGGATTGAACTCATGACTTGCTGATCGCAAGTCTAGGCAGACACCATGTCTTAACACCACCAATACCTTAAATTATTTTAAATTTAATTGTATTTGATTTCTCAGTACAATGCAATAACAAATATCATTACCATGTTTATTCCATGTTTTCAGACGCTTAAAAATAAAAAAAAATCAGCGTCTGAATACTTAGATTCACACATTTTTTTTATTGAAATATGTCCGAAAACAAAGAATCTGATAATTTTTAAAGTCATAAAAATCGCAAATAAGCTACACACTTGTTTGTATAGTTGTCTGCGGTGGAGATTCAGAAAAAATTTCTAGTCATAAAAATCACAAATAATCTACACACCTGTTTGTATAGTTGTCTGGGGATTATATATGGACTTCGTTTATAGCCGGAGGTGTTAATTTTTGACACGATGTTGTTTATTGAAGCCATGATAATGTCCCTAACTTGATAATTGACATGCAGAATGGTGAAATTGGAAAACAATAGGAGAGACATCTGTGATAACAGACATTCCGAAAAGTGCCGGTCCGTCAGACCTGACCGGTGATTTTTGTATTGGTCCTGTAAAAATTAGAAGGTAGCAGGTCCGAATGTCCGACAATAATTGCCATCAACATAATGTTATAATACTTTAATTTAAAGGATGGATCAAAACATCTCTTGGAACAAACCGTCTCGTGACCATTCACTCTGCATCCGAAATGGTAAAAGTTATATGCACACCATACATCCGGAGGAATTTTTTTTTTTCATCCGAGTAACTTGCGGTACAGAGAATTACCGAAACCAAGTCAATACGAAAACCCAATGTGTGTTTGACGAAAAGTATGATCAACAAAAGGCCATCATAGGCGCTTGGTTGTTTAGCAAATAAAAAATAATCCTATTCTCTAAATTATAACAAATTTATTTAATTATTTTGAAGGGGCGAAACTTAGTATTGGTTCGGTCCTGTGAAAGTACATTCGGTCCTGTGATTGTTACTGGATCATAGGACCGAATGTCCTGTAAGACTCAAAGTCTTTTCGGAATGTATGTGATAAAACCTGTCGCTCCCTATGAAAGGTTTTAGTATAACTGGTGTTAATTGTCAATACAGTGTACTCCCTGAAAACCGAACTCTCTATAAACCGGAACTCTCCAAAAACTGAACAGACGCTCCAGTCCCATTTTTTTGCCTATATGTTTAATGTGCGAAAACCCTCGGTATACCGGAACCTCTGTATTTCGAATAGCGAACAGCAGGAGCGGTACATCGCTTTGTTTCGGAGTACAAATTGACCTCTGTAAACCAAACGTGTGACAATCTGCTGTTTTAGACTATCTTTAGCTCGCGATTGTCTTGTCACAGGGTGATTGCACGCTTAACCCGATAATTAAGGGCAACAGTTCGACTTTATATTAGGGCTCCAGATAAGGGTGATTAGTCGCTAAAGTGTGAACAACAAACAGTATTTTAAGTAGACGGTTTTCATTGTTTAGAAAATATTTAAACATTTTATAAACAATTTATATAGCTCAGGTAATAACTATTAATGATGTAATAATTATTCATTATTACTTTCATTAAAACATAATTTGTTATTTTACTTCCGTCATATTATGCCACATTATGTCAGGATTGTATTAGTCTTAATAAAATGTATAAACATTGTCTACATGTATTATCGTACATTGTATAAGTTTAACCGATACATGAATGCTGATTTGTGACATTCATTTGATGGTGCGGTGTGTTAAAACTGATGTGTGCTGGTTTTATATAATGTTTGATGATGATTTCAAAATGTGTTGTATGTTGTAATAATGCGTTACGTTTTAAATTAGCACTGTCATAAAATGCCATAGTTTAATAAATCGGAATAAAACGAATAAAGTAATATAATCTATATGCATTTTTGTATTTTGCCTCAAACCCTCAGTAAACCGGAACTCCCTGAAAACCGAATATTTGGTCCGGTCCGGTCGGTGTTCAGTATAGAGGGAATACACTGTACTTATATAGTTTACATAAATTATCCATCCGAAAACATAGAATCACATTTTAATTCCTTTTCTGAAAGTGTTTGAAAATAAAGAGGGGCAAAAAATAATTATTTCGACAGATTATGAGGGTGTCCGAAAACTTGGTGTGCCTGAAAACATAGAATAAATACGGCCAGTTTTATTCTATGTTTTCAGACGCTAAAAAAAATAACAAAAAATTTCAGCGTCGGAATATGTAGATTCACAAAAAAATAATTGATTGAAATCTGTCCAAAAACAAACATTCTGAAAAATGTTCAAGTCATAAAAATCGCAAACAAGATACGCTTTTAGTTGTGTATATTTGTCTGCGGTGGAGATTCAGAAAAATTTCCAAGTCGTAAAAATCGCAAATAAGCTACGCACTTGTTTGTATAGTTGTCTGCGGATATGGACTTCGTTTATAGCCGGAAGTGTTAATTTTTGACACGAGGTTGTTTATTGAAGCCATGATAATGTCCCTAACTTGATAATTGACGTGCAGAATGGTGCTGCAAATTTTTTGCCTAGATGAAATTGGCAAACAATAAGAGAGATGTCTGTGATAAAACCTGTCGCTCCCTATGAAAGGTTTTAGTATAATTGGTGTTAATTGTCAATACTTATATAGTTGACATAAATTATCTGTCCGAAAACATAGACACATTTTAATTCCTTTTCTGAAAGTGTCTGAAAATATAGAGGTGCAAAAAAAATTATTTCGACAGATCTTGTGGGTGTCCGAAACTTAGTGTGTCTGAAAACATAGAATAAATACTGTAAATTATGTGTAGATTAATGACTGGCATATAAATTTTAAGACACTCCCAACAGTCTTGCTAGTGGGCTTCCTCTATTGACATGGTTATTGTCCGCTTCTTACGTGGGAGACCTTTGTTCCCTGCAGGTTCTCTTTTTTTCGCTCTAACATCAAATTTGGAATGCGTCAGGATCATGTTATTATCTAAGACTTCATTGAACTTTTTTATTTGCTAAACTTGCATTGCAACTTTTATAAAAAGAAAATATACATTGCCAACTTCGGTAAGTCAACGCATTTGTCATTAGTGTTATATCCAGATTAAAAAAGGGCTTGGTGCTGGCTAAAAGGGCATACCTTTGTCAACAAAGGCCATTCATTAATCAGCGTTAACTTAACAGGATTGTTAGGGCAAATTGTTTGAGATTTGATAAAGAAGCAACATTGGAAAAATACAAAAGTACATATAACAAAGTTTTATTCAGTATAATATGATGCATCACACCAAAATACAAACAGCATAGAGGAACCAACTGCATTGAAACCATGTGGGTGTGATAAAGCGTGTCATATTGAGATAAGTGGAATAGGGTGGAGGGCATTTTTTTATCAAGGCAGTAAGGTACATGCTATCTTAGCAGGGGCACGTTGGCAGTAATTAAGGGCGGATTGGCTGTAATAAAGGGCAGGTTGGTGGCAATTAAGGGCAGCTTGGGGGAGCACCAAGCTATTCAGCTTTAGATTTAACACTAGTCATAATATTTCAACCTAGAGCAAAACTCTACTTTTCTTTGAACAGGTCTGTGAAAATGCTCACCACCGTTACATACTTTTGCATATGTGCAGCTTGGTAAAACAAAATTCATTAACACAACATGAAATTGATAAACCTAATATGAAGAGACATTTTTCAAAATAATTAATTTAATCATTGCAGTGTGTTTGGGTCATTTGTGGGAGGAGAAACAAACTGTATGTCCCTTTAATTTCTGCATAAACAAGGCCATCCATAAAAAATTTATTGTGTGCAGTTCCGCGACCAACCTGTCAAAATTACCTCTACCCAAATTTTGTTTTGGCCATCTGCAGATTTTTGTGTTTTACTTTTAGGTATATTTTTATTATGCCCCCAGCATCTTGATGCAGGAGGCTTATAGTGATCGTCCTGTCACTTTGAGACTTACACAGTTGTTGCTTATGACCATTCACTATCCACCCTTATCACCCAACCACACTTTGACCTTGACCTAATTTGGACTTATAATAATTCAAAAGTGCCATTTCTTGGTTAACTAGATTTAACCATATTGTCTAGCACCCACACCGCTTATTACAACACTTAGATATTTACACAGTTGTTACTTATGACCGTTCCCAGTTCACCCATATCACCCAACTTCACTTTGACCTTGACCTAGTTTGCACTTATAATAATTCAAATGGGCTGTTTCTTGGTTAACTAGATTTTACCATTTCGTCAAGCGCCAACACCGCTGGCTACAACACTTGGATACTTACACAGTTTTTGCTTATGACCATCCCCAATCCACCCACATCACCCAACTTTACTTTGACCTTGACCTTGAACTAATTTGGACTTATTATAATTCAAAAGTGCCAGTTCTTGGTTAACTAGATTTTACTCTTTCGTCTAGCACCAACACCGCTTACTACAACACTTGCATATTTACACAGTTTTTGCTTATGACTGTTCTCAGTCCACCCATATCACCCAACCTCACTCTGACCTTGACCTACTTTGGACTAAGAAATGTGCTACCCCCAGCACCAACCGGGGGCATGTGTGTTTATCAAACACAGAATCTTGTTCTTTCCTCTAAATGCAATCTTTTAAATTTACCATAATTGGATTTCTCAGCTTTGTATGTTTACATTGAATTATTCAAAATGTCATACGTTAAAAAGTGTTTGCCAGTGTAGTTCCACATTCAGCATTGCATTGTGTGACAATTCATTATAGCTTTGGGTATTATTTCTTGTCAGACATAAAAAAAACCTACCTACCTCCAAAATTGGGTCGCGCAACCGCAAACAATCAATTTTTTAAGGATGGCCCTGGTTGACTTGTTTGCTTGCATGTGACACATTGCATTTTTTGAACATTTTTGTTTTATATCAGAGCTGCCCTTGGAGAAGACCCTAATGACAAGAAAGAAGTCAAAGATGAACTAACAAAAAGCCGAAAGCAAATAGAAGAAAGCCGACTTCGACTAACTAAATTGAAACAAGATGGTTTTGACCTTGTCACCAACATCCGCGTTGCTGGCGATGCCAGGGAGGCCACTCGTAGAAATGAGGAGGAGGATGCAAAAAGACAGAGGTACTGAATGAGTTCAGTTGTCCTTTTTATGATGAAATGTATGTAAATGCAAGCAAGATAAACATTGTGTTTCTGTATTAGTTATTTGGTGAATTGTAAGAGCTCGATATGTTGTTATTAACATCAGTTACACGACGTTATAATATTGACATTGCAGTTTAAGAAAAATTCAGAATAGATCTACTCATTTATCATTACCACAGTGTTAAAAATCTGGTATTTAAAATATTTAAAATATAAAATAAAACTATTGTATTACGTGACAGGATCAGTCTGAATCCTTCAGTTTTACTCTCTACCAATTTTAATACACATACTCAGTTCATTTTTCAACACATGTATATTGGTATTTAACAAATTTATTTTTACTAATGGATGCTTTGTTAATAATTATTGAAAGTGTAGTCAAATATATATGAATAATTTGTTTTTAAATGTGAACTATTTGATTGTTTTATAGAAAGGAGAAGTTGGAACAAGAAGCAAAGTCTGGTGCAGAGAGATTTGAAGAGGTTTGTGTATACCACTGCTTGCTTAAAAAAATTATTCATGTTGATAAATGGTCATATAAAAATTGATACTGATATATTTTATACATCAGTGATGAAAAGTATAATCAGTTATGTGTAATATAGCATAATTTGAGAAGATTCTAATTGCTTAACAAACTGTATTTTAGTATGTAATTATTTCTGTTTACAGATTACAAAGAAATGGGAACAAGCATTGCAGAAAGAAATTCCACAATCTCTCCATGAGGTAAGACATTGTATATTCTGTAAACTTCTACTTCACTTTAAATTCCAAATTTTTTATGTCATATTTGTTTTAAACACCCTTGTTTTAATACTTGCATGCTATTTTATTGATATAAATAAAAAACTAAAACATAAATAGTTCGTTGAAGCAAATTTTAAATGCTGAAAACTTGAATAGTAAATGGTTGTTTAACTTCAGTGATGAAGTTTATTGACCATTTTGACATGATACATGCAGATTTCTCTTTAGACAAAGAACACAATTATGGTTGTAAAACTACTTAATAAACAATGCAAAAAAAATAGTTCTGAAACTGAAAAATATAGTTCGCATAGTAATTGCAGCATATGTTGCCAAAGCATGTTAGAATCAAAATAATTTTTGCTGTGTTGTTGTTTATCTGTAAATAAACAACTATTTTTAGTTTGATGCGCGTAGATTAAACAACTCTGGCTAATGCCGTCGTGGTTTCATTCCTATGCATCAGAACTCAAAATTGCTTTTAATTTACGGATAAACATTGCATATTAAATAAAAAATTATTTCTTATTTAACAGACCTATTTTAAGAAGTTTCTTTTTTAATCGAATACTTCATTTACTCCTCAGTCATTTCAAATACTTGATGTAATTTATTTCAGATGTTGATGCAACAGAAGACGTCATGTGATGCGATGATTGATGAGAAAAACAAGCTTATCAATGACTTCCAGCAGGTTCATAATCTGAGTTATAATTTGTAACAAAGCAATTGATTAATGTTTTATAATAAAATAGAATATAAACATGTGTTAATGCTTTTCTAAAAGAATAATTCTCCTTTTCCCCATCTGAAGGTCCCTGCCACCTTTCCCCCAAAGGTGAAAAAACAACAACACTGAAATGCAAGTCGATCTACTGATGGGGTGGCACGTTTAATGCAAAATACCGAGTAGCTCACCAAATGATAAAATTGTACACATTTATGAAGGTGCATTACATTGTATTTCTTTTCAGGAATTGAAAGGCAAGGATGACACATACGTGAAGGACTTGAAAAAGCAAGCCGAGGACGTGGATCTTATGATTGAACGCATGGAAGAACAGATTAAGAACCTCACCAAGGCCATGCGACAAGAGATGAAAGAGATTGAGGTAGCTTTTTGAGACCTCTGAGACCTTTCCAGTTCATGCCACATAGAATTTGAACTCCTCCCCAGCTAGTGTTCAAGGATTAATGTCCTCTCATCACTTTGGCAATAGCTTCGCAAGCTTCACCCGTGATTGTTTGTGTAACTTGATCAATGGTTGTACAGGATGAATTTGTACATGTACATGTCTTATTTACTACTAGTTCTGGAAATATTAAGGTCGGAATTTATTTATTTAATTATTATTTTTTTTTTTAAGGAATTTTGATAACATTGATTTTCTGACAACTAACCAAATACTCATTAGTTAATACAGATAGTAACCGTGGATTTCTTCCTGATGTTTCGCCATCATTTGGAGTACAACACTTTTATGGTATCTTGTCAGATCTTATTAGTAGATAGCGTGGACAAAAATATACATAATGTTGGAGTTTATGTTTGCATGTATAGACTATCTGTGTATATTATATTGTGTTAACCATCTTTAAGATTAAATATTGCTAAGAGCCTGTTAACTGTCCATGTTTCAAGATGGCGTTTGTGAGTGAGCGTAACGACGTCCTCGAGGCCCAGAATCGCAAGTGGGAGGAGAAAATGCAGCACCGGCGAGACAAGGAGGTGGAGAACATGAAGACTCGCGAGAAACACGTGGACGACTATGAGAACCAGCTGCAACACCTGCGTGTACAGGACACGGAGGACTACAACACCGTCAAAATACGCCTCGAGCAAGACGTTCAGGTTTGTTGTGAGAAATGGGGATAGGTGCTCATATACAAACATTAAATCAGTCATACTCGATCGAGACAGATGTTCAGGTGTGTTGTGAGAAATGGGGATAGGTGATTAATATACAAACATTAAATCAGTCATACTCGATCAAGACAGATGTTCAGGTGTGTTGTGAGTAATGGGGATAGGTGCTTATATACAAATATTTAATCAGTCATACTCGATCGAGACAGATGTTCAGGTGTGTTGTGAGAAATGGGGATAGGTGCTTAAATACAAACATTAAATCAGTCATACTCGATCGAGACAGATGTTCAGGTGTGTTGTGAGAAATGGGGATAGGTGCTTATATACAAACATTAATTCAGTCATACTCGATCGAGACAGATGTTCAGGTGTGTTGTGAGAAATGGGGATAGGTGCTTATATACAAACATTAAATCAGTCATACTCGATCGAGACAGATGTTCAGGAGTGTTGTGAGAAATGGGGATAGTTGATTAATATACAAACATTAAATCAGTCATACTCGATCGAGACAGATGTTCAGGTATGTTATGAGAAATGGGGATAGGTGATTAATATACAAACATTAAATCAGTCATACTCGATCGAGACAGATGTTCAGGTATGTTGTGAGTAATAGGAGTAGGGGCTCGAGACAGATTTCACATATATTGTGATATAGATAGGTGTAGGCATTTATAGGCAAACATTGAACTATTCAACTCGAGACATATTTCACATATATTGTAATATAGATAGGTGTAGGCGTTTATAGGCAAACATTGAACTATTCAACTCGAGACAGATTTGACATATATTGTGATATAGATAGGTGTAGGCGTTTATAGGCAAACATTAAACTCTTCAACTCGAGACAGATTTCCCATATATTGTGATATAGATATGTGTAGGCGTTTATAGGCAAACATGGAACTCTTCAACTCGAGACAGATTTCACATATAATGTGATATAGATAGGTGTAGGCGTTTATAGGCAAACATTAAACTCTTCAACTCGAGACAGATCTCATATATATTGTGATATAGATAGGTGTCGGCGTTTATAGGCAAACATTAAAATCTTCAACTCGAGACAGATTTTACATATATTGTGATATAGATAGGTGTCGGCGTTTATAGGCAAACATTGCACCATTTATACTTGAGACAGATAAAATATTGAGAATGATAGGGGTAGGCGTCTGTTCGCACCTTTGAACTGGTTTTATCCCCCCCCCCCCACGAAGTGTTTGTATTGACTGCTCTAAGGGGGGGGATATTAGTTTTCGTTATTTTTATCAGTTTCATTTAATGTTGTGTAGTAACTTGGCTTAATTAAAGGTCAATCAGTTGCTTATAAGATGTGCTCTACTGCTGCTGAAGATGTACTTTCATTATATTGTATATTTGAGGTGTGTCATGGGAAAACTAGGCTTAATGCATGTGCGTAGTGTCATCCCGGATCAGCCTGTGCAGTCGCACTGGCTGATCTGGGACGCCACTTTCCGCTTTTATGGTATTTTCTGTTTCAAGGACATCTCTTCTAAACATGAATTGACTGTAGGCTGAAAGTGTATTCCCAGATTAGCCTGTGCAGACTGCACAGGCTAATCCGGGATGACACATTACGCACATGCATTAAACCTGGTTTTCCCACGACATGCCTCATTTATATTATACCTCATTATAGCTCCTGGAGCAGCAGTTGCAGCAGATGAGGGCCACATACCAGCTGAACCAGGAAAAGCTTGAGTACAACTTCCAGGTGCTGAAGAAGCGTGATGACGAGAACACCATCACCAAATCGCAGCAGAAACGCAAAATCACAAGGTATGTAATGGAACTTTGGTCTGTTTGTTGAATAATCTTGTTAATGTTGTCTTTTTAATTACTCAAAGTCATGAGGCATTGGTTTTCTAGTAGTTTGAGTGTAAAGAAAACTAAAAGCAAAGTCAGGAGTTTGATAAATGCAAAGACATGAGGTTTGAGTTGTTTGGTATTTTGATAAATGCAAAGACATTAGTTCGATAAATGCAAAGTTACAAGCTATGAGTTTTTTTTTTGTAGTTTTATAAATGCAAAGTCATGTGGTATGATTTTTCTGGTAGTTTGATAATCTCATAAAATTCATTTGGAACAAATCTGAGTGTTTAGTGTGAAACTGTTATATCTGCTACATGTATAGAAATGTTAAGCAGATACATCATTGAATTGTCATGGATATATAAATATTCCGTTGCTATGAAATGTATTGCCTTTTAAAGTAAAGCTGTGTTATAAATGTTGACCAGATTGCAAGACGTGCTGAATGGTATGCGTATCAAGTGTGCGAAGCAAGAGAAGCAGTACAGAGATGAGAACGCGCAGCTTAATGATGACTACGTTAAAATCATGGAACAGTTCAAAGACCTGCAGAGAAAGAACAGGTAACAGTCAATAAAATCCAGGCCTTTTCTACTGTTCTTACGGCTCAGAATATCTGACCCATATAGCTTTTTTTCCCAACTCTTACAACAGTATTCCCATTTCTTGTTAATATGGCGAGAAAAATACTTAATCAACTAAAACATTTTTAAAAGTTTTAAAAGTTTTTAAAAACACATTCTTTCAAAATCAATATTAATATTATTCTGCAATTAAATACCATTTAATATGACAAGTTTATTAATATATATTGTAATATGTGATATTAAAATAATTTATTTTCTCAAAAAGGCCTGCAATCAAAGGTTTTGATGTTAAAGGCCCAAATTCTGTTGTTTTCGTGTGCTTTCTTTGTATATCTTTTGGCATTTGCATAAATTCTACAGGCCTGTACTTGAATGTGACAGCTTAATATTTGTTTTGTTAGATTTTTGTAATGCTTGGTATGTTATGTTTTATACAGGTAATTTCCTCTGAATACACATTGATTTGCAGTCTCCACGAATGTCCCAAATCTATTACTGGCCTTGAGGTCTGGTTATATCTTAATTATTACTGGCCCGAACTCCATTTTACAGGCCACTCAAACGTCATGTATCTACTTGACCAGAACTTTTTACCAGGAGGACCAGTATTTCCTGTCAGTTTTACTGGACCTTTCCTAGTACAAATTTACTGGCTTTGTTCTCGGTCTGACAGACTTTCGCGGAGACAGGATTTTATTATATTAAAAGTTTAATTTTATAATGCGTTTTACATTATTTACTCTAAAGTTCTTTTGGCCTGAACCTGATTTTGACAGCTTGATATTTATTTTGTTATAAATCTTGTAAATCAATAATTTTGTTAATAAATCTTGTATTAAAATTCTTACTATTTTTAAATGTTGATGAAAAATGACCCTGTAATTTGTAGGCACTTCACTCAAGCCGATGCTAACAAGTTCAATGACGTGTGGTGCATGAATGAGGCCGAACTCAAGGAGCTGGTACTCAGCGTCCTCGAGGCTGACAGGATTATATACACACAGCAGATGGGCCTGGACTGGAACCAGCCGGACCTGTATGTACTGTGTAGGGGTCGGGGCCAGGGCTTTTTTTCCTTCTTAGCCAGGGGCTGAACATGAGCCCCTTCACATATTGACTTAGGCCGATCATAGGCCTCTTCACACACCGAAAATAACAAAAAACGGTCACTTTCATAATTACAAAAATATCATTAGAAACGGCTTCTTTACAATTATTAGGAAATGTTGATAATAAATCATATACGTCTTATTTTTGTGTTACCAGTTTTGTTATCAGATATAACATATAAATCCATATTTATTTGTTAAACAACAATGTTGTCAATAGAAAGTTAGGTTTGAATTCATGACTGTGTTATTAAAGATAAAGTATTAAAAACACATATTTTCATTTCACATACATAAAGTAATGTTTCACAATTTTGAATTACACCATGCTTATTTATTCCCAAGTTAGAGCAAAAATACACTTATTTCTTCACAATTTTGGGCAAAAACGTGCTTTTGTCCTTCAGGATTGAAAGGGCCCGAGCCCCTTCAAAAATGCGGAAAAAAAGCCCCGGGGCATAGGATATTGCAAACTGTCAGGGTGGCAACTGACTCTGGAAAACATGGAAAACATGGAAACAGTGTTATACAAAACCTGCTGGGAAAAATCAGGGAATAATCATTGAATTTGCCCAAGAGTGAAAGTTAATATCAAAAGGGAAGAAGTGAAGTATAACATTTTAAAAATTATTTTAATTTATATTGAACTAAAACAGTAAAATATAAAATGTGTAGAATAAAATGTTAACTGTAGGGGTGAAAATGGCTAGAAGGCACTGTTACCAATATATGCTAAGTTTGTATCCCCAATTTGACATTCGATGTGCGGGAAAACAACTTTCCAGTTAGGGACAATTCAGGAAATTTTACTTCGGAATTTCAGTGGCCACACTGTCTGTATAAATTGTTTCAGTATATAGAATATATTCTTACAGTGAACTCGTAAATAAGCCAATATATAATACAGTATCAAACTAGCACACTATGGTGGGATAAATTTAGTTGAGTAATTTGGTAAAATTAGTGAACTAGTAGGGATGGCAAAACTTCAAATATTCAACTGCATGCTAGCCTTTAATAAGAAGTTCTTTGAACGGGTACAACATGTAATGAACATGTTATTATTATGATTTGCCATTATGAAAACAGACTAATCCTACTTGTGTTTTGGAGAGTCTACATCTACAATTGACTCTACTAATGCGAAAATATAGCATATAGCTCGCAAACATTAACCTGCCACTGACCGTTATGCATGAATATAATAAAACACAGTTACGATATATATGTGGCGTGTGGTGGGAAAACCGGACTTAATGCGTGTGCGTAAAGTGTTGTCCCGGATGAGCCTGTGCAGTCTGCACGACGCACGACGGTTTTCCCACGACGCGCCTCATATATTAGTTTCCATACTCGACTCCAGTTAAATCGATGAAAGAGTATCCCACAGACAATACTGTTATGGTATCGTTAAACTTGTGAAACACGTGCACTGACTAAACCGAGCATAAATATAGGAAACAGTTCGAACGCGTAATTTATGCTAATAGAGTTCACAAGGGTCAGGTTAATGTTTGTGAGCTAGTCTATTGAACGATGAGCAGTGATCATCTTAGTACCCAGGGTTTTTATCATTCAGTCTATTGTTTGTGTGCAGGTCGTTTATTGAGAATGTTGGTCCGCTGATGGGAGAGTCCGCCAAGAAGTCCGGTGTGTCCGCCCAGCAGGTCGTCCAGGAAGTGCTCTCCGCTACAGGAGGTAGGCTTGTGTGCTCTGGTTGTTGTTGTTGTTGCATGCTGTGAGAGGTACATGCCCCTATCTGCCACATATGGTCAATAATTGGTACTCTTATTTTTATCTCGACTTTTCAAAGAAAAGGCAAGCTATTCTACTCGCCCCAGCATCGGCGTTGGCATCTGAGCTAGGTTAAAGTTTTTCGGTAAGCAAGTCTCTCAGGAATGGCTTTAGGGATTTCATTCGAACTTAAAACATTTATTCCCCACATTAAAATGAACCTATAGGCCAAGTTTGCCTTTTATACACTGAGACATTTTACATATAAGCTATATGGACAGGTTCAAGTTTTTTGGTTAGCTGGTTAATCAGGAATGGCTTGAGAGATTTCATTCAAACTTAGAACAGTTATTCCCTATATTAAAATGAACTCATAGGCCAATTTTGATAAATCTAGTTTGAAATTTGTGTAAATTATAGGCATTTTTGCTCTTTGAAATTTTACATATAAGCTATATGAACAGGTTCAAGTTTTTTGGTAAGCTGGTTTCTCAGGAATGGCTTGAGGGATTTCATTCAAACTTAGAACACTAATTCCCTATATTAAAATGAAATCATAGGCCAATTTTGATAAATCTAGTTTGAAATTTGTTAAAATTATGGGCATTTTTATACTTAAAAAATTTCAAGTGGGTAGAATGGCGGCGTCAACTTTTGATTTCCACTTTCTCACTTGAGAATCAATCTTCATACATAAATACCCTAAAGCAATACTTTACTCGGAATTGCATTTGTGGTGGGTAGGGTGGGGTCAAGGTCACTGTTACTTAAAACAGAAAAAAATCTTCTGCTTTATAACTCTGAAACAAATTGAAATATTTTAATAAAATTTAATGTATAGATACTGTATAATGAGACATTGCATATGGGGTAGTTGGGTCAAGGTCAAGGTCACTGTTTTAAAATTTAGAAAAATGCTTCCACTCAGTAACTCTAGAAAGAAATTAATTTTGTTTAATTGGCCCCTATTATACAGTTTGTTCTAGAAAAAATGCCACAAACTCTGACAAGCACAAGAAAAGTCGAGCGCGCTGTCCTCCGATAGATCTCGTTAACTTGAACCTTATTTCACCAATATTTCATCCATGTTTCCATTCTACCTGAATGAAGTTAGACCTTAAACATAATGCATAATATATTTAAATGTTCTCTTCTATATTCACTTGAGGTTGAGTAAGGCAGAATAATTTTTTTTTAAACTTTGGAAAATACTATAAGTGGTGCGTCGTGAGAAAACCGGTCTTAATGCATGTGCGTAAAGTGTCGTCCCAGATGAGCCTATGCAGTCGGGACGGCACTTTCTGCTTGTATGGTATTTTCTGTTTCAAGGAAGTCTCTTCTTAACATAAATCCACTGTAGGCGGAAAGTGCGGTCCTGGATTAGCACAGGCTAATCCGGGACAACACTTTACGCACATGCATTAAGACTGGTTTTCCCACGACGCGCCACATATTTTCCTGGATAAACAGCCCCACACTAATAAACATCCCCTCTCTATTTTTTTTTTATCACCCAAACCTGCATACCTCACTAATGCCCTCTCTTTACGTTTAAACACTGAATACAAATACATGCAGGATAACTGGTTTTGTAAATCTTTGAAAGAAATGTTTTCACAATTAGCTAGGCAGTCATAGAACATTTTTTTCCATATACTGATATATATGACAGAACACTAAGAACTGGATTCGGAATTTAAAAGTTTTCCTTTGGGGAAACGTAAAGCCCTGGGAAGCATTTTTAAGGGAATATACGGTATTTCAGAAATTTGAAGTTTCGGTATCTACACTCATATGTTTGTCCTTATGATTAGATAAACCTCTGTGAACCGATGTACACTGTTGTTTGTTGTGGGCATGTTGACAGCTGGCAGTGCAGGCCAAGAGGAGGAAGGTCCGTCAGAAGTCAGTGATGACATTCCTGCCGACAGGAAACCCAAGAAGTCCAGCATCCTGGACAAGATCTCTGCCCAGACCATCAAGCAGATACTCGAGCTACTCTGTGACGAGTCGGTAAGTGTGACGAGTTGGTGGCGAGTTGGTATGTGTGATGAGTTGGTGTGATAAGTTGGCAGATGTTACGAGTTGGTATGACCAGTCAGTAAGTGTGATGAGTTGGTGTGACGAGTCAGTAAGTGTGGTGAGTTGGTGTGACGAGTTGGTAAGTGTGGTGAGATGGTGTGACGAGTTGGTAAGTGTGGTGAGTTGGTGTGACGAGTTGGTAAGTGTGATGAGGTGGTGTGACAAGTCGGTAAGTGTGATGAGTTGGTGTGACCAGTCCGTAAGGGTGATGAGTTGGTGTGACAAGTCAGTAAGTGTGATGAGTTGGTGTGACCAGTCCGTAAGTGTGATGAGTTGGTGTGACCAGTCTGTAAGTGTGAGGAGTTGGTGTGACAACTCAGTTAGTGCGATGAGTTGGTGGGATGAGTCAGTAAGTGTGAGGAGTTGGTGGGATGAGTCAGTAAGTGTAAGGAGTTGGTGGGATGATTGAGTAAGTGGGATGAGTTGGTGGGATGAGTCAGTAAGTGTGAGGAGTTGGTGGGATGAGTCAGTAAGTGTGATGCGTCTGTAAGTGTGAGGAGTTGGTGGGATGAGTCAGTAAGTGTGAGGAGTTGGTTGGATGAGTCAGTAAGTGTGATGAGTTGGTGGGATGAGTCAGTAAGTGTGAGGAGTTGGTGGGATGAGTCAGTAAGTGTAAGGAGTTGGTGGGATGAGTCAGTAAGTGTCGGCATTGCAATCAGGAGGTTGCCAGTTTGATCCTTACCATGGGAACATATGAGTGATCTTTCTCAAAGACACCAAGTACTAGTTCCACCATAGAAAAGCACTGGAAAGTGTAAACCTCTGCTGTTTTGCTCATTGGATGAATTTGGTGAAACTGTCCACCTTGTAATACGAGATCGTTTATTGGATCCAGGTTTAAAACTGGTGTTCAATTATATAGCCACTGGCTACAAATTCCAACATTTGGTTATAGAAAATACAGCTTGGCTGTATTCCTGACTCAGGGAGTGTTTGAGTTATATTTCTCAAACACGTCAAGTACTTGTTCTACTCATAAATATGGCTCGTAAGTGTCTCAGCAAGCCTCGTGTCCCAGTTTTCTTTATTGTTTAGTTTCAGAACTGAATTAATCATGTGGATTGTATATGCATTTAAGCATTTGCACTTTTAGCATGAACGAGTGAAAGTAAGAAAGTATGGATTATTGTCAGTGACTCTTTTGATTCTTTGTCAAGGTCCTGGGGCCGTATTCACAAAGCATCTTAAGGTAAATTTGTGGCTCGTCTTGAGAAAACCGGTCTTAATGCATGTGGTTTATGGTTTATTCAATATACAATAGACATACAGTCCGTGAGTATACATGATATACAAAAGTAAATAAATACATACACGGTGGTCATCTGTATAATACAATTAATTATAAGTAAATTACTAGCTGTTATAATACATTTCACAATAACAATACTATCAATATTATAATAAGTAATATATAATATAATATATAATAAATCAAAATACAGTGCATTAGGTAAAGCGAGAAGTCAAGTGTGCAAAGCAAGAAATGTTAATCGTACTAATATTTATACATATTTCTTTCAGTAAATGCTTTATGAACATACATAGCTAGGTTTCTGTTAACAATTGCATTGTCAGACTGCATTAATTCTATATATTTTGGTACATTAGGTCTTTTCCAGTAATACTGTTTGATATACAATTTTCTAATATCAGTATATAGTGAACATTCTAGTATAAAATGAAACTCATCTTCAATAACATTACAATGCTGACATTTTCTTTCTTGGAAAGGTATTGGTTCAGGTTTATGCCATCTACCTGATTCCACTTCTAGCCTGTGTGAAGAAACTCTTAATTTACAAAGATTATATCTAAATTTATTAATACTGACATGTTTTAAGTAAGGTTGAAATTCAAATTTACAAAACATATTGTAATTTTTTGCTCTTGATGAATTATTTAGTTCTGTCATCCAGTTTTGTATAAAAGCATCAGTTATTCTAGATTTAACTAAACATAAGAAACACTTTTCATCACCTACACCTTGGTTAATCCATGAATAATGTAAACCTAAAGATTGTAAAAGATTACATACAGATGTTGCCCATGAGTTTGTATTTGGTCTACTCATTAAAGTGCTATACATATGTAAATACATACACTTAACGTATTTGTGCTCCTCTAACTTAATAATTTTTAACCAATATCTTATAACATTAACAGCTCTTTTGGTTATCAAGGATGTTCTACCAAGTTCTCCATATACAAAATTATTTTGGGTTTGGATTTTCACACCTAATAACCTTTTACAAAAATTTAATTGAACCCTCTCTAATATCATAGACTCATTTAAGCCCCAGACCTCTGATCCATAGTTTAAAATAGGTAAAACGAGCTGATCAAATAATTGTAGCTTGTTTTGTATAGAGATTAAAGGGAAGTTAATTAAGTATGAATTTAATTTAAAAACAGCTTTTGAAGCTTGACCTGCAAGTGTGTCGAAAGTACTTGCAAATGATCCACCTGTAGTAAAAACTATTCCCAAATATGAAAAGGTTTTAACAATTTCTAATTCCTGGCCTTTATATAAAAACTTAATATTTCTCCTTAACTGACCCCCTTTTTTGAATATCATGACTTTGGTTTTAGTTGAGTTTACACATAGTTTCCATCTTTCACAGTATTCTTCTAACAAACATAAGCCTTTCTGCAATTCTGCTTCAGATTCACACATAATTACAATATCATCTGCATATAAAAGCAAAAACAATTTCAACATACCAATATCAATACCATTAAAGCCATTTAACATATAATGTTCTTCTAAGTCATTCAGATAAAAGGAAAATAATAGCGGTGATAAAGACTCACCCTGTCTAACTCCTAAAAAACAAGAGAATTCTTCATTACTTATTGTATTACCCAATTTAATTCTTGATTTAACATTTGTATACATTGACTTAATAACATTAATAATATTTCCTCGAACGCCTAGCTTCAACAATTTGTACCAAATGATATCTCTTACCAAATAATCGAATGCTTTAGTAAAGTCAATAAATACAGCATACAATCTCTTTTTTTCATTTAAAATATGATTAATGATACCATGTAATACAAATATATTATCAATAGTTCCCATATTTTGCCTAAATCCTGCTTGTGCCTCTATATACACATGATACTTTTCAGCCCAACTGTTCAACCTATTATTAATTACTTCGGTAAACAATTTTCCAAAAGTACTTAATAATGTTATCCCCCTGTAGTTATTTACATCATCCTTATTACCCTTTTTATGTAAAGGCACAATAAAACCCTCACACCAAATTTCTGGGAAATATCCACACTCAAACAGTTTATTAAACAAGGTACACACAACTTTTAAGAAGCTATTACTATAAATACCAAATTTAAAAAACTCATTAATTAGGTAATCAGGTCCAGCTGATTTACCATTGTGTATTTGTTTACATGCATTAAAAATTTCTCGGTCAGTAAATGGTATATTTAACTCATTAAACATAATATTCAGTTCCCCATTTAAATATCTTTCCTGAAAGTACAAAATATCTTCATCAGGCTGGTAAAATGTAGAATTTGGGTCATTTATTGATTTAAAGTAGTTTAAAAACTCCTTACTTGTTATGTTTTGCTTATCATGTTTTACACTAGTATTCTTTAACAATTTCCAGTATAATTTTGCATTATTTAGCCTGGCATTTTCTAGTCTTTGTGATTGATTTTTATCATAAACATATTTCTTTTTTCTAATAGTGCTTTTATAACAACTTCTAGCTTTTACCATATTTTCTCTATTTTCATTTGAAGGAATTTTTCTGTACATATTCCTGTTTTTATAATAACTTTGTCTTAAATTTTTACATTCAGCATCCATGTAAACAGCATCTTTATTGATAAAACATGCATTATCCACACAACTCTTTTTGAATAATGGTGAGCTAATATTTTTAATAATATCACAAAAAGTGCTTAAATAAGTGTCCAATTCATTAATATTTCCAGTCTCGACAATATTAACACAAAGTGTTTCAAATGTATTTTTTATGTTGTCACAGTTTAATGCATCAATATATTCAATTTTTTTGTCATTATCCCATTTATAGATGTATGGTAATTTATTGACATCATTTTCAAAATAATATTCATCATTTAACTGTGTGTGATCTTCACAAACATTTATACCAGTTATAGTTGAACATTTAAGGCTAAGACTAACTATACAATGATCAGATAAAATATTAGGATCTAATATTTCAAAAGTTTGGACATAAGGAAACATATTACTTTTGCTAAGTACAAGATCTATAGTGCTACAACCCTGTGAACTTACAAACGTGTGCTTACCAATATTACTATCCGCACCTAATCTACCATTCAATATTCTTAGACCTGTCATTTTACAGAAATCCAATAAAAACTTCCCATTTTCATTAACAGTCTTATCCAAATTACATCTTGGTAGGCAACTATCCTGAACATAATCATCTGGTAACATATTTTCCACAACATCATGTACATTGTGATACGAAACAAAATCTGGCCTATCACCTACTCGGGCATTAAAATCACCACATATAAAGAATTCACACGACTCACTATAGACATTATTGAAGTAAAGAATATCATCTGTTATTATTTCAAAAACACTGTTATCTACAAGGTACTGTCTTCCACTGCCTTTTGGTGCATTATACACTAAGCACAAAAATACATCATTCTTTAAATCAAACAATTTGCCATCAATCTTTATCCATTGCATACAATCGTGTGTACTTTTAATAAATTGAACATAATTTTTAAGCCTATTATGTATATATGTTATAATTCCACCACTATATCTTTTTGCACTTTTCAGTATAACTTTTCTGTGTAAAATATATGCAGTAAAATTTTCAACGTTATAATTAAACGCATCATTAGACCATGTCTCAGTGAACAGTAAAATATCATACCTTTTAAATAATGATTGCATTTCAATAGTGTCCAATTTATTATATTGTTTACCAACAAGTCCTTGCACATTTAATAAACACACCTTGATCTCATTATTGACCTCACCGCTGTCCTACTGACTCTTCGTTGCCGGTTTTTGATTGGTCGACGCCGCTCCGGTTTCGTTCGCTCTGTCTCGTTTAACATTCCCCGTATAATTACTCGATTTTGTTTTCTGGGATCCCACAGAAAGTTTATTTCGTCCCATGCTATTTTTTTCACGGTTTACGCATTGTTTATCACTGGAATCGTTGGTTTTCACGCTTGGTGTGCTGCTCCTCGTGTTCCTCGTGTTGGTTTTCCCCGTTGTGATAGATCCAGTAGACGTCGTGTGTTTAGTGTAATCGTTCGTTGGAATTCTTGTTGTTGGAAGTGTCACTGTGTTAATTTTAGGTGAAATTTCAAGGCAAGATATGAATTGCAACACACTCTCCGGTAAGTTGATATCTTCTGACTTTCTCGTGTCTACATTTTCTCTTTTGTCACATGTATTTGACCCAGTTTCCGGATTGTTCAGTCTTGAGTGGGCGTGTCTACTTTGTGATGTTGACTCATCGCCACTGTCCTCAGTAAACACATTGTTTTCGACCTTGTCTATGTCTGTTTCAGCTGAATATAATCTCGAAGTCGTGGCAGCACCATCCTCAGCTTTCTTTGGTACCGACGTGTGTATTCCATTAAGTCTATTTGTGCCTAACACCTGAAACCAGTCCGGAAACATATCTTTCACACACCTTCCATCGATACACAATCTGGCCGGGTAACGCATGTGCGTAGTGTCGTCCCGGATTAGCCTGTGCAGTCCACACAGGTTAATCCAGGACCGCACTTTCCGCTTGTATGGTATTTTCTGTTTCAAGGAAGTCTCTTCTAAACATAAATCCACTGTAGGCGGAAAGTGCCGTCCTGGATTAGCCTGTGCGGACAGCACAGGCTAATCCGGGACGACACTTTACGCACATGCATTGAGACCGGTTTTCTCATGACGCGCCACATTTTATCCTTATCCTTAAAGTTGGAAATTTTCTCAACTGCATGATTTCATAAAGAAACAATTCAACACTAAGTAACACTTTAGAATAAAATCCTTATAAAAGTGTTATTTGAGGAAAATCAACAACATATGCATATGTTTATTAAGTAAAGAAATATAATACATTTAAATGTTGCGCTTAAGTGAAAATATTTAAGAAATTACTTAAGATGCTTTGTGAATACCAGCCCTGTAAGGAGAACCATTCCCAGTTTCTTATTTTTAATTTAAGTAAACAAATCTGAAAATAAGTAGTGACAAAATCAAGGAAATTTTATTTTGGCTGTTTTAGTCATTACTTGACTAGCATCTTTATTGATAGGTATTGAAATAGTGGGATTTACTGATATGCTACTAGTTTAAAATATTAATGATTAAAAAATCACATGTCTTAATCATTTATTTCTTACTAGCAAGATTTTATAATTCCCAATTTAATGGGAATCGGACCTTTTCCCAAAGCAGTGAAAAAATCAGTGGTTACTAGCACCTGTCAGTGAAAGTTATAATAATTATTGCATGTAATACTTCAACTGCTGAAATTGTGTCTATGTGCTTTTCTTCAGGGATTCCTGGTGGAATCAAAGCTGAACAAACTGCTGTCACCGTTGGAGAAGGATGAGCGCTCGTTGATGAAGCTGGATGCCATCTTTAATGTATGTATGCATGTTTGTTGGCCTGATATGTAACAATAATGTTTTACAGTGCACATGACGTGTGTGTGATTTGTAATTTACCCATAGATGAAAAAGACTTATAAAATAGACTACGGAAACATCAGTATATCAGATTGTCGTTGCAAGATCAAAATTGCAATATTTATCCATATAAATATATCTGGCATTGAGAAAGCAAATCCTCTATATTAATATTATGGTAATATTACGTTTTGTAAAACATCGTTTGTGAATTTATTGTTACCAACAACATTTTATCACATGCTCGATATATGTGGCATTATAGTTCATGGCTACAATGTCAAGAGGAGTTTACAAAGAACAAGGAAAAGGAATGTTTGATAGTTCTAAACTGTAACATCTCCATTTAGGCATTGAACATTGATACAGAGGAGGACATCCACCTGCTGGCGAGCTACTTCATGCAGCTGAAGGGAAAACAGGGGCAACAGCAGGTAGAGGAAAAGGTAAGCAGTGGCATTGTAAGTTGAATACATGTCTTCCCATGTATACTAAAATGTTGACTTTAACAATACTTCTTCAGTTTTGCTGGGAGTGTGTGAATAACAACATGAAATCTGACTGATCCTGTCAGACACAGGTAATCCTTGTGGGAAAACATGCATATGGTACTTTCCTACATATGAGGCAAGTCATGGGAAAACCGGGCTTAATGCACGTGCGTAAAGTGTCGTCCCGGATAAGCCTGTGCAGTCCGCACAGGCTAATCCAGGACGGCACTTTCCGCTCTTATGGTATTTTCGGTGTCAAGGAAGTATCTTCTGAACATAAATCCACTGTAGGCGGAAAGTGCCGTCCTGGATTAGCCTGTGCGGTCTGCACAGGCTGATCCGGGACGACACTTTACGCACATGCATTTAGACCGGTTTTCCCACGACACGCCTCATATATATTGTAAGAATTTTATACTGAAATGAATCAGAAGATTTATGACTGAAAATCTGAATTAAATTAACAAAATCAAGAAAAATTCAAACTCATATAACTGTTGTGACCCTTACAGAAAGACGACGAGGAATCAAAGACGTTTTACTCTGAGAGTGAGATGGCGGACGACATAGACGTAGAGATCTACAAGCTGACAGGCAAGGAGGGCGACGCACATTCCTCCAAGAGCGAGACCGTGGAACTCATCCACCCCAACGAGGTGCTCAAGGCGCTGCGGCTGTTTGTGGACCAGAACAGGAAGCCTCAGAAGTGAGTGCAGTGCACTGGCTGTGTGTGTCAGCCGGGCCTGGCTAACTCAGTTGGTAGAGCGTTGTATTGTCAATCCGGGGATTGTGAGTTCGAACCCCAGCCCGGCCACATAACTTGTGTGGGGATTGGTCATGAAATTATTTCTACGGCCATTCTCCCCCTACCTCTGATGCAAGTAGGGCAGTAGTCAGATACTGGCATAAGTATGTGCACTCAGTACTGGTAAACCGGCTTACCAAGGAAAAGTGTGAGTAAGTTAACTGACCGCCGTTATATGACTGAAATACTGTTGAATACAGCGAAAGCAAAAAAAAATCCAATTTAAAAAAAATAATTCTGGTTGATATAACGATGTTATCGTGTTTCCAGGGTCGGAGGGAAGTCTTCCCAGTTTAAGATCAAGTCCCTGGGAGACCGTGATGACTCTGCAGACTCCGAGTACTGGGCGAGATACGCACAGGTGATCTCACAGAAAAAGGAGCGACTCTGGAACGCCCTCGTGGAGGGGCTTGAGAAATACAGGTATGCTGGCGTGGTTAGTGCAGGGTCGCTAGTAACTGCTTAAAACAAGTTTAGCACCTATGTTCTTACATTGTACTGACAGAAATTTCACAACAAATTCTTAGGGTAGCAGAGTGAAATAATTGCCGTTGTGCAGTACAGCTAAACTTCATCATCTCGAACTCACTTATGTCGATGTTTGATATATGTTGAAGTGGAAAATAATACCCGACTTATTTTTTCCTATTTTATATAAAATAAATATTGTTATCTCGACCTTGTAACTCTAATTATCGGCTATGTCGAAGCTTTTTACTATCCCGATTAGCATTTTTACACATATCGAGGTGATTGTCTCAAAGTGTTTATGCTTGTTTCAAGATGTATCCGGCCGAAGTTCTAGATTCTCATTAAAAATGAAATCTTTACCAATTCATTTTATGGGTTTAATGATTTAAGCGTGTCATTCAGTTTTGTCGAACGCCCGATATGTCAAAGTCATTTCCAATTCCCAGCAACTTTAAGTTATTGATAACAAAAATCATCTGTACTTTTCTGTGTCTTCAGTGAGGTACTGGGGTCCCGAGCTGGCTTGATAACGGAGACAGATGCACTCCGACAACAGAATGCCGAACTGAGAATGCTGCTTCACCAGTATGTCAACTCCAAGGTAGGCTTACAACTTAACATGTCATGTTGTAAGCTCACCTGAGCACAAAGTGCTCGGTGAGCTATTGGTATAGGGGACCTCTCCTGCGTCGGCCGTTGGCCGTCTTCCGTGTGCAGTCAACAATTTGTTTCATTCTCTAAAAAGTGCAAAAATGCCTTTTCCCACATATAGACTTTATTTTCCATCCAATCTTAACCAAACTTTCACAGTTTGTGTATGACCATCAGATCTCAGCAGACCTCAAAAATGTGCCAGATCGTTTTTCAAACACCAGAGTTATTGCCCTTTGTTTATGAAAAAATATACAAAAATGGACATTATTCAGGATAGAGACTTCATTTTTCATCCCATCTTCACCAATATTGCACTGTTTGACCATAAGGTCACTGTTAAAGTCGAATCTAAGCAAAACCGGGCCCGAAACACCATATTTTTAGTCCTTTGTGAAAATTTTTTTTGCAAAAATTGACATTATTCAGGATAGAGACTTTTCATCCAATCTTCACTAATTGTGCACAGTTTGTCTATGAACATAAGATTACGGGTAAAGTCGAATATAAGCATGTTCGGGCCAAAAAACCAGAGTTATTGCCCCTTTTGTGTGGAAAAAAAATGTCAACAAGTTATCAATGATTGGCATGCACACACGATTTTTTATTCAATGTTGACCAAACTTTCACAGTTTGCATATATCCATAAAAATTGATTGATGAAATTTGATTTCCAACAGTTGCAAACCTTGCATGCAGTTATTTGTACGTGCAACATTAATGGCTTCAGAGCCTGCATTAACTTAATTTATAATCATTGGACAGAAAATTATAAAAGAAAAAGCAAAACTTTACCTTATAGCACAGCCATCGCAATTATCGCATTGCAATTAGGTTTCCAAAACTGTCTGCGAAAAAGACATCAAAATCTACTGTTTCTTCATTTTCCACAATTTTCAATGACTTAATGAAAAAGGTTAGGTAAGAAAAGCGAGAAAAATGATTTGAGAACCATCAGCAAAAACACCGCACATCCACTACAAAACTCATACTTTGCATGTACCGATGTTTTAATGAAATCGATCCTATCCCCGTTTGCGTAGTGTTCAGATACCTTTATTTTCAAACCTGTCGCAACAGTATGGTCTTCATCTGTACCAGTTCTCAGGTGAGCGCTTTGGTACATCATGGCCCTCTTTGATATATAATTCAATTGAACTTTTTGGGGTCGTTTTTGGTGCCGTATAATAAGTGTCAGAGATATGTAAATTAAAAACTTAAATGAAAATAGAAAAAAAACTAATAATCTGATAATTTATATGTTCATTGGCCAGTGCATTAGATCTAGATGGTGATCGAGATCACCACCAATATTAAATCATTTGCCCATGGATTGGATCTATATTGTGATCCAGACAATCACCAAAATCTAATCACTTGTTTATTGGCCCATGCATTGGATCCAGACAGTGATCCAGACCAGCAACAAAATCTAACCATTTGTTCATTGGCCCATGCATTGGATCCAGACAGTGATCAGATCACCACCAAAATCTAATCATTTGTTTATTGGCCCATGCATTGGATCCAGGGTCCTTATTTCAGAAACATCTTAAGTAAAATCATATCCTTAACCAGAACATTTCTGTAACATTTTATTCCACAACACCATTGTGCTTGGTATTTATTAGTTTTAAACTGATTATTTATTATTGTATACTTAACAGTAAAGACATTCACATATGTATAAGTACATGTATGTAGTTTTAAACATGTTACATTACAAAAGTTTGCACTTTGGTGTGTCAGTATGGTCCATATACCGTGATCTAGATCACCATCAAAATCTAATCCTTTGTTCATTGGCCCATTTCCAGGTGAATGCAGAGCTGGAGGTGCCGCCCACCCGGGTGCTGCAGCTGGAGATGAACCCACCACGTTGATGGGCCCCATCACACCCCCCAGACAACACATCTGTACCTCGTACCCTTTACCAGCCCCTGGCAGTAATAATGTGACCTGTTACAATGCGTCTCAATCTTCACTTGCTTTTGGACTTTTGTCTAGTTTGATTTTGATTGAATAATGCATCTGAATTTTTACCTGCTTTTCGACTTCTAATTTGATTTTGATTGAAAAATGCATCTGAAGTTTTACCTGCTTTTCGTCTTTTGTCTAGTTTGATTTTGATTGAATAATGCATCTGAATTTTACCTGCTTTTCGACTTCTAATTTGATTTTGATTGAATAATGCATCTGAATTTTACCTGCTTTTCGACTTCTAATTTGATTTTGATTGAATAATGCATCTGAATTTTTACTTGCTTTTAGACTTCTGTTTAATTTAATTTTGGCTGAATAATTCATGTGAAAATTTTACTTACAGTTCTTTTCGACTTGTCTAATTTAATTTTAATTGAATTTAATTTATTTGATTGGGGTTGCACTTTTTTTTTCCTCTTTAATAAATTACAAACAAAATGCATTTTCTCCATTGGTACGCTATTATGCACTGGACAAGTTAATCATATTAATACAAGTTTATGCATTTGACCATTTTTTAAACTGATTTCTTGATTTTGTATACTAAAAAGTGGTACTAATGGTATGCATTTTAAAACAATAGGTTTTGCCTTTTTAGCTGTTAGTAATCAAGAACATAAAGTGATAATAAATACCAGGAGTAAGCTAAGAAAAATCATTGTTTAAAGTTACTGTTTTGTCATTCGTTTTTAATAAGTGAGTGACTGACTTCCAGTATAATAATGATAACTGTACTTTTGTTAAAAACACATTGCAGCAACACTGTAAGAAGTCCTACAGTTATGTCTGTGCAGTTTCTGCAGTTTTGCTGTACCACTGTCCCACACATGTTGAAAAACATTGTCATGCTCTTAAAAAACTGCAAAATTCATGTTAGCGTATTTGTGTTATGGTAAATTTTTTATGTGTACACCACCAGTCCTCTGTAAAACAATGCTATATATGGCAGATCCTTCGGCTGGCAGTGAGCAACAGCTGTTGTTGTTCTTATTCACATGTTTGTGTTGATGTTAACCAGCTGTGGACATTCTGTTTGGAAGTTCAACTGAGTTCAACATACATTACACTTTAATATGAATTTGTATCAGCACTACAGTTCATTCTTAATGATTTTACTTGTATCAAAAATATCTGCTTACTGCATAACTTGTGTTATCGGTCTGTTTAGGACAAATATTGACTTAAACCTTTGTACATGTATTTAATAAAACCATTTCTCACATGTTAATAACATAATGTTCACACACATGTGATAGTATCTGTCTTAAATACGAGTGTTTACATGTATTTGCCACAACTTCCAGGTTTCTTTGTAACAAACATATTCACCTTTTATTAAGATTAGCAGTAATAACAAATACAATCATGTTTCAGAAAGAATTGATAGATCCTAAATTGTGTAATGCAACCATATAAGAAATTCTAATAATCTGATTTTGACAACATTTTTTTGTGAAGCAATGATGTTGAAAACTATGTGATGCAATGTGGTCCAACTCGGATGTAGTGTTTGTATAGTTTTGCTCAATGATTTCCAACTATACTCTGCACCCATATCCACAAATCTCCTAAGTCAAAAGTAAATTTCTTAAAATCATAAAGTCTGTGGCTGGGTCATTTCAAGTTTATTTTGTGTTATATAGTTTTAATCTGATAGAGAATCAACAAATGCTTCTCATTTAACCATAGTTCAAGTATAGCATGTTGATTTTTGCAAGGAAAATTGTATTTGAATTTTTCAGTTAAATATGACTTAAATGACGATTTTCCATAGAAGCTTTGTAGATGAGGTCCCTAGAGGGACAATATTGTGGTGTGTCACATTATTATTGTCAGGGGCGAGATTTACACATGTGTTGACTTGGGGTTGTGATGGGTAGAAATTAAAGCCACATTTTCAATAACTTTTTTCAGGAAGCATTGGCCCTTTTTTTTTTAACTCTACAAATTTTATGTTTAATTATCTATGATATATTGGCTTTTCCAAAGCATTTTGTGAATAAAAAAATGTCATTTAAAATGTATGTGATATTTTGTGGAAAAGTATTAGTAATGTTGATTTAAAGCATTTATGGACAAGCGTCAGTGTTTTATATATTATATATATACACGTGTCTTGTATTGGTATTTACTTAATATTTTATCAAATAAAACGAAAGAAACATCGTGTGTACTTTGTATTTGAAGCGTCATTAAGTAAAATGCCGTGTTGGTGGTAATGATTAATGAATAAAGTTGCGTAATGATACTCAGTCCAAGTATTTCAGCATAGAGAGGACTGAATTGCGTTTGTTTGACATTTGGCACTTCTCAACGTAAGGTCGCAGTGGGGCAGTGGATGTGGTGTCTCACTAAAACGCAGACGACAGTAGATAACATAGGAAAACGCATATAATGTAAACAAAGAAGGAAAACGCATATAATGTAAACAAAGAAGGAAAACGCATATAATGTAAACAAAGAAGGAAAACGCATATAATGTAAACAAAGAAGGAAAACGCAGACGGGTATCGGAATGCGTTTATCTGGTGTTAAATGCATTGTAAATGTTCATTATGTGTGTAAACGTTCAAAATTAAATTTTAATTCGTAAAATAGTTATATTTTATTGAACATTTATTTTTATGATTATGTTGTTTAATGCAAATATTGTGAGAGATGTATTTATAAACGAATATATATCGGTTTATGAATATAATGTTATATTTACAGGTGTAAGACAACTTTACGACGTTTTAACAACAATTATAATCTATTTTTCGAAACCCGTATCCCGTCTACGATTTCCTTCTTTGTTTATATCGCATGCGTTTTCCCTCTTTATATCGTATGCGTTTAGCGTCTGCTTTTAGTCAGTGATGTGGATGGGGTGTCCGTCTTGCACTCGGAAGATCGTGAATTCGATTCCTTCACATGCGTGCACGTGGTCTTTCTCACCGAATACTGGTTCTACCCCAAGAAACGGACTCAAACCTGTCTAAATACGTCTCAGGCTGTTTACACAATCCAGCTAAAATAAGTTTAAACTTAAACTTACAATGTGCATTGAATGTGAAGTTCAGGTTTTAACATCGTTTTTTTATATATAAAACTAACATTTTATAAACATATCATATGAAATTGGATCAGTGTAACATTCATTTCGCGCATTCATTTCTCGGCCAGTGTGTACGGAATGCGGTTAGAGCCACATTGAATGTCGAGTGTCGCCCTTTGACTAACCGGATTCCGTAAGTATGACAGTTATACGGTAAATGCTAATGAAATGCAGACGCGGCTACGGGATTAAGGTAGAGGGGCAGACAAAGCACCTGCCAACCTATACTCGTATATAAATTATAAATGATATAATTTGCAAAACAATGGCATTTAACTTGTGTGAATTGTAGTTTAGCTTCTGTGCAATATAACATGATAAGAAAGCTGATAAACTACTATTATTCTTCGCTGAAGAAAATGTGTAAGATATTGTGAGGTTTAACGAATTTATATTTTAGGACAATTTTACGACTGCCCCGCCCCTACTAAACGCGTACCTGATTTAAATACAAACACAGTATATGTACACAGAGAAGTTGCAGACTGCGACGCCGTTATTAACAGGGTGTGTCGGATTGTGTTTCATAAATCAATTTCAGTGTTAATTGTACTTACGTCTGTATATATACCCTCTGACATGCCAACGATGTATGCACTTGTCAATATTCCCCCACCGGGGGGCGGAGGGCTCATCCAGGGGAATTTGACTTGTGTTTGGGTGAGTGGGGGGTAGTCTGATTCCCCACAACAGAGCAACAGAGCCAAGCATTTTCGTCTAAAACCCCTCAGTGGGAGATGCTTAATTGTGTATCTTGTGTATCAAAATGGCCCGGGAGCCAATATTACCGGGATCTAAAATGCAACCAAAGTCTACTTCCCCGGGACCCGGAATCATTTTGCGTGTCAAATTCCCGCTGCCCCCCCCCCCCCCCCCCCCCCCGCTGCCATAAATTGATTGAAGAACACGTCGTTGGCAACGATATCCATATGTTTCAGTTATTGTGAGGTTGAATGTTGGACGATTTCCGAGCCTATGTTATATATAAACGCTGTTACTGCGGCGCATCGACAATTTAAGCAAACTGGATACAGCAGAATATGTTCTCGTACCGACATGGAGTCTATAGTTATCGGGTTTTACATTGGTTTTACATTGAACCAGTTCCTGGACAACCCAGTTCAAGGGACTTATTTACAGATTTTCGTAGCGTTTGAAAAATGTCCAAAAGTATTTTATTTTCAAAAACAAAAGCATCACCACAAATTACCGACTTGAATATTCTAGCGAGAACTCAAAGCATAACAAAGAAGAAAGTATGCTTTTTTTCAAAATCAATATTATTCAGCAATTAGATAGGCTACCATTTAATATACCGAGTAACTTTATATATATTGTAATATGTGATATTTAGATCATTTATTTTCTCAATTTGACACAATTCCCAATCGCAGCAAAGTACTTTTCCCAAAAAGGTCAGAAAAAGGCCTGTACGTTACATATAATGTGCTATATACAATGTAGATTATTTATTGATCAGAGCTTACGTGCTACAATTATATAAACAACCCAAAACTAGTCAGACTGTCTACCAAAGATCATACACTATTCAATTATTGAACAACATAATACAAATCATAATATCGATACGTAATAACATGTACATATTTTTGTTCATATGTTGTCCTCGAGGGATGTCTAAGGAGCGGTCAAAATTCCGAAATTCGCGAGTCATCGACGGAAAAACAACTCTCTTCGTACTGTATTGGTCGTTAACGCAGTAAGAAATATCAAGGTGTTGTTTTCTTTAAAATATGATGAAACATCGATACAACTGGCGATATTTAAAGGAACATGCTCACTGATTGACGAATTGACAATTTCCTTTTATATCGCAGATTCCCAAAATAACAGAAAAATGTATATAAAGTAGCGAAATAGCACTATACTAACATAGACATATTTTGAAAATAACGTTTCGTTGACAAATAATCATCAGTCCACTGTTGAAATGGATCAAATTTAAAAGCGTTTGTAACGTGACACGATTGAATATTTTGGAGAACTTCTGTAGTTATCGTTATAATTGCTGAAAACACGTGTATAACTTAGATCAAGTAACAACTACACGGACATGTATATTAATCAGATTGGTCGAGGGGTTTGTACGTGTGACTTTTAATCCGGAGGTCGTAAGTTCAGTTTTTTTTCCAGTTTAGATATTTAAAGGCATATTTACCGGTAAAAGGAAAGACAAACATCTGTGAACAGGTCCCTTTTATAATGTTTGCTATTAACCACCTGTTTATGTTTTCGCATTACAGGGGCGTAGCCAGTGTTGTACAATTTATACGCACACAAGAAAATTCATTTAGGGGGAGGGGTGTGCCCCTCCCCCTGGTGGGAGTCCTGGTTAAAAACAGAAAATAAGGAAGGAAATGGTGCATTTTGTGGTTCCTTTCTGGAGTTAAAAATAATTATTTTCTAGTACAGAAACTTATCTCGATACGTAACATCTATGGATTTGTATCGACAGTGTCTTAAACAATTTAATATATAATATATAAAACGGAAGTATATTTTACTGAATGCTGCGCTTTTTTTTTATTACGCACGTGCGTATTCTTCGTATAGTGCGCTACGCCCGTGCATTATCTCATATTTGCATAATATTCACAACCGACAACATTAAACATTAATAGTGTTTGAACTCGGACATTAAACAAAACTCGAAATAAGTACAAAACTTTAATATTCAACAGGGAATGTGTCCGTATTAAAATACGCGGACACGGATATGTTTGCGGAAACAGCTAGATGCGAAAGCGGATATATGAAAATGCGATCTAACATGTGCAGTGATCATTTTTCATGTGCATCCTGCACATTTTATGCATAAATTTGTTTAAAAAACAACAACAAACAAACGACATAGTTTGTATTCTATGTCAAACATCAGGACTCATTATAGTCTATTCCTTCTAGGAAAATAAGGTCAACATATGCAATAATTAATGTGACGCTTAATTAGAATTAACGTGTCAATCACAAAAAAATGTGTGGTAAAATTAGACATTATGTTTGCATATTTCTTTGTAAAGCGGTGTGCCTTTACCTTATATGATACTTCATCGTGTTTACCCACCCATTAAACTTTTCATCTGTATTCTCGCGCTACTTAAACTTTTAGTAAATATTTGGAGCAAAAAACAATTTACAAAACATTTTCTTTCAATAAAATGCTATAAATTGAACCTTTTCACGAAAATAACAACTGGAAATTGTGTTTAAAAGTAAAGTATTCGTCCTTAAATTATTCTGTTTTTCAATGCACCATGCAGCCATCTTGAAAAATTACGTCATCGGCGATCTCGCGGTAAAACATTTGTTTTGAAATAAGTTTGCTGTTAGTTATAAACAAACACAAATACACTTTAAATTGTTGAATTGTAACCTTAAACACATATAACAAAACTATAATTTGAGTCTTTATTTATATTTACTCACGCAGACGAAAGTGTAGACATTGACCCCCTAATGTCTACCGATAGCCGCAAGCTGATACGAAAGTTATTTATGTTTATGGTTTCAAATCATATTACTTGTTTAAATTCGAATGAATGAATTTTTAACTTACTATTTTCTTAAAGAAAACCAAAAATATGTTAGATGTTGACAATTAAGCATGAACATCCGAAGATAAACAATTACCGCGAAAATAGAGATACCGCGAGAATACCCATGCCGAGTATACACATGACATCCACTTTGCACCAATATGGTATCTTGTTACATGATGATTGTGCCACAATATTAACTCTGTGTTTAGTAAACATTTAACAAATGTTACTTACAATTTAATTAGCATCCCCAAAATACATCGGCTTTGATCATTTGGAAAATGTTTCACTGCACGTGGTCCATATATAGACTAACAATGGTAGATTGTAACCTTTTTTTCTCTGTGAGAACGCATGCGTGAAATTGTTTACATGTATACATGTCACGTGACAAATATAATAACCAAGATGGCCACCTCACAATTAATTAGAACTAAGATTTTGTGAATTTGCTTTGATAAACAAGTGAATGACTTTAAACATGATTATTTTAACTGGACCTGACGTTAAATATATGCTTCGTGAACAGGAAAGTCTTGATCTCTTAGCAATTTGCTGAAGGTCATACGAGCTGTCAAAAGGACTTTCCATGTTGTTTACATAGCCACTTTTCCTACGGTTTCGGCCACCTTAATTTTTAAACCAGCGCATTCGCGTTAATTTCAACTGAATGAAACTGACTTAGTTGTCACTTTGTAGTAAAATCAATGTTTACATGAAAATATAACCTTATTTGAACAAAAACAATACGTGAACTGAATAATAACAATAACATCAACATCACCTACGTATGCCGGACTCACATCAGCGTTTCCTATGGTTTCGTGAATTCTGATTGGCTGCCGTTCGGCAGGTGCTCTGGGAGGCCCTGGCTGGATTGACTGATTTTGTTGCATTCACATATTGTCATGTAACAATTTAAAACAATAACAATTTTAAGAATTACTGAATTGTACTTTATAACAAACATAAAATAACAACACCATCAAAGAAAAAAAGGATTTTAACATTATAAAGAACAATAAAGACATAACATAAACAAAAAACACAAATATTTAGGAACAATGACAACACATGAACGAATCCCCACGTCGCAAAATAGCAAAATTGCAAGTGAACCCAGTGTCCACATCCTTCGCACTGCCCCCAATTGACAATTTTCAAGTAGGGCCGCTTGTCGAGATTTGGGGGTGACAGCCTTTTACACACGCAGCACATGTCAGCCTCGTCGACTTCCGATTCTTCGTCTGATTCGGCGTTTCCGGTACTATTAATACCACTTGTGGATGGACGAGAGCTGGTGGAATTCGTTTTTTTCTGCTTCTTTTTTCCTTTCTGATGATTTGCTTCCACGTTTTCTTTGTTGTTTTCATCGTGTTTGTCTAATTCGGCCATGAATGCATCGCTAGTCACCTCTCGACCACTCGGACTGGGCCTTTTATTAGCTGGAGCTTTGGTATGGAGTGTGCAGTTACAGCCGTTTTCTTGTTTTGTTTTTAGTTTATCTTCAAGATACTGTTCAACAGCTTCGTTTCCAGCCTTCATTGCTTTTACTTTCAGTATGGGTGTGGTGTCCCGAAATGGTTCGCATGGCAGAAGTCGTTCCGATGGTACCGCATCCTTGTTTAAAGGGTGAATGCCCGTCTTTTTGAAGGCAAACACGATGTTCCATGGTGACATGGACTTCAAATAGGCTTTGCAAGCTATGGCTGCCAGCTCGTACCGAGTAATCACTTTCCCCATCTGATCCTTCATATACGAAGCACACTCTCTATAGAAGTATCGTTTGAATGGCCAACATACTGCCACGTCCAAAGGCTGGAGAAGGTGTGACGAGTGGGCTGGTAGCACAAAATTGTGAATATTTTTAGACAGGGCCCAGTTAATCATGCTGCGGGAAGTGTGTGTTGTGTGCCCATCTAACAGCAACAAGATCGGCTGCTTGTCATCTGGGCCTCTGAGCACGTACTTCAGGAAGTGAGAATCTAGATAGTCCTGGAACACGGCTGCTGTTGACCAACCAGAGTCTGACATCACGGCACGGGCCCCTGGTGTGGCTCCACGCATCAGCTCATCATTCGTTCTCTTACCTGTGGTATTTGACATATAATCTTAAAGGGACCTGCTCACAGATTGACGTATTGACTATTTTTATTTAATTTTTTTTGGTCACATATTACAAAAATTTAAGAATAGTGCAGCTTTAGTTCGTATAGTTAAGAGGTTTAATTACATTTTTCCAAACAATAAACAATGAACAACTCTGTGAATAGATCCAGTTCTGTTAAGTTTAAATTGTACCATATATTAGCTTAATAAAATGCTTAATAAAATGCGATTTAAGTACACTATGACCCAATTAGTTATGCGTATCAAACCAACGGCATATATAAATGTATATATGTTTAATTAAGAACTTAAAATTTAAAATAATTATATGTGCCGCGAACGTAAAACCGTAAACGTTAATATTGCCTGATGCATTATATTAATAAACAGTGTAATTTGAATCATACTAAGACCTTTGAACACGAAATATGGTGGTAGATGCGTTCCTGCTGCACTGACGCACGCAATCAGGGTTGTACTTGACGACCGCGGAGAAGTTACAGACTGGGCCTTCTCTCGTGTAGGGGCTATTACATTCGGAGGTCTGTGCTCCGGGCTGATTCCTGTTTCGTCGAGGTTGTAGATCAACTCTGGCTTATCTTGGAGTTCCAGGTTTGTAATGGCCTGTTCAAGGTTTCTGAAGTAGTTAGCCACGCTTTCCGGGGTTACATATTTTGCTCTGTTTGTGTCCAGAGCAGCGGGCTTCAGCGAGGTTATACTGTTTTTCCATCGGCCCAGGAAGCTGTACAGCCAAGAATTGCTGAGTGGCTTGTCAGTTGGCCTCCTACCCAGCTCCAGTGCCAGTTCTCCGGCCGTTCTCTTCAAGGCTGTGTTAGAAAATCCATACCCTAGCCTGGCACATGTCTGCACATGCTCTACAAGAGCAAGTTCTTCATCTTTGTGGAAAACAGTGTCATTACCATAGTTGTCCATGTCAACCTTTCCAGTTATTCTACCTCTAAGCGTTTGATATGGGACCCATATTGCAGGGCTGCCTTGCGAATGCTTACTTTAGTACCCCTAACAGCACTATAGGCCTTTACCAAACTTTCACTGTGGTAAGTTTTATACTTAGAATAGTATCTTTGTGGTTTGGGCTGAAATAAAAGGCAACAGGGTCTTAAATACAGGTTGATAAAAAAATGGGACGTGAAAATAAACGTAAAAATCTAACATGAAACATACGACGGGCCTCTACATGCTGATAACAAATATATACGGGTTGTTTCCTTTTGGTCACGTGACTTAAAACACAGCTGACAGCGTCTGTAGGATGTAGGGAAGTAAACAACAGACTGTATCAAGAAGAAAACGTATTTTAAGTAGGAAAATGTGCAAATTTCATTGAATTGTTTATCAATGCAGGCGTTGGCAGTGGTAAATAATACGAAAATTACCTGTTTCTTTCGCATTTTGCAGTTTTATTCACAGCTAAAACACTTCCGGTGAAAGGTGCCTAGAATTCGGACGCGTGCGTGAACGTGCTGGGCATTTAAATTACGTCATCGCTAAGTTCACGAAACCATACGGGTGGACGAAACCATCGGAAAGAAAATAGACTACTGAAACATCAGTATATCAGATTGTTGTTGCAAGATCAAAATTGCAATATTTATCCATATAAATATATCTGGCATTGAGAAAGCAAATCCTCTATATTAATATTATGGTAATATTACGTTTTGTAAAACATCGTTTGTGAATTTATTGTTACCAACAACATTTTATCACATGCTCGCTATATGTGGCATTATAGTTCATGGCTACAATGTGGTATGTCAAGAGGAGTTTACAAAGAACAAGGAAAAGGAATGTTTGATAGTTCTAAACTGTAACATTTCCATGTAGGCATTGAACATTGATACAGAGGGGGACATCCACCTGCTGGCGAGCTACTTCATCCAGCTGAAGGGAAAACAGGGGCAACAGCAGGTAGAGGAAAAGGTAAGCAGTGGCATTGTAAGTTGAATACATGTCTACACATGTATACTAAAATGTTGACTTTAACAATACTTCTTCAGTTTTGCTGGGAGTGTGTGAATAACAACATGAAATCTGACTGATCCTGTCAGACACAGGTAATCCTTGTGGGAAAACATGCATATGGTACTTTGCTACGTATGAGGCAAGTATGGGAAAACCGGGCTTAATGCACGTGCGTAAAGTGTCGTCCAGGTTGAGCCTGTGCAGTCCGCTCAGGCTAATCCAGGACGGCACTTTCCGCATTTATGGTATTTTCGGATTCAAGGAAGTCTCTTCTGAACATAAATCCACTGTATGCGGAAAGTGCCGTCCTGGATTAGCCTGTGCGTCTGCACAGGCTGATCCGGGACGACACTTTACGCACATGCATTTAGACCGGTTTTCCCACGACACGCCTCATATATATTGTAAGAAATTTTATACTGAAATGAATCAGAAGATTTATGACTGAAAATCTGAATTAAATTAACAAAATCAAGAAAAATTCAAACTCATATAACTGTTGTGACCCTTACAGAAAGACGACGAGGAATCAAAGACGTTTTACTCTGAGAGTGAGATGGCGGACGACATAGACGCGGAGATCTACAAGCTGACAAGCAAGGAGGGCGACGCACATTCCTCCAAGAGCGAGACCGTGCAACTCATCCACCCCAACGAGGTGAACAAAGCGCTGCGGCTGTTTGTGGACCAGAACAGGAAGCCTCAGAAATGAGTGCAGTGCACTGGCTGTGTGTGTCAGACGGGCCTGGCTAACTCAGTTGGTAGAGCGTTGTATTGTCAATCCGGGGATTGTGAGTTCGAACCCCAGCCCGGCCACATAACTTGTGTGGGGATTGGTCATGAAATTATTTCTACGGCCATTCTCTCCCTACCTCTGATGCAAGCAAGGCAGTAGTCAGTTACTGGCATAAGTATGTGCACTCAGTACTGGTAAACCGGCTTACCAAGGAAAAGTGTGAGTAGGTTAACTGACCGCCGTTATATGACTGAAATACTGTTGAATACAGCGAAAAAAAAAAAAAATCCAATTAAAAAAAATAAATTCTGGTTGATATAACGATGTTATCGTGTTTCCAGGGTCGGAGGGAAGTCTTCCCAGTTTAAGATCAAGTCCCTGGGAGACCGTGATGACTCTGCAGACTCCGAGTACTGGTCGAGATACGCACAGGTGATCTCACAGAAAAAGGAGCGACTCTGGAACGCCCTCGTGGAGGGGCTTGAGAAATACAGGTATGCTGGCGTGGTTAGTGCAGGGTCGCTAGTAACTGCTTAAAACAAGTTTAGCATCATTGTACTGACAGAAATTTCGCAACAAATTCTTAGGGTAGCAGAGTGAAATAATTGCCGTTGTGAAGTACAGCTAAACTTCATCATCTCGAACTCACTTATGTCGATGTTTGATATATGTTGAAGTGGACAATAATACCCGACTTATTTTTTCCTATTTTATATAAAATAAATATTGTTATCTCGACATTGTAACTCTAATTATCGGCTATGTCGAAGCCTTTTACTATCCAGATTAGCATTTTTACACATATCGAGGTGATTGTCTCAAAGTGTTTATCCTTGTTTCAAGATGTATCCGGCCGAGGTTCTAGATTCTCATTAAAAATTAAATCTTAACCAATTCTTTTTATAGGTTATAGTGATTTAAGCGTGTCATTCAGTTTTGTCGAACACCCGATATGTCAAAGTCATTTCCAATTCCCAGCAACTTTAAGTTATTGATAACAAAAATCATCTGTACTTTTCTGTGTCTTCAGTGAGGTACTGGGGTCCCGAGCTGGCTTGATAACGCAGACAGATGCACTCCGACAACAGAATGCCGAACTGAGAATGCTGCTTCACCAGTATGTCAACTCCAAGGTAGGCTTACAACTTAACATGTCATGGTGTAAGCTCACCTGAGCACAAAGTGCTCGGTCAGCTATTGGTATAGGGGACCTCTCCGCGTCGGCCGTTGGCCGTCTTCCGTGTGCAGTCAACAATTTGTTTCATTCACAAAAAAGTGCAAAAATGCCTTTTCCCACATATAGACTTTATTTTCCATCCAATCTTAACCAAACTTTCATAGTTTTTGTATGACCATCAGATCTCAGCAGACCTCAAAAATGTGCCATATCGTTTTTCAAACACCAGAGTTATTGCCCTTTGTTTATGAAAAAATATACAAAAATGGACATTATTCAGGATAGAGACTTCATTTTTCATCCCATCTTCACCAATATTGCACTGTTTGACCATAAGATCACTGTTAAAGTTGAATCTAAACAAAACCGGGTCCGAAACACCATATTTATAGTCCTTTGAGAAAAAAAAAATTGCATAAATGGACATTATTCAGGATAGAGACTTTTCATCCAATCTTCACTAATTGTGCACAGTTTGTCTATGAACATAAGATTACGGGTAAAGTCGAACATAGGCATGTTCGGGCCAAAAAACCAGAGTTATTGCCCCTTTTGTGTGGAAAAAAAATGTCAACAAGTTATCAATGATTGGCATGCACACACGATTTTTTATTCAATGTTGACCAAACTTTCACAGTTTGCATATATCCATAAAAATTGATTGATGAAATTTGATTTCCAACAGTTGCAAACCTTGCATGCAGTTATTTGTACGTGCAACATTAATGGCTTCAGAGCCTGCATTAACTTAATTTATAATCATTGGACAGAAAATTATAAAAGAAAAAGCAAAACTTTACCTTATAGCACAGCCATCGCAATTATCGCATTGCAATTAGGTTTCCAAAACTGTCTGCGAAAAAGACATCAAAATCTACTGTTTCTTCATTTTCCACAATTGTCACTGACTTAATGAAAAAGGTTAGATAAGAAAAGCGAGAAAAATTTGAGAACCATCAGCAAAAACACCGTACATCCACTACAAAACTCGTACTTTGCATGTACCGATGTTTTAATGAAATCGATCCTATCCCCGTTGGCGTAGTGTTCAGATACCTTTATTTTCAAACCGGTCACAACAGTGTGGTCTTCATCTGTACCAGTTCTCAGGTGAGCGCTTTGGTGCAGCATGGCCCTCTTTGATATATAATTCAATTGAACTTCTTGGGGTCGTTTTTGCTGCCGTATAATAAGTGTCAGAGATATGTAAATTAAAAACTTAAATGAAAATAGAAAAATAATCTGATAATTTATATGTTCATTGGCCAGCGCATTAGATCTAGATGGTGATCGAGATCACCACCAATATTAAATCATTTGCCCATGGCTTGAATCTATATTGTGATCCAGACAATCACCAAAATCTAATCACTTGTTTATTGGCCCATGCATTGGATCCAGACAGTGATCCAGACCAGCAACAAAATCTAATGATTTGTTCATTGGCCCATGCATTGGATCCAGACAGTGATCAGATCACCACCAAAATCTAATCATTTGTTTATTGGCCCATGCATTGGATCCAGGGTCCTTATTTCAGAAACATCTTAAGTAAAATCATATCCTTAACCAGAACATTTCTGTAACATTTTATTCCACAACACCATTGTGCTTGGTATTTATTAGTTTTAAACTGATTATTTATTATTGTATACTTAACAGTAAAGACATTCACATATGTATAAGTATATGTATGTAGTTTTAAACATATTACATTACAAAAGTTTGCACTTTGGTGTGTCAGTATGGTCCATATACCATGATCTAGATCACCATCAAAATCTAATCCTTTGTTCATTGGCCCATTTCCAGGTGAATGCAGAGCTGGAGGTGCCGCCCACCCGGGTGCTGCAGCTGGAGATGAACCCACCACGTTGATGGGCCCCATCACACCCCCCAGACAACACATCTGTACCTCGTACCCTTTACCAGTCCCTGGCAGTAATAATGTGACCTGTTACAATGCGTCTCAATCTTCACTTGCTTTTGGACTTTTGTCTAGTTTGATTTTGATTGAATAATGCATCTGAATTTTTACCTGCTTTTCGACTTCTAATTTGATTTTGATTGAAAAATGCATCTGAATTTTTACCTGCTTTTCGACTTCTAATTTGATTTTGATTGAATAATGCATCTGAATTTTACCTGCTTTTCGACTTCTAATTTGATCTTAATTGAATAATGCATGTGAATTTTTACTTGCTTTTAGACTTCTGCTTAATTTAAGTTTGGCTGAATAATTCATGTGAAAATTTTACTTACAGTTCTTTTCGAATTGTCTAACTTAATTTTAATTGAATTTAATTTATTTGATTGGGGTTGCAATTTTTTTTCCTCTTTAATAAATTACAAACGAAACGCATTTTCTCCATTGGTACGCTATTATGCACTGGACAAGTTAATCATATTAATACAAGTTTATGCATTTGACCATTTTTTAAACTGATTCTTCATTTTGTATACTAAAAAGTGGTACTAATGGTATGCATTTTAAAACAATAGGTTTTGCCTTTTTGTTTAAAGTTACTGTTTTGTCATTCGTTTTTAATAAGTGAGTGACTGACTTCCAGTATAATAATGCTAACTGTACTTTTGTTAAAAACACATTGCAGCAACAATGTAAGAAGTCCTACAGTTATGTCTGTGCAGTTCCTGCAGTTTTGCTGTACCACTCTCCCACACATGTTGAAAAACATTGTCATGCTCTTAAAAAACTGCAAAATTCATGTTAGCGTATTTGTTGTGTTATGGTACATTTTTTATGTGTACACCACCAGTCCTCTGTAAAACAATGCTGTATATGGCAGATCCTTCGGCTGGCAGTGAGCAACAGCTGTTGTTGTTCTTATTCACATGTTTGTGTTGATGTTAACCAGCTGTGGACATTCTGTTTGGAAGTTCAACTGAGTTCAACATACATTACACTTTAATATGAATTTGTGTCAGCACTACAGTTCATTCTTAATGATTTTACTTGTATCAAAAATATCTGCTTACTGCATAACTTGTGTTATCGGTCTGTTTAGGACAAATATTGACTTAAACCTTTGTACATGTATTTCATAAAACCATTTCTCACATCTTAATAACATAATGTTCACACACATGTGATAGTATCTGTCTTAAATACGAGTGTTTACATGTATTTGCCACAACTTTCAGGTTTCTTTGTAACCAACATATTCACCTTTTATTAAGATTAGCAGTAATAACAAATACAATCATGTTTCAGAAAGAATTGATAGATCCTAAATTGTGTAATGCAACCATATAAGAAATTCTAATAATCTGATTTTGACAACATTTTTTTGTGAAGCAATGATGTTGAAAACTATGTGATGCAATGTGGTCCAACTCGGATGTAGTGTTTGTATAGTTTTGCTCAATGATTTCCAACTATACTCTGCACCCATATCCACAAATCTAAGTCAAAAGTAAATTTCTTAAAATCATAAAGTCTGTGGCTGGGTCATTTAAAGTATATTTTGTGTTACGTAGTTTTAATCTGATAGAGAATCAACAAATGCTTCTCATTTAACCAAAGTTCAAGTATAACATGTTGATTTTTGCAAGGAAAATTGTATTTGAAGTTTTCAGTTAAATATGACTTAAATGACGATTTTCCATAGAAGCTTTGGAGATGAGGTCCCTAGAGGGACAATATTGTGGTATGTCACATTATTATTGTCAGGGGCAAGATTTACACATGTGTTGACTTGGGGGTGTGATGGGTAGAAATTAAAGCCACATTTTCAATAACTTTTTTCAGGAAGCATTGGCCCTTTTTTTTAACTCAATACAAATTTTATGTTTAATTATCTGTTATATACTGGCTTGTCCAAAGCATTTTGTGAAAAAAAAAGTCATTTAAAATGTATGTGATATTTTGTGGAAAAGTATTAGTAATGTTGATTTAAGTATTTATGGACAAGCGTCAGTGTTTTATATATTATATATATACACGTGTCTTGTATTGGTATTTATTTAATATTTTATCAAATAAAACGAAAGAAACATCATGTGTACTTTGTATTTGAAGCGTCATTAAGTAAAATGCCGTGTTGGTGGTAATGATTAATGAATAAAGTTGCGTAATGATACTCAGTCCAAGTACTTCAGCATAGAGAGGACTGAATTGTGTTTGTTTGGCATTTGGCACTTCTCAACGTAAGGTCGCAGTGGGGCAGTGGATGTGGTGTCTCACTAAAACGCAGACGACAGTAGATAACGTAGGAAAACGCATATAATATAAACAAAGAAGAAAACGCAGACGGCTATCCGAATGCGTTTATATGGTGTTAAATGCATTGTAAATGTTTATTATGTGTGTAACGTTCAAAATTAAATTTTAATTCGTAAAATAGTTATATTTTATTGAACATTTATTTTTATGATTATGTTGTTTAATGCAAATATTGTGAGAGATGTATTTATAAACGAATATATATCGGTTAATCAATATAATGTTATATTTACAGGTTTAAGACAACTTTACGACGTTTTAACAACAATTATAATCTATTTTTCAAAACCCGTATCCCGTCTACGATTTCCTTCTTTGTTTATATCGCATGCGTTTTCCCTCTTTATATCGTATGCGTTTAGCGTCTGCTTTTAGTCAGTGATGTGGATGGGGTGTCCGGCTTGCACTCGGAAGATCGTGAATTCGATTCCTTCACATGCGTTCACGTGGTCTTTCTCACCGAGTACTGGTTCTACCCCAAGAAACGGACTCAAACCTGTCTAAATACGTCTCAGGCTGTTTACACAATCCAGCTAAAATAAGTTTAAACTTAAACTTACAATGTGCATTGAATGTGAAGTTCAGGTTTTAACATCGTTTTTTTTTTTATATAAAACTAACATTTTATAAACATATCATATGAAATTGGATCAGTGTAACATTCATTTCGCGCATTCGTTTTTCGGCCAGTGTGTACGGACTGCGGTTAGAGCCACATTGAATGTCGAGTGTCGCCCTTTGACTAACCGGATTCCGTAAGTATGACAGTTATACGGTAAATGCTAATGAAATGCAGACGCGGCTACGGGATTAAGGTAGAGGGGCAGACAAAGCACCTGCCAACCTATACTCGTATATAAATTATAAATGATATAATTTGCAAAACAATGGCATTTAACTTGTGTGAATTGTAGTTTAGCTTCTGTGCAATATAACATGATAAGAAAGCTGATCAACTACTATTATTCTTCGCTGAAGAGAATGTGTAAGATATTGTGAGGTTTAACGAATTGATATTTTAGGACAATTTTACGACTGCCCCGCCCCTACTAAACGCGTACCTGATTTTAAATACAAACACAGTATATGAACACAGAGAAGTTGCAGACTGCGACGCCGTTATTAGCAGGGTGTGTCGGATTGTGTTTCATAAATCAATTTCAGTGTTAATTGTACTTACGTGTGTATATATACCCTCTGACATGCCAACGATGTATGTACTTGTCAATATTCCCCCACCGGGGGGCGGCGGGCTCACCCAGGGGATTTGACTTTTTTTGGGTGGGTGGGGGGTAGTCTGATTCCCACAACAGAGCAACAGAGCCAAGCATTTTCGTCTAAAACCCCTCAGTGGGAGATGATTAATTGTGTATCTTGTGTATCAAAATGGCCCGGCAGCCAATAGTACCGGGATCTAAAATCCAACCAAAGTCTACTTCCCCGGGACCCGGAATCATTTTGCGTGTCAAATTCCCGCTGCCCACCTCCCCCCCCCCCCGGGGAAAAATATTGATAGGTGCATTATTGCCATAAATTGATTGAAGAACACGTCATTGGCAACGAAATCCATATGTTTCAATTGTTGTGAGGTTGAATGTTGGACGATTTCCGCGCCTATAAACGTTGTTACTGCGGCGCATCGACAATTTAAGCAAACTGGATACAGCAGAATATGTTCTCGTACCGACATGGAGTCTATAGTTATCGGGTTTTACATTGGTTTTACATTGAACCAGTTCCTGGACAAGCCAGTTCAAGGGACTTATTTATAGATTTTCGTAGCGTTTGAAAAATTTCCAAAAGTATTTTATTTTCAAAAACTAAAGCATCACCACAAATTACCGACTTGAATATTCTAGCGAGAACTCAAAGCATAACAAAGAAGAAAGTATGCTTTTTTTCAAAATCAATATTATTCAGCAATTAGATAGGCTACCATTTAATATACCGAGTAACTTTATATATATTGTAATATGTGATATTTAGATCATTAATTTTCTCAATTTGACACAATTCCCAATCGCAGCAAAGTACTTTTCCCAAAAAGGTCAGAAAAAGGCCTGTACGTTACATATAATGTGCTATATACAATGTAGATTATTTATTGATCAGAGCTTACGAGCTACAATTATATAAACAACCCAAAACTAGTCAGACTGTCTACCAAAGATCATACACTATTCAATTATTGAACAACATAATACAAAATCATAATATCGATACGTAATAACATGTACATATTTTTGTTCATATGTTGTCCTCGAGAGATGTCTAAGGAGCGGTCAAAATTCCGAAACTCGCGAGTCATCGACGGAAAAACAAATCTCTTCGTACTGTATTGGTCGTTAACGCAGTAAGAAATATCAAGGTGTTGTTTTCTTTAAAATATGATGAAACATCGATACAACTGGCGATACTTAAAGGAACATGCTCACTGATTGACGAATTGACAATTTCCTTTTATATCGCAGATTCCCAAAATAACAGAAAAATGTATAAAGTAGCGAAATAGCACTATACTAACATAGACATATTTTGAAAATAACGTTTCGTTGACAAATACTCATCAGTTCACTGTTGAAATGGATCAAATTTAAAAGCGTTTGTAACGTGACACGATTGAATATTTTGGAGAACTTCTGTAGTTATCGTTATAATTGCTGAAAACACGTGTATAACTTAGATCAAGTAACAACTACACGGACATGTATATTAATCAGATTGGTCGAGGGGTTTGTACGTGTGACTTTTAATCCGGAGGTCGTAAGTTCAGTTTTTTTTCCAGTTTAGATATTTAAAGGCATATTTACCGGTAAAAGGAAAGACAAACATCTGTGAACAGGTCCCTTTTATAATGTTTGCTATTAACCACCTGTTTATGTTTTCGCATTACAGGGGCGTAGCCAGTGTTGTACAATTTATACGCACACAAGAAAATTCATTTAGGGGGAGGGGTGTGCCCCTCCCCCTGGTGGGAGTCCTGGTTAAAAACAGAAAATAAGGAAGGAAATGGTGCATTTTGTGGTACCTTTCTGGCGTTAAAAATAATTATTTTCTAGTACAGAAACTTATTTCGATCACGTAACATCCATGGATTTGTATCGACAGTGTCTTAAACAATTTAATATATAATATATAAAACGGAAGTATATTTTACTGAATGCTGCGCTTTTTTTTTTATTACGCACGTGCGTATTCTTCGTATAGTGCGCTACGCCCGTGCATTATCTCATATTTGCATAATATTCACAACCGACAACATTAAACATTAAACATTAATAGTGTTTGAACTCGGACATTAAACAAAACTCGAAATAAGTACAAAACTTTAATATTCAACAGGGAATGTGTCCGTATTAAAATACGCGGACACGGATATGTTTGCGGAAACAGCTAGATGCGAAAGCGGATATAGGGAAATGCGATCTAACACGTGCAGTGATCATTTTTCATGTGCATCCTGCACATTTTATGCATAAATTTGTTTAAAAAACAACAACAAACAAACGACATAGTTTGTATTCTATGTCAAACATCAGGACTCATTATAGTCTATTCCTTCTAGGAAAATAAGGTCAACATATGCAATAATTAATGTGACGCTTAATTAGAATTAACGTGTCAATCACAAAAAAATGTGTGGTAAAATTAGACATTATGTTTGCATATTTCTTTGTAAAGCGGTGTGCCTTTACCTTATATGATACTTCATCGTGTTTACCCACCCATTAAACTTTTCATCTGTATTCTCGCGCTACTTAAACTTTTAATAAATATTTGGAGCAAAAAGCAATTTACAAAACATTTTCTTTCAATAAAATGCTATAAATTGAACCTTTTCACGAAAATAACAACTGGAAATTGTGCTTAAAAGTAAAGTATTCGTCCTTAAATTATTCTGTTTTTCAATGCACCATGCAGCCATCTTGAAAAATTACGTCATCGGCGATCTCGCGGTAAAACATTTGTTTTGAAATAAGTTTGCTGTTAGTGTATAAACAAACACAAATACACTTTAAATTGTTGAATTGTAACCTTAAACACATATAACAAAACTATAATTTGAGTCTTTATTTATATTTACTCACGCAGACGAAAGTGTAGACATTGACCTCCTAATGTCTACCGATAGCCGCAAGTTGATACGAAAGTTATTTATGTTTATGGTTTCAAATCATATTACTTGTTTAAATTCGAATGAATGAATTTTTAACTTACTATTTTCTTAAAGAAAACCCAAAATATGTTAGATGTTGACAATTAAGCATGAACATCCGAAGATAAACAATTACCGCGAAAATAGAGATACCGCGAGAATACCGATGCCGAGTATACACATGACATCCACTTTGCACCAGTATGGTATCTTGTTACATGATGATTGTGCCACAATATTAACTCTGTGTTTAGTAAACATTTAACAAATGTTACTTACAATTTAATTAGCATCCCCAAAATACATCGGCTTTGATCGTTTGGAAAATGTTTCACTGCACGTGGTCCATATATGGACTAACAATGGTAGATTGTAACCTTTTTTTCTCTGTGAGAACGCATGCGTGAAATTGTTTACCTGTATACATGTCACGTGACAAATATAATAACCAAGATGGCCACCTCACAATTAATTAGAACTAAGATTTTGTGAATTTGCTTTGATAAACAAGTGAATAACTTTAAACATGATTATTTTAACTGGGCCTGACGTTAAATATATGCTTCGTGAACAGGAAAGTCTTGATCTCTTAGCAATTTGCAGAAGGTCATACGAGCTGTCAAAAGGACTTTCCATGTTGTTTACATAGCCACTTTTCCTACGGTTTCGGCCACCTTAATTTTTAAACCAGCGCATTCGCGTTAATTTCAACTGAATGAAACTGACTTAGTTGTCACTTTGTAGTAAAATCAATGTTTACATGAAAATATAACCTTATTTGAACAAAAACAATACGTGAACTGAATAATAACAATAACATCAACATCACCTACGTATGTCTGACTCACATCAGCGTTTCCTATGGTTTCGTGAATTCTGATTGGCTGCCGTTCGGCAGGTGCTCTGGGAGGCCCTGGCTGGATTGACTGATTTTGTTGCATTCACATATTGTCATGTAACAATTTAAAACAATAACAATTTTAAGAATTACTGAATTGTACTTTATAACAAACATAAAATAACAACACCATCAAAGAAAAAAAGGATTTTAACATTATAAAGAACAATAAAGACATAACATAAACAAAAAACACAAATATTTAGGAACAATGACAACACATGAACGCATCCCCACGTCGCAAAATAGCAAAATTGCAAGTGAACCCAGTGTCCACATCCTTCGCACTGCCCCCAATTGACAATTTTCAAGTAGGGCCGCTTGTCGAGATTTGGGGGTGACAGCCTTTTACACACGCAGCACATGTCAGCCTCGTCGACTTCCGATTCTTCGTCTGATTCGGCGTTTCCGGTACTATTAATACCACTTGTGGATGGACGAGAGCTGGTGGAATTCGTTTTTTTCTGCTTCTTTTTTCCTTTCTGATGATTTGCTTCCACGTTTTCTTTGTTGTTTTCATCGTGTTTGTCAAATTCGGCCATGAATGCATCGCTAGTCACCTCTCGACCACTCGGACTGGGCCTTTTATTAGATGGAGCTTTGGTATGGAGTGTGCAGTTACAGCCGTTTTCTTGTTTTGTTTTTAGTTTATCTTCAAGATACTGTTCAACAGCTTCGTTTCCAGCCTTCATTGCTTTTACTTTCAGTATGGGTGTGGTGTCCCGAAATGGTTCGCATGGCAGAAGTCGTTCCGATGGTACCGCATCCTTGTTTAAATGGTGAATGCCCGTCTTTTTGAAGGCAAACACGATGTTCCATGGTGACATGGACTTCAAATAGGCTTTGCAAGCTATGGCTGCCAGCTCGTACCGAGTAATCACTTTCCCCATCTGATCCTTCATATACGAAGCACACTCGCTATAGAAGTATCGTTTGAATGGCCCACATACTGCCACGTCCAAAGGCTGGAGAAGGTGTGACGAGTGGGCTGGTAGCACAAAATTGTGAATATTTTTAGACAGGGCCCAGTTAATCATGCTGCGGGAAGTGTGTGTTGTGTGCCCATCTAACAGCAACAAGATCGGCTGCTTGTCATCTGGGCCTCTGCGCACGTGCTTCAGGAAGTGAGAATCTAGATAGTCCTGGAACACGGCTGCTGTTGACCAACCAGAGTCTGACATCACGGCACGGGCCCCTGGTGTGGCTCCACGCATCAGCTCATCATTCGTTCTCTTACCTGTGGTATTTGACATATAATCTTAAAGGGACCTGCTCACAGATTGACGTATTGACTATTTTTATTTAATTTTTTTTTGGTCACATATTACAAAAATTAAAGAATAGTGCAGCTTTAGTTCGTATAGTTAAGAGGTTTAATTACATTTTTCCAAACAATAAACAATGAACAACTCTGTGAATAGATCCAGTTCTGTTAAGTTTAAATTGTACCATATATTAGCTTAATAAAATGCTTAATAAAATGCGATTTAAGTACACTATGACCCAATTAGTTATGCGTATTAAACCAACGGCATATGTAAATGTATATATGTTTAATTAAGAACTTAAAATTTAAAATAATTATATGTGCCGCGAACGTAAAACCGTAAACGTTAATATTGCATGATGCATTATATTAATAAACAGTGTAGTTTGAATCATACTAAGATCTTTGAACACGAAATATGGTGGTAGATGCGTTCCTGCTGCACTGACGCACGCAATCAGGGTTGTACTTGACGACCGCGGAGAAGTTACAGACTGGGCCTTCTCTCGTGTAGGGGCTATTACATTCGGAGGTCTGTGCTCCGGGCTGATTCCTGTTTCGTCGAGGTTGTAGATCAACTCTGGCTTATCTTGGAGTTCCAGGTTTGTAATGGCCTCTTCAAGGTTTCTGAAGTAGTTAGCCACGCTTTCCGGGGTTACATATTTTGCTCTGTTTGTGTCCAGAGCAGCGGGCTTCAGCGAGGTTATACTGTTTTTCCATCGGTCCAGGAAGCTGTACAGCCAAGAATTGCTGAGTGGCTTGTCAGTTGGCCTCCTACCCAGCTCCAGTGCCAGTTCTCCGGCCGTTCTCTGCAAGGCTGTGTTAGAAAATCCATACCCTAGCCTGGCACATGTCTGCACATGCTCTACAAGAGCAAGTTCTTCATCTTTGTGGAAAACAGTGTCATTACCATAGTTGTCCATGTCAACCTTTCCAGTTATTCTACCTCAAAGCGTTTGATATGGGACCCATATTGCAGGGCTGCCTTGCGAATGCTTACTTTAGTGCCCCTAACAGCACTATAGGCCTTTACCAAACTTTCACTGTGGTAAGTTTTATACTTAGAATAGTATCTTTGTGGTTTGGGCTGAAATAAAAGGCAACAGGGTCTTAAATACAGGTTGATAAAAAAATGGGACGTGAAAATAAACGTAAAAATCTAACATGAAACATACGACGGGCCTCTACATGCTGATAACAAATATATACGTGTTGTTTTCTTTTGGTCACGTGACTTAAAACACAGCTGACAGCGTCTGTAGGATGTAGGGAAGTAAACAACAGACTGTATCAAGAAGAAAACGTATTTTAAGTAGGAAAATGGGTAAATTTCATTGAATTGTTTATCAATGCAGGCGTTGGCAGTGGTAAATAATACGAAAATTACCTGTTTCTTTCGCATTTTGCAGTTTTATTCACAGCTAAAACACTTCCGGTGAAAGGTGCCTAGAATTCGGACGCGTGCGTGAACGTGCTGGGCATTTAAATTACGTCATCGCTAAGTTCACGAAACCATACGGGTGGACGAAACCATCGGAAAGAAAATAGACTACTGAAACATCAGTATATCATATTGTTGTTGCAAGATCAAAATTGCAATATTTATCCATATAAATATATCTGGCATTGAGAAAGCAAATCCTCTATATTAATATTATGGTAATATTACGTTTTGTAAAACATCGTTTGTGAATTTATTGTTACCAACAACATTTTATCACATGCTCGCTATATGTGGCATTATAGTTCATGGCTACAATGTGGTATGTCAAGAGGAGTTTTATAGTTCTAAACTGTAACATTTCCATTTAGGCATTGAACATTGATACAGAGGAGGACATCCACCTGCTGGCGAGCTACTTCATCCAGCTGAAGGGAAAACAGGGGCAACAGCAGGTAGAGGAAAAGGTAAGCAGTGGCATTGTAAGTTGAATACATGTCTACACATGTATACTAAAATGTTGACTTTAACAATACTTCTTCAGTTTTGCTGGGAGTGTGTGAATAACAACATGAAATCTGACTGATCCTGTCAGACACAGGTAATCCTTGTGAGAAAACATGCATATGGTACTTTGCTACGTATGAGGCAAGTCATGGGAAAACCGGGCTTAATGCACGTGCGTAAAGTGTCGTCCAGGTTAAGCCTGTGCAGTCCGCACAGGCTAATCCAGGACGGCACTTTCCCCTTTTTGGTATTTTCGGATTCAAGGAAGTCTCTTCTGAACATAAATCCACTGTAGGCGGAAGGTGCCGTCCTGGATTAGCCTGTGCGTCTGCACAGGCTGATCCGGGACGACACTTTACGCACATGTATTTAGACCGGTTTTGCCACGACACGCCTCATATATATTGTAAGAAATTTTATACTGAAATGAATCAGAAGATTTATGACTGAAAATCTGAATTAAATTAACAAAATCAAGAAAAATTCAAACTCATATAACTGTTGTGACCCTTACAGAAAGACGACGAGGAATCAAAGACGTTTTACTCTGAGAGTGAGATGGCGGACGACATAGACGCGGAGATCTACAAGCTGACAGGCAAGGAGGGCGACGCACATTCCTCCAAGAGCGAGACCGTGGAACTCATCCACCCCAACGAGGTGCTCAAGGCGCTGCGGCTGTTTGTGGACCAGAACAGGAAGCCTCAGAAATGAGTGCAGTGCACTGGCTGTGTGTGTCAGCCGGGCCTGGCTAACTCAGTTGGTAGAGCGTTGTATTGTCAATCCGGGGATTGTGAGTTCGAACCCCAGCCCGGCCACATAACTTGTGTGGGGATTGGTCATGAAATTATTTCTACGGCCATTCTCTCCCTACCTCTGATGCAAGCAGGGCAGTAGTCAGTTACTGGCATAAGTATGTGCACTCAGTACTGGTAAACCGGCTTACCAAGGAAAAGTGTGAGTAGGTTAACTGCCCCCCGTTATATAACTGAAATACTATTGAATACAGCGAAAACAATAAAAAATCCAATTAAAAAAAAAAATTCTGGTTGATATAACGATGTTATCGTGTTTCCAGGGTCGGAGGGAAGTCTTCCCAGTTTAAGATCAAGTCCCTGGGAGACCGTGATGACTCTGCAGACTCCGAGTACTGGTCGAGATACGCACAGGTGATCTCACAGAAAAAGGAGCGACTCTGGAACGCCCTCGTGGAGGGGCTTGAGAAATACAGGTATGCTGGCGTGGTTAGTGCAGGGTCGCTAGTAACTGCTTAAAACAAGTTTAGCATCATTGTACTGACAGAAATTTCGCAACAAATTCTTAGGGTAGCAGAGTGAAATAATTGCCGTTGTGAAGTACAGCTAAACATCATCATCTCGAACTCACTTATGTCGATGTTTGATATATGTTGAAGTGGACAATAATACCCGACTTATTTTTTCCTATTTTATATAAAATAAATATTGTTATCTCGACCTTGTAACTCTAATTATCGGCTATGTCGAAGCCTTTTACTATCCAGATTAGCATTTGTACACATATCGAGGTGATTGTCTCAAAGTGTTTATGCTTGTTTCAAGATGTATCCGGCCGAGGTTCTAGATTCTCATTAAAAATTAAATCTTAACCAATTCTTTTTATGGGTTTTAGTGATTTAAGCGTGTCATTCAGTTTTGTCGAACGCCCGATATGTCAAAGCCATTTCCAATTCCCAGCAACTTTAAGTTATTGATAACAAAAATCATCTGTACTTTTCTGTGTCTTCAGTGAGGTACTGGGGTCCCGAGCTGGCTTGATAACGCAGACAGATGCACTCCGACAACAGAATGCCGAACTGAGAATGCTACTTCACCAGTATGTCAACTCCAAGGTAGGCTTACAACTTAACATGTCATGTTGTAAGCTCACCTGAGCACAAAGTGCTCGGTCAGCTATTGGTATAGGGGACCTCTCCGCGTCGGCCGTTGGCCGTCTTCCGTGTGCAGTCAACAATTTGTTTCATTCACAAAAAAGTGCAAAGATGCCTTTTCCCACATATAGACTTTATTTTCCATCCAATCTTAACCAAACTTTCAAAGTTTTTGTATGACCATCAGATCTCAGCAGACCTCAAAAATGTGCCATATCGTTTTTCAAACACCAGAGTTATTGCCCTTTGTTTATGAAAAAATATACAAAAATGGACATTATTCAGGATAGAGACTTCATTTTGCATCCCATCTTCACCAATATTGCACTGTTTGACCATAAGATCACTGTTAAAGTTGAATCTAAGCAAAACCGGGTCCGAAACACCATATTTATAGTCCTTTGAGAAAAAAAAAATTGCAAAAATGGACATTATTCAGGATAGAGACTTTTCATCCAATCTTCACTAATTGTGCACAGTTTGTCTATGAACATAAGATTACGGGTAAAGTCGAACATAGGCATGTTCGGGCCAAAAAACCAGAGTTATTGCCCCTTTTGTGTGGAAAAAAAATGTCAACAAGTTATCAATGATTGGCATGCACACACGATTTTTTATTCAATGTTGACCAAACTTTCACAGTTTGCATATATCCATAAAAATTGATTGATGAAATTTGATTTCCAACAGTTGCAAACCTTGCGTGCAGTTATTTGTACGTGCAACATTAATGGCTTCAGAGCCTGCATTAACTTAATTTATAATCATTGGACAGAAAATTATAAAAGAAAAAGCAAAACTTTACCTTATAGCACAGCCATCGCAATTATCGCATTGCAATTAGGTTTCCAAAACTGTCTGCGAAAAAGACATCAAAATCTACTGTTTCTTCATTTTCCACAATTGTCACTGACTTAATGAAAAAGGTTAGATAAGAAAAGCGAGAAAAATTTGAGAACCATCAGCAAAAACACCGCACATCCACTACAAAACTCGTACTTTGCATGTACCGATGTTTTAATGAAATCGATCCTATCCCCGTTGGCGTAGTGTTCAGATACCTTTATTTTCAAACCGGTCACAACAGTATGGTCTTCATCTGTACCAGTTCTCAGGCGAGCGCTTTGGTGCAACATGGCCCTCTTTGATATATAATTCAATTGAACTTTTTGGGGTCGTTTTTGCTGCCGTATAATAAGTGTCAGAGATATGTAAATTAAAAACTTAAATGAAAATAGAAAAAAAACTAATAATCTGATAATTTATGTTCATTGGCCAGTGCATTAGATCTAGATGGTGATCGAGATCACCACCAATATTAAATCATTTGCCCATGGCTTGGATCTATATTGTGATCCAGATAATCACCAAAATCTAATCACTTGTTTATTGGACCATGCATTGGATCCAGACAGTGATCCAGACCAGCAACAAAATCTAATGATTTGTTCATTGGCCCATGCATTGGATCCAGACAGTGATCAGATCACCACCAAAATCTAATCATTTGTTTATTGGCCCATGCATTGGATCCAGGGTCCTTATTTCAGAAACATCTTAAGTAAAATCATATCCTTAACCAGAACATTTCTGTAACATTTTATTCCACAACACCATTGTGCTTGGTATTTATTAGTTTTAAACTGATTATTTATTATTGTATACTTAACAGTAAAGACATTCACATATGTATAAGTATATGTATGTAGTTTTAAACATATTACATTACAAAAGTTTGCACTGTGGTGTGTCAGTATGGTCCATATACCATGATCTAGATCACCATCAAAATCTAATCCTTTGTTCATTGGCCCATTTACAGGTGAATGCAGAGCTGGAGGTGCCGCCCACCCGGGTGCTGCAGCTGGAGATGAACCCACCACGTTGATGGGCCCCATCACACCCCCCAGACAACACATCTGTACCTCGTACCCTTTACCAGCCCCTGGCAGTAATAATGTGACCTGTTACAATGCGTCTCAATCTTCACTTGCTTTTGGACTTTTGTCTAGTTTGATTTTGACTGAATAATGCATCTGAATTTTTACATGCTTTTCGACTTCTAATTTGATTTTGATTGAAAAATGCATCTGAATTTTTACCTGCTTTTCGTCTTTTGTCTAGTTTGATTTTGATTGAATAATGCATCTGAATTTTACCTGCTTTTCGACTTCTAATTTGATTTTAATTGAATAATGCATGTGAATTTTTACTTGCTTTTAGACTTCTGTTTAATTTAAGTTTGCCTGAATAATTCATGTGAAAATTTTACTTACAGTTCTTTTCGAATTGTCTAATTTAATTTCAATTGAATTGAATTTATTTGATTGGGGTTGAATTTTTTTTTCCTCTTTAATAAATTACAAACGAAACGCATTTTCTCCATTGGTACGCTATTATGCACTGGACAAGTTAATCATATTAATACAAGTTTATGCATTTGACCATTTTTTAAACTGATTCTTCATTTTGTATACTAAAAAGTGGTACTAATGGTATGCATTTTAAAACAATAGGTTTTGCCTTTTTGTTTAAAGTTACTGTTTTGTCATTCGTTTTTAATAAGTGAGTGACTGACTTCCAGTATAATAATGCTAACTGTACTTTTGTTAAAAACACATTGCAGCAACACTGTAAGAAGTCCTACAGTTATGTCTGTGCAGTTCCTGCAGTTTTGCTGTACCACTCTCCCACACATGTTGACAAACATTGTCATGCTCTTAAAAAACTGCAAAATTCATGTTAGCGTATTTGTTGTGTTATGGTACATTTTTTATGTGTACACCACCAGTCCTCTGTAAAACAATGCTGTATATGGCAGATCCTTCGGCTGGCAGTGAGCAACAGCTGTTGTTGTTCTTATTCACATGTTTGTGTTGATGTTAACCAGCTGTGGACATTCTGTTTGGAAGTTCAACTGAGTTCAACATACATTACACTTTAATATGAATTTGTGTCAGCACTACAGTTCATTCTTAATGATTTTACTTGTATCAAAAATATCTGCTTACTGCATAACTTGTGTTATCGGTCTGTTTAGGTCAAATATTGACTTAAACCTTTGTACATGTATTTCATAAAACCATTTCTCACATCTTAATAACATAATGTTCACACACATGTGATAGTATCTGTCTTAAATACGAGTGTTTACATGTATTTGCCACAACTTCCAGGTTTCTTTGTAACAAACATATTCACCTTTTATTAAGATTAGCAGTAATAACAAATACAATCATGTTTCAGAAAGAATTGATAGATACTAAATTGTGTAATGCAACCATATAAGAAATTCTAATAATCTGATTTTGACAACATTTTTTTGTGAAGCAATGATGTTGAAAACTATGTGATGCAATGTGGTCCAACTCGGATGTAGTGTTTGTATAGTTTTGCTCAATGATTTCCAACTATACTCTGCACCCATATCCACAAATCTAAGTCAAAAGTAAATTTCTTAAAATCATAAAGTCTGTGGCTGGGTCATTTAAAGTATATTTTGTGTTACGTAGTTTTAATCTGATAGAGAATCAACAAATGCTTCTCATTTAACCATAGTTCAAGTATAACATGTTGATTTTTGCAATGAAAATTGTATTTGAAGTTTTCAGTTAAATATGACTTAAATGACGATTTTCCATAGAAGCTTTGGAGATGAGGTCCCTAGAGGGACAATATTGTGGTATGTCACATTATTATTGTCAGGGGCAAGATTTACACATGTGTTGACTTGGGGGTGTGATGGGTAGAAATTAAAGCCACATTTTCAATAACTTTTTTCAGGAAGCATTGGCCCTTTTTTTTAACTCAATACAAATTTTATGTTTAATTATCTGTTATATACTGGCTTGTCCAAAGCATTTTGTGAAAAAAAAAGTCATTTAAAATGTATGTGATATTTTGTGGAAAAGTATTAGTAATGTTGATTTAAGTATTTATGGACAAGCGTCAGTGTTTTATATATTATATATATACACGTGTCTTGTATTGGTATTTATTTAATATTTTATCAAATAAAACGAAAGAAACATCATGTGTACTTTGTATTTGAAGCGTCATTAAGTAAAATGCCGTGTTGGTGGTAATGATTAATGAATAAAGTTGCGTAATGATACTCAGTCCAAGTACTTCAGCATAGAGAGGACTGAATTGTGTTTGTTTGGCATTTGGCACTTCTCAACGTAAGGTCGCAGTGGGGCAGTGGATGTGGTGTCTCACTAAAACGCAGACGACAGTAGATAACGTAGGAAAACGCATATAATATAAACAAAGAAGAAAACGCAGACGGCTATCCGAATGCGTTTATATGGTGTTAAATGCATTGTAAATGTTTATTATGTGTGTAACGTTCAAAATTAAATTTTAATTCGTAAAATAGTTATATTTTATTGAACATTTATTTTTATGATTATGTTGTTTAATGCAAATATTGTGAGAGATGTATTTATAAACGAATATATATCGGTTAATCAATATAATGTTATATTTACAGGTTTAAGACAACTTTACGACGTTTTAACAACAATTATAATCTATTTTTCAAAACCCGTATCCCGTCTACGATTTCCTTCTTTGTTTATATCGCATGCGTTTTCCCTCTTTATATCGTATGCGTTTAGCGTCTGCTTTTAGTCAGTGATGTGGATGGGGTGTCCGGCTTGCACTCGGAAGATCGTGAATTCGATTCCTTCACATGCGTTCACGTGGTCTTTCTCACCGAGTACTGGTTCTACCCCAAGAAACGGACTCAAACCTGTCTAAATACGTCTCAGGCTGTTTACACAATCCAGCTAAAATAAGTTTAAACTTAAACTTACAATGTGCATTGAATGTGAAGTTCAGGTTTTAACATCGTTTTTTTTTATATATAAAACTAACATTTTATAAACATATCATATGAAATTGGATCAGTGTAACATTCATTTCGCGCATTCGTTTCTCGGCCAGTGTGTACGGAATGCGGTTAGTGCCACATTGAATGTCGAGTGTCGCCCTTTGACTAACCGGATTCCGTAAGTATGACAGTTATACGGTAAATGCTAATGAAATGCAGACGCGGCTACGGGATTAAGGTAGAGGGGCAGACAAAGCACCTGCCAACCTATACTCGTATATAAATTATAAATGATATAATTTGCAAAACAATGGCATTTAACTTGTGTGAATTGTAGTTTAGCTTCTGTGCAATATAACATGATAAGAACGCTGATCAACTACTATTATTCTTCGCTGAAGAGAATGTGTAAGATATTGTGAGGTTTAACGAATTGATATTTTAGGACAATTTTACGACTGCCCCGCCCCTACTAAACGCGTACCTGATTTTAAATACAAACACAGTATATGAACACAGAGAAGTTGCAGACTGCGACGCCGTTATTAGCAGGGTGTGTCGGATTGTGTTTCATAAATCAATTTCAGTGTTAATTGTACTTACGTGTGTATATATACCCTCTGACATGCCAACGATGTATGCACTTGTCAATATTCCCCCACCGGGGGGCGGGGGGCTCACCCAGGGGATTTGACTCTTTTTGGGTGGGTGGGGGGTAGTCTGATTCCCACAACAGAGCAACAGAGCCAAGCATTTTCGTCTAAAATCCCTCAGTGGGAGATGCTTAATTGTGTATCTTGTGTATCAAAATGGCCCGGCAGCCAATAGTACCGGGATCTAAAATCCAACCAAAGTCTACTTTCCCGGGACCCGGAATCATTTTGCGTGTCAATTTCCCGCTGCCCCCCTCCCCCCCCCCCCGGGGAAAAATATTGATAGGTGCATTATTGCCATAAATTGATTGAAGAACACGTCATTGGCAACGAAATCCATATGTTTCAATTATTGTGAGGTTGAATGTTGGACGATTTCCGCGCCTATAAACGTTGTTACTGCGGCGCATCGACAATTTAAGCAAACTGGATACAGCAGAATATGTTCTCGTACCGACATGGAGTCTATAGTTATCGGGTTTTACATTGGTTTTACATTGAACCAGTTCCTGGACAAGCCAGTTCAAGGGACTTATTTATAGATTTTCGTAGCGTTTGAAAAATTTCCAAAAGTATTTTATTTTCAAAAACTAAAGCATCACCACAAATTACCGACTTGAATATTCTAGCGAGAACTCAAAGCATAACAAAGAAGAAAGTATGCTTTTTTTCAAAATCAATATTATTCAGCAATTAGATAGGCTACCATTTAATATACCGAGTAACTTTATATATATTGTAATATGTGATATTTAGATCATTTATTTTCTCAATTTGACACAATTCCCAATCGCAGCAAAGTACTTTTCCCAAAAAGGTCAGAAAAAGGCCTGTACGTTACATATAATGTGCTATATACAATGTAGATTATTTATTGATCAGAGCTTACGTGCTACAATTATATAAACAACCCAAAACTAGTCAGACTGTCTACCAAAGATCATACACTATTCAATTATTGAACAACATAATACAAATCATAATATCGATACGTAATAACATGTACATATTTTTGTTCATATGTTGTCCTCGAGGGATGTCTAAGGAGCGGTCAAAACTCCGAAACTAGCGAGTCATCGACGGAAAAACAACTCTCTTCGTACTGTATTGGTCGTTAACGCAGTAAGAAATATCAAGGTGTTGTTTCTTTAAAATATGATGAAACATTGATACAACTGGCGATACTTAAAGGAACATGCTCACTGATAGACGAATTGACAATTTCCTTTTTTTATCGCAGATTCCCAAAATAACAGAAAAATGAATATAAAGTAGCGAAATAGCACTAGACTGACATAGACATATATTGAAAATAACGTTTCGTTGACAAATAATCATCAGTCCACTGTTGAAATGGATAACATTTAAAAGCGTTTGTAACGTGACACAATTGAATATTTTGGAGAACTTCTGTAGTTATCGTTATAATTGCTGAAAACACGTGTATAACTTAGATCAAGTAACAACTACACGGAAATGTATATTAATCAGATTGGTCGAGGGGTTTGTACGTGTGACTTTTAATCCGGAGGTCGTAGGTTCAGTTTTTTTCCAGTTCAGATATTTAAAGGCATATTTACCGGTAAAAGGAAAGACAAACATCTGTGAACAGGTCCCTTTTATAATGTTTGCTATTAACCACCTGTTTATGTTTTCGCATTACAGGGGCGTAGCCAGTGTTGTACAATTTATACGCACACAAGAAAATTCATTTAGGGGGAGGGGTGTGCCCCTCCCCCTGGTGGGGGTCCTGGTTAAAAACAGAAAATACGGAAGGAAATTGTGCATTTTGTGGTTCCTTTCTGGCGTTAAAAATAATTATTTTCTAGTACAGAAACTTATTTCGATCACGTAACATCCATGGATTTGCATCGACAGTGTCTTAAACAATTTAATATGTAATATATAAAACGGAAGTATATTTTACTGAATGCTGCGCTTTTTTTTAATTACGCACGTGCGTATTCTTCGTATAGTGCGCTACGCCCGTGCATTATCGCATATTTGCATAACATATTCACAACCGACAACATTAAACATTAATAGTGTTTGAACTCGGACATTAAACAAAACTCGAAATAAGTACAAAACTTTAATATTCAACAGGGAATGTGTCCGTATTAAAAATACGCGGACACGGATATGTTTGCGGAAACAGCTAGATGCGAAAGCGGATATAGGGTAAAGCGATCTAACACGTGCAGTGATCATTTTTCATGTGCATCCTGCAAATTTTATGCATAAATTTGTTTAAAAAACAACAACAAACAAACGACATAGTTTGTATTCTATGTCAAACATCAGGACTCATTATAGTATATTCCTTCTCGGAAAATAAGGTCAACATAGGCAATAATTATCGTGACGCTTAATTAGAATTAACGTGTCAATCACAAACAAATGTGTGGTAAAATTAGACATTATGTTTGCATATTTCTTTGTAAAGCGGTGTGCCTTCACCTTATATGATACTTCATCGTGTTTACCCACCAATTAAACTGTTCAACTGTATTCTCGCGCGACTTAAACTTTTAGTAAATATTTGGAGCAAAAAACAATTTACAAAAATTTTCTTTCAATAAAATGCTATAAATTGAACCTTTTCACGAAAATAACAACTGGAAATTGTGTTTAAAAGTAAAGTATTCGTCCTTAAATTATTCTGTTTTTCAATGCACCATGCAGCCATCTTGAAAAATTACGTCATCGGTAATCTCGCGGTAAAACTTTTGTTTTGAAATAAGTTTGCTGTTAGTGTATAAACGAACACAAATACACTTTAAATTGTTGAATTGTAACCTTAAACACATATAACAAAACTATAATTTGAGTCTTTATTTATATTGACTCACGCAGACGAAAGTGTAGACATTGACCCCCTAATTTCTACCGATAGCCGCAAGTTGATACGAAAGTTATTTATATTTATGGTTTCAAATCATATTACTTGTTTAAATTCGAATGAATGAATTTTTAACTTACTATTTTCTTAAAGAAAACCAAAAATATGTTAGATGTTGACAATTAAGCATGAACATCCGAAGATAAACAATTACCGCGAAAATAGAGATACCGCGAGAATACCGATGCCGAGTATACACATGACATCCACTTTGCACCAATATGGTATCTTGTTACATGATGATTGTGCCACAGTATTAACTCTGTGTTTAGTAAACATTTAACAAATGTTACTTACAATTTAATTAGCATCCCCAAAATACATCGGCTTTGATCGTTTGGAAAATTGTTTCACTGCACGTGGTCCATATTTGGACTAACAATGGTAGATTGTAACCTTTTTTTCTCTGTGAGAACGCATGCGTGAAATTGTTTACCTGTATACATGTCACGTGACAAATATAATAACCAAGATGGCCACCTCACAATTAATTAGAACTAAGATTTTGTGAATTTGCTTTGATAAACAAGTGAATAACTTTAAACATGATTATTTTAACTGGGCCTGACGTTAAATATATGCTTCGTGAACAGGAAAGTCTTGATCTCTTAGCAATTTTCTGAAGGTCATACGAGCTGTCAAAAGGACTTTCCATGTTGTTTACATAATTCTTAAAATAGATTGGTATGTTGTAAACAAACAACAGGACTTAATCGGTTTACAATAACAAAATATATTCTGACTTGTTAATGTATAAAACAAATGCGAAAAGTAGAGTTGCGAGTGCAAATCTACACATGGTGATTCATGGGAAACTATTCGGTAGACGGGATGGATGTTCTTTTTTTTTTGACACGTTAATTTATTTTATTATTGAAGTAATTTAGTGCTACAAGTGGTTTTCCTGAGCGGTGTGGAACAGTCAGAATGGATAACCGGAGGATCGGGGAGTATCTCGAGGCGCCAGGGTCAGACATTGTAAAACAGGGCACCCTGAAAAAACTAAAGGTATCTACGATTTCTACGGTCAGTGAGAACTCATCAGACATTATATACTCCATATACCTATTACCGAGATATCCCTATTACCGGGAATTTCCAAAAGACATAAATTTCACCCACAGTCCATCCCTTTGTTAAAATTTTGATGCTAGCTGCAGTCAACTTTGGTCTTGTAAAAGTTTGTTTTCAACAGCATTGTTAAAATAAATTATCAGTTACTATAAATATGTAAAGAGAATAAATTTAAAATTTTAGCAAATGTAATGTAATATGACTGATGTTTTGTACAGTATCATTTATTTAACACTGAACATGATTTTTCTGAATTCTGATCAGCTGATATTCAGATTCTCGGTAATAGGTGTATTGCCAGAACATAGATGGCTTATGACATGCACAAATTGTTGACACAACAGTTGTTTAAACTTGTGATCTTTTTTTGATATATTTGAATTATTTTGATAGAAGAATGTTGTATTGTTACAATACGCCAGCAGTCTTTATTTATTTCTTTTTTGTTATAATTATGTTGCAAGCCAGTAAAAAACTAACATTCCCGATAATTGGTGTACCCATTGTAATTCTATTGTCTTTACTAATGCCCCCCCCCCCCCAAAAAAAAAAACAAAAAAAACAAACAGTTTTTATCTTATCTTCACCAAACTCAATGAAAATGTTTGTGTGCATAATATCACCTTAAAGTGTGATAATCAACCAAATGGTCCCACAAACTTCAGAATTATGGCCCTTGAATTACCCTTAAATGGCTTTCTATACATTTTCGCTCTCAGTGTCCATCTTTGTCCACATAATATCTCAGCCAAGTTAGATATATACCAAATCACCACAGGAACTGCATAGTAACAGCTCTTGAATTATCAAAAATTTGCCTTTTTAGCTGTATCTGATTTAAAGTACAACAGGTTTAATCCGATCTTCACCAAGCTTGAATAAAGATTGCTTTTGACCTACATGTAGAGGGGGCTTATTTGATTCACACACAGTTCTTGTTTTCATTATTTCTGTTCAAAATGTTTGACTGTTATTGTGTTAATTTTTTTTTTTTTAACTGACAATTGCACTAATACTTTTTAGCTCACCTGAGCATGAAGTGCTCGGTGAGCTGTTGGTATGGGGACGTCTCCTGCATCGTCTGTGTGCCGTCAACAGTTGGGTTCGTTCTCACGCTGGAGATTTCACTTTTTATACAATCTTAACCAAACTTGCACAGTGTGTGTATGACCATAAAATCTGAAATGGGATTGTTATTAGGTCAGATCACCCACTAACACTAGAGTTTTTGTCCCTTTTGCATGCAAAAAAGTGCAAAAATGTCTTTCCAACAGTTGCAAACCTTGCATGCAGTTATTTGTATGTATGCAACATTGATGGCTTCAAAGCCTGCATTAACCTCATTTATCATCATTTGACAGAAAATTATCAAAGAAAAAGCAAAACTTGACCTTATAGCATAGCCATGGCAATTATTGCATTGCAACTAGTTTTCCAAAACTGTCTGTGAAAAATACATCAAAATCTACTGTTTCTGCATTTTCCAGAATTGTCAATGACTAAATGAAAAAGGGTCAGGTAAGAATATCGAGAAAAATGATTTGTTCTAACCATTAGCAAACACACCGCACATCCACTACCCAACTCGTACTTTAGTTAGCCAATTGCACTAACCGATGTGTTAAATCAAATTGATCCTATCCTCCTTTGCGTATTGTTCAGATACCTTAATTTTCAAACTTGTCACAACAGTATGGTCTCCATCTGTACCAATTCTCAGGTGAGCGATTTGGGCCATCATGGCCCTCTTTAATTATTCTTAGTCTCATATTACACCTTGTTAAATGTACAAGTAAATTGTAATAAAACTTGTTGATCATGTTAAATTTGATAATCTTCGCTCAGGGATCTCACTAGGATTTTAAAATAGGAGTCCTGGGACTCCTTCCCCCTAAAAAGTAGGAGTCCCAAATAGAAAAGAAATAAAGGTTAAGTATGTGACACACAAGAGGGAATGGAATTTTTACAATTTGTACATTTATACAATATATGACAGTTAAAAATAAAATAATCATCATGATAATAATAGTAATAATTATTCTTATTATTGGGTTATGTAATTATAATGATAATACATAATATTTAATCATTTCTTATAAAACTATATTTTGGTACCAATAATTAATTTTAAAACAGGTAAACTCTGAGCAATTAGCAATCTATGCCAGATGGTCTAAACTTGTTAACTGATTAGCAGGCGTAGTAAAGTCATGATGCGTGGATTACAGTACAGCAGACAGGTACCAAAGCATAAGTCACTGTCAAGTAGTGCAATTGTGAAACAGGGTTTACAACACACACAAAACTTAACAAAGGAGCAATTATTGGTGATATTAAACACCAAATTATGTATTTGCATGTGTTTTACAAATGTTTGTGATCTGTAAAGTCGGCGACGAAAATGTTCGCGGGGTCGCGAAAATATGTGACATTGCAAAATTTTGTACTTACATTACCGCCAGTATTGTTAATTTATCTCTTGTCATGTGTGTTATATACTAGAAAGTTCCTTAATATCTGATTATTGAACGATGCTTTTATATTCCTGTCAAAATTCAGCCCTAGATTTTCGTATAAAAGTTATGTCAAATCAAAAACTCCTATCACCACATTACTCCATTTACTGAGATTTAGAGTTGTTATTCATGAAATTTGATTGGCAATATGAAATAATGAAATCAGCTGAAGCTGTTTTTTATGGAAGGGTATATCCGCCAGTACATTCATGCTTCTAAATGACAATTACATGTTGCTAAATTACAATTGCATGCTTCTAAATTACAATTGCATGTTCCTAATGACAATTACTTGTTGCTAAATGATAATTGCTTATTGCACTGTGTTATTCGTTACTAATTAACTGCAACTTCCATGCGTCCTAGTGTTTCTTTCTATCGGTTACTGAAATTAAATCGCATATTCTTGTGTGTAAATGACAAATGCATCCTCTCCGTGTCATCGTTAAGTGTTTTTGCGAACAAGTTCATATTGCTTTGTATATTTTACTATGTGAATTTGATTAAACCTAGTAATGATAGTTTAGGCATAAAACGATTGAAAGTTTAGCAAGGCGAAAGCTGCAAGCACTTAGCAACAAGAAGTTACTGAAATGCGACTTGACAATTTGTAATATGTCATTCATTTGTAACCGGGAACCAGAAATTCCGGCAGTGTCCGTAAAATCGTTGGGAGATATCTAACTCCAAGCTACTTGTTGACTAGTTAAGCTCCTGGCTATTTCGGTCGAAAGAAGGTCCCGTTGTTCGTCCCGCCTCTGCGAATCAGTAAACGGCCGAGGAAAGCTAGTCTTAGTGAGCACAAGCATGGCGATGTTGAGCTAATACCTTTGTCTGTCAGTTCTTTTGTCAATACGTCCGGGTGCCTGTATGTCACAAAGCATGTCGTATCTATTTCCTTCAACCGTTTTTAAAGAATTAATTGAAAAAGGAGAGTTTTGTGTTCAGTGTATCAGTCCTGGTGGTTTGCGCATTAACTGTCTGCCCGAACGTCTGTCTGTACGGATGACTTTCAGACATACAACGTATCCATCCTACAACTTCTGAATAGCTTGAAGCACTGTCCGGCTAGTTCACTGGTTGGTAGACTCACTTTTCATTTAGGCGGCCCGGGTTAATTCCCTTCTCGCCGCATGTGAGTATGGTAGGTGGTCAACATAGCGGATAGCTGGAGTTTCCTCTTGCACTGCACCCTACACTGTGTACTGAGCCCCCTCCCCCCTAATAGCACAACACCACACCAGAATTAAAAAAAGAACAGTTATGATTCAAAATTCGTCCCAACTTAAATTAGGCAGGGGTGCTGGTACACACCCCGGGTCCCCACGAAATGCAGTGGCGCGGTGGAACCTCATAAACTACGAAATACGCACATTCAGCACACACATACACACGTACGCACGCTCGTACACACACATACACATCAACATACATGAATGCACGCACACACATACACATACACACGTCCGCCCGAGTGTCCGTCCGCCCGTCTGTCAATACATGTGTATACATATATATGCATATCTACTGCTTGGGTTACTCATGAATATTTTATGAAACTGATCATAGAAATCCACAACAACATTAAATCGCAATTATTCGTTTCTGTGTCGTATTTTGTTTATTATTTCATGTTTGTTCTGTAAATAAAATTCTTTTGTTGAAAAAAATATCCCTAACGATTACATTTGACGCGAAATGTACGTTCAACAGAACTAGCTTGGACTCCAAAATTGTTATTATGACAAAAGCAGTCTACAATAACATCTCCGGAAACTATCGAACGTCTAAATTTGCTGTCGAGAGTTGTCTCCTGTATATAGTAATTTGCGCTAGAAAGTCAAATTCTTATCGGTTCCCTGTAATGTTATAATGCATTAACATGTTTAGCAAAATCCATTAGTTAGTTTATCGCTTGTGACAATCAGTTTATCGCTTGTGACGATCAGTTTATCGCTTGTGACAATCAGTTAATCGCTTGTGACAATCAGTTTATCGCTTGTGACAATCAGTTAATCGCTTGTGATAATCAGCAACAACAAAGTAAATGATCATAGGAATACAGACAGGAATAGTATGAATAAACATTTCAATATTGCAGTAGGCAAACAAAAAGGCTGAAAGCACTTGACAATTGCATACAAGAAGCAAGAATTTGGCATTAAGAAGCATGCAGTTACCACGTAGCAGAACGCATATGCATGTAAATAACATTACACTGGCATTAACTGGCGGATATGTATGTCATTCCATTACGAATATCATAACGCAATAGGCAAATGTCATTTAGCAACGTGCATTTGTCATTAGCAACACGCAATTGTCATTTAACAACGTGCAATTGTCATTAGCAACACGCATTTGTCATTTAGCAATATGCAGTTGTCATTATAGCAACATGCAATTGTCATTTAGTAACATGCATGTAGTGGCAGATATACCCTTCCATAGTTTTTCATGCATTTTAACAATGTTGTTTGTTTTAAGATGACAAATATGTTGTAATTGTTCTTAATTGGGGATGCCTTTTGTCACATTTCGGCGATTTCGCACATTCTAATTGACTAATTGGATTAAAGCACAGCAATGAGTGACAATGTAATTTACCAATGAAAATTACCAGTAACTGTCTGGAATGGTGTGGGTGGAGCTAAGGGACTGCTGTGGGCGGAGCTAAAGGACTAGACTTTGACAATTTTAGTGTGTCCTGGGGCCGATATTGATTTTATCGCGACTACTGCCGATTTTACTGCAGGCACTCATGTATGTTTTAAGTAACAGGGTATACGCAGTAAGCGAAAAAGCATGCGTCCCAAGGACTCTTGGCATGGGTTTGACGTGCGTCCTTTTGAAAAAATATGCGTCCAAATACGCTTGATTTAGCGTTTCCGAGATCCCTGCTTAGCTGTCCAGAACATGGTAAATTAATACACAAATGCTTACCTTAAATCATCTTAACAATAAGGTGACTGTTAGTGTAGTATTCAGCAATGGCTGATAAGCCCCGCCTACTCCCGGGTCGGCGAATGAGATGTATATTATATTTTGCACACTTTGTTACATGTACCAGTTGCTGCTTAACACCGATCCCTCTTGGGTGTTGGTTTAACCATTCCTTTAAGGGTCTAGAACAGTTGCCGGTAGTCAGATTGTTGTATGCAACTGTTAGCCTTATGCATCTTGCATTTTAGACCATGAAGAAAAAATATTTTGTCCTGAGAGCAACCAGCAGCAGTGGACCATCTCGGCTGGATTACTTTGACAATGAGAAGAAGTTCAAAGCAAATCATGCTCCCAAACGGTCCATACACCTGCGTACATGCTTCAACATCAACAAGAAAATAGACTGCAAGCACAAACATGCGCTGTCCATATACCTCGGCAGTGAATGCTTCACGGTTATTGCTGACACTGAGGAAGAGCAAGAGGCATGGGTAGACAAGCTGCTAGAATACCAGAATGAGTATCTTGAAAAGGATGAAGCTCCAAAGCCACACTATGGTAAAAACTAACAAAACTTATTCTGCCCCACATGTCCATTTTTGCCGAAATCCGTAGTACTGTACAACATGCATATAGTAAATTATTTGAAATTACGTGGTACACTTGACCATGTATGCTATGGGACAAGCTGGGCAATACGGACAAAATTGATTTTGCCAACCCTGTATGTACGAATTTTTAAACCTAATTTTGGCCCCTGTTAGCTATAGTGTTCAGAATACTGTTACTACTCATACTAGGGCCAGATTAATCATTTTGTTTACCAGTCCGCCGTTTGAGGAGTATATACTATATTTCTATATTATTCTCCCATTTTAAGTATAGGTTGTGTAAACTTTAAATTATATTGAAAATCTTGGGTATGAAATTCAACAGCAGACCTTTATTCATATTAGGCGAATTGTATTTTCTGGAGACTGACCTGAGTATCCCTCCATAACAGTTGCAATTTGTGGCAATGTCTTTCCTCATGACATCATTTCATCAAGTAACATGACTTGTTCTCTAGTATGTTGGTACTTAAGCACAGCTCACACAACATAAACATATTTCGTGATTCACAAAGTTTGGATAATCAAGTCAGAGGCGAGATGACATGGAGTAGACCTGTGTACTGCGTGAAATATCGCGGAGTAATTACTCTGCATCACTCGTCATCTGCTATCAGTTGTACACGCCCTTGAAGTGACTCTGCATATAGATTTATAAGATATGATGAGTTATGGTGCAAATACAAAATTCTGACTGACAGCTAGTAAAATGTTTGTTTCTCTCAAGCTGTACTGTAAGTACCTGATATTCTTATTGATTATGTTGTTCTGTTGGTTAAGATTTTGTTTGGCAAGGAGTCATAAAGAAGAAGTCGAAGACGTCTTGCACCAAGATAGAAGGCCCATATCGCCTTTGTCTGGCAAATAAGGAGGTCAGCCTTGTGGAATATGACAAGTTTCATCCATCTTACGTTTTTCAGGTAGGTTGGTAAGTTATTTAATAGTTGCAGTACATAGTGTTGTGTCGCCAGAAAAGGCAACATACAGGGGTTACTCTTGGCGGCGGCGACGTCTGCGTCCCCTTCAGTTTGTGCAGACAATAACTTGAGCAGGTTTTGTGCTATCATTATGAAACTTTATGGACGTGTTTACTGTTAGTAGGCATAAAAGAAGGTCATGTTTGGTTTTCGGCGTAATTGTTCTTATCATACTTGAGTTATGCCCCTTTTTTTAAAAAATAGTTCAAATAAGGCTTGTGCAGACAATAACTTGAGAAGCTTTTGTGCAATCATCATGAAACTTTATGGGCAGAAAAGGAAGGTCAAGTTCAGGTTTCAGCAATTGCTCTTATCATACTTAAGTTATGCCCTGTCAGACAAAACGTCCGAATCGTGGAGTTCTAGTTTATTTAAGCATTACTGTACTTTATGTAAAAATGTATGATGGGTTGCTGTTTTGCACTAATAAATACAAAATAGTAGCCGCATTTTTCAATTTTGCAAAAATGCCTATCCGTTTGAAATATCCCCCCCAACCCCCCTCGAAAATGGGCAAATATACCTAATTTTCAAATAATTTGAAAGAAAGAAAATAGCCATTAGCTATTTTGACTGCTTTTAAGGCTAAGCCCACTAGGATCAGAAATTTTATGAAAGCCCGTGCACTGGTACATGTAGTGTTTGTTGTTTGTTTGTTTGGATTTTTCGCCTTTTTTAACAGTATCTCAGTCATATCAGGGCGGTCAGTTAACCTACTCACACTTTTCCTGGGCAAGCTCAGCCGATCTAAGCCGTTTACCAGTACTAAGTGCACACACTTATGCCAGTAACTGACAACTGCCCTACTTGTTGTTTGTTTGTTTGGATTTTTCGCCTTTTTTAACAGTATCTCAGTCATATCAGGGCGGTCAGTTAACCTACTCACACTTTTCCTGGGCAAGCTCAGCCGATCTAAGCCGTTTACCAGTACTAAGTGCACACACTTATGCCAGTAACTGACAACTGCCCTACTTGAATCAGCCGTTTACCAGTACTAAGTGCACACACTTATGCCAGTAACTGACAACTGCCCTACTTGAATCAAAGGTAGTGGACAATGGCTGTAGAAATAATTTCATGACCAATCCCCACACAAGTTATGTGGCCGGGCTGGGGTTCCAACTCACGATTCCCGGATTGGCAGTCCAGCGCTCTACCAACTGAGCTAGCCAGGCCCAACGCTGGTACATGTAGATAACAGCTTTTGAAAGTTCAGTAATACACTAGTCTGACAGGGCAGCCCGGCTTTTTGTCAGAGGGTGAGGATTGGGACCCAGGCCCTAGGTTTCGGGGAAAATCATTGCAACAAATTTTGGTAAAGTGGAACAAAAATCCAGATGGAAAGTCAAGTTTTGGCAAAAACTGCACAATTTTATTGAAAGAAATTTTGGTTGGGGATTACGCCTTCATTCAGCCCCTGCTATATGAAGTAAAAAAGCCATGCTACAGTGTAAAGATTTGATTATCAAGAATGTGTGTTTTTATCTTGATGTTTTTTTTTCAAACATTATATTGATTATTTACGGGATTATCTTTAAGTGGTAGTGGTACATATATCATGATAGCTAATGATAATACACGTATGTCTGCATCTATATTTATATAATATTGCCTTAGGCATTAAAAAAAATTAAGTTTGTTTCAGTTACATGCCCAAACAAATTAGGGAGGGTGCCCAAACAAATTAGGGAGGGTGCCCAAACAAATTAGGGAGGGTGCCCAAACAAATTAGGGAGGGTGCCCAAACAAATTAGGGAGGGTGCCCAAACAAATTAGGGAGGGTGCCCAAACAAATTAGGGAGGGTGCCCAAACAAATTAGGGAGGGTGCCCAAACAAATTAGGGAGGGTGCCCAAACAAATTAGGGAGGGTGCCCAAACAAATTAGGGAGGGTAGGTAGGTCGGGAATTATTTTTTAATTTTATTTGGTGAATGGTCAACTTGAAGATTCTTAAACTGAATGAATATTCAAAACATATATCTAATATCATAAAACATTGTTTTGAAGTGGATGCTGTTAAAACAAAACACATATTTATCCAAAAAACATTTAATTATTGGAAAAAAGTAAAATAAACATAAAAATGTGACCCACTCAATAGGAGGGATGTACAATCAGCCAATATGCTAAAAATAGATTAACTGATAAGAACTGACCATGGCAACAGTATCTGGTGGGACAAACTTTGTATGACCTGCCTTATATTCACTATAGATTTGTTACAGCGTTGGGTATGAATTTACAATCTAAATGTTTTAATCATTGTAATCTAAATATCTAACAGTGACTAAGGATTGCCTTACCTGTCAATTTGTTCTGGTTTGGTATTCTGAAACTTTCTTAGACTTTATTATTTTAAGTTTGATTTAATAATTTTTATTAAATTATTAATAATCATTTATAAGATTAAGTCAATAGTGTCTTGACATTTAAGAAATGTATTTGTTTTCTCTTACTATTGTAACAGTTAAAATGTCCAAGAATAAGTTTGTTTTTTATCTTAATAATGTTATAGAGTGTTCAACGGATCTTCTACAAATAACAACATTTATACACTTATATTGTCTTAGAAAATTATATTATTAAATATAATTTTCTAAGACAATATAAGTGTAGAAAATTTGTTATTTCTAGAAGATCCGTATTCTGAAACTTTCTTAGAAATAACTATATCTTATTTTAAGCTAGGTTAATTACCTTTTAATTCATTAAGTTTTTATCTAAAATAATTTCTTAAAAAATTTGAGAAAATTTGTCTAAGAAAATAAAAAAAACCCACCTGTTCAAGAATACATATTATATATCATTGTATTGGTTAACAAATAACATAATAAACATTGTATCTAATTAAAGTTAATGATTTAACTTTTTATGTTTAAAGTCATAACTTTTATATCCATTTATTAGACCCAATGTCTATGTTTTAATTTTCAACTCCTAAATTTCATTATATACAGAATGTTTTCTTAAATTATATTCTTAAAACAAATTTCTCTAAGAACTTGGTTAGAGAACAACTAAGAAAATGCATATCTTAGCCAAACAATCAAATAGAGAAAATTCTTAAAATGATTTTAAACCTAAGCACTCTCAACTGTCTATGTTGTTTTACGATAGAATGCTCAGATATTTCAGATATGCAAAACTTTGCTCCAGGTATATCATTTTATGTTAATTTTACAGCAAATATCTTATCAGAAGTAGCCCCAGTTAACAGTTGTTTGTCCGACCTTTCAGGAAAGTGTGCACACCCGTAGTACACATAACAGATATCAGTGACATAGTTGTAAATCCCTCCTATAAAATGTTCTAGGGTCAGGGCTTGTTTCTTAGGGTCGATCGGGTAACCTGAAACAAACATGTGGCGCGTCGTGGGAAAACCGGACTTAATGCATGTGCGTAAAGTGTCATCCCGGATTAGCCTGTGCAGTCTGCACAGGCTAATCCGGGACGACACTTTCCGCCTAAAGTGGATTTATGGTTTATGGTCAGAAGACACTTCATTGAAACAGAAAATACCGTAAAAGCGGAAAGTGCCATCCAGAATTAGCCTGTGCGGACTGCACAGGCTAATCCGGGACGACACTTTACGCACATGCATTATGACCGGTTTTCCCACGACGCGCCTCTTTTTTTTTAACGCCATATCAGCGAAACATTTCAGTAAGCATAAAGAAGATAAGTCACAGTACTGTTCCAAGATTTAAAGAAAATGTTTAGGATCTGTAGATTTTCCTTGCATTAAATATAAAGAGGAAAACAAATCAGCTTGTTCAGAATTTATTTTATTGTGCACTTGAATTGAAAAAATAATCTGATTATGCAAAAATATGTATTCTTTAACAACAAGTACTAGGACGCTCTTTAGAATTTCTGTTAACATACAACAATGTAAGCTCTCTGTTTGTTTCACTAATGCCACCTTTGTCATTGTAAATTGTGATTATGACAACATATAACACTTGGATGGTCTTAAGAAGAATAGTAAATAATCAGTCATGTATATTTTCACATATTTCAGGATTAATTATTTCAAAATGACAGGTATTTGTGCGTAATTGTAAAATCTGACTACTAGTTTGTTAGTGCCAACCTTCCATACTACTACTGGTATACTATTGGTGTATGTAGTATAACTATTGCTGGATATTTGTCCACAGTACAACCCACAAGTGAGGTTGATCCTTGAACACAGAGAGTGTTGTATTCTACCACGGCACGCGGCTAGTGGTGCATAGATATAGAAGGCAAATAACTGTGGGTTATTCTGCAACAAATAATGGGCGGAGCCTAATGTTTTGAAAATAGTTCAGGAAATTCGAAGAAATTGTTCCGTAAAATGCACGTGTTAAAATGCACGATAGCAAATTGTGACAAACAATTCATTTTCTGCATTGTGTAGCACAATAAAACCACACTTGTACTACTCATTTCATACTTAAGTTCACAAAAACATTTTTTTGTTTTGTTAATATGCTTTTAATTTGCGCTTTTTAGCATCATATTTCACTGTATTATATCGATAAGTATGACGTCATTCGCTCATTGTTTATCAATAAAGATGACATCATTTTGAATTGTTATGATGTATTGATGTCACAGAAACGCAAGTGTGAATTCTCTTCTTGGAAAATGGGCGGAGTATAGATAAATTTAAATATGCGAATTTTATATAAGATCGTGTAAATAATTAACGGGTAACAGTTGGTTATTGCGGTAATAACCAACGGTTTGTTGTTCCGATGTTTGTTATCAAACCACTCGGGCTACCGCCCTCGTGGTTTAATTCCTACGCATAGGAACTCCAAACAGTTGGTTATTACCGCAATAACCAACAGTTACCTATCAATTATTTCTTAAATAATCAATTCTTGTAAGGGACACTAAGCACTGGTTCTACCACAGAAAATAACTGTGTATGGGTGCTGTACACTAAATACATGTAAGTGAAATATAATGGGATCTCTTGTATAAAGCTAGCATATCACACAACAATTCCCTTCTATCATCCAGCTGTCCATTTAGCAAAGCAAAGAACACCATTAGAAATATAGGATCTGACATGAGTTGTCATTTCATACCATATTTTATTAAACGAGTTCAGGAATTTTGTTAGTAAGCGAGCCTCGTATCACATGCTTTTAAACAAAAACAACCTTCAAATTTTATCAAAACATGTTGATAGATCCTAAAAGTTGTGTTTTGACCTGACGTCATTTCATGTTGACGACGTCATTTCACCAAAATAACGTCAGTCAAAGTATATGCTGCCAATTAAAACGCTCAAAATGTTATTTTACACGTGTAAGAAAACAAGGTATAGCATGTGATAAAAAAGTGTTTGCAATCTAATGATGCAGGGCTGTCCTAGTAATTTGTCAAAAGCCTGTGGCTTATTGAAATACTTTTGAGTCTGTTTTCTGGATAGAACAAGTACTTGCTGTCTCTTGAGGAAGGCTGTTCAGTTGCTCCCCAAATAGGGACCAAACTCACGACTTCCCTGTGGCAAGGCAGACACCATATCCATTACACCACTCTTATTTGTAACAGTCTAGAATCTCTAGGGTACCAGGCAGTGTGTATGAGCATGTATTTTGTTGTTTCACAGTTTGTGAGCATTCGTCGTTGCGGTCACTCAGATAACTTCTTCTTCATGGAGGTCGGCCGCAGTGCAGTGACCGGTAGCGGGGAGTTGTGGATGCAGGTGGACGATACACTGACTGCTAAAACCATGCACGACAAAATAGTCAGGTATTAGTGAGTACTGACTGCTAACACCATGCACAACAACATACTCAGGTATTACTAACCGCTTAAACCATGCACAATTAAGTACTCAGGTATTGTTACAAAAACAGTTCTATTTGGCGATTGGTACTTGTTACCTTAAAAAATTTGTACCGTACATGTGCAATCAGTGTGCTGATGCAATATGTCATATGTTTTCCAGCATGCTTTTACACAGATTTAATGTTTGACACTTATAGTTTAGTGTGAATGTAATTTTGACTTGGATTATGTTTTTACGCTAGATTAACGCGTAAGTCTTTTATCTCGTGTTGTTTGTTGAACTGCCATTTAACGTTTACGCTTTTTTGACAGTGAAATGGCCTCAGCGAGAAATACAGAATTCCGTCGTCGTAGCAATACGACCGGTGTTTCCCAGCCGTCGGATCACAATAAGATACGAAGCCGTACCACAAGTGACAGTCACCCTACAGGGTATGTTTGTCTCTCAAGGAATCAGTGGCATTTATAATGAATGATGAAGGATTGTTTTTCAAGACCAAGTGTACATTTCTGGGAAAATCATCATCATTTTATAAGTGAAAGTCATACAATCATACGTGGAAACACCTAAGAGTACATCATTGTGTGGTTCTATTGCTCCTGCTTGAACTGGGGCCTCATTTCTGAAACATCTTAAATTTATCTTAAAATATTATTTTCAGTTAAGAACCATTTATTTGCATAATATATTTCAAAAACTATGTTTGATTATAATTAATTTGTGAATTACTTTACAGTCAACTAAATAAGAGTTAACAATTAAACTGCTAATTAAAAAGCAATTAGCACAATATAATATCCATGTACACCTTGAGTTAGATGCTAAAGAAAACTGATGATTGAAACGTTCTCAATAAAATTTTACTTGAGCTATTTCTGGATTACGACAACTGTTGAAGTATTTTCTGCTTGCTACCAGGAGTCCCATTAGATCCAGACATACGCGCTCATAACCCAATTTAACTGTGGCCTTTGCTGATTGTTATACTAATAAATTTGATTTTGAAAAGTTTCATCCCTTGTAACGATGCCATTTGAGTTATTTTTATTACAACATTAAGTGTGATGTCCCTTTAAATATTACCATTTCTTGTATTTACTATGATTTTCAGGAGTGATGACCCTTTAAACAGTGCGGTTGTTGTTTAAATTGCAATGTTAAGGGGATGTCCCTTTTAATGGTGTCTTAAAAAATAGGGGTCACCGGCCTTGTTCCGGAAATATTGGGGTTTAAATAGGATACCTGTCAAAGACCTTTTTTCAGTTTATGTGACTAGCAATGTTCAGTTATATAAAGCGTTCATTTTCAAACAAGGACGGAGATTTTTAAATGCATCTTTGTTTTAATATTTTGTTTGGCAATATCCAAGTGCAGTTTAATGATAAAACGCCCTTTATCTATAGTTACCATTTAAAAAATGTCTTAATGGACACTTAATGAGGTTAATTATGCATTTAATATGCCTTTGAAAACATCAAATAATAATAAAATATTCGAATATCTTTAGTTCCAAACGACAGATTTTGTTGAAAAATTCCATATACATGTGTCATTGTATACTGAAACTAAAACAGTGTTAAAAAATAGGGGTCACCGGCCTTTGTCCGGAAATATTAGGTTTTGAAGATGAAACTTTTTCATTTTGGATTTTGTTATCAATGTTTTAAGTATATGTAGGAGAGCTTTTATTCAAACAAGGTCATGGTTCTTTCAACTGATATGTTTTCACATGTCTTATTTGGCAATATACAAGTGTATTATGATAATAAAAACCGATTTACTTATATTTACTGTTAAAATAATGAATTTGGCTGGACATTTAAGTAGGTCAAATGGGTATTAATAATACCTTTTGAAACGTCACTTATTATGCATCAATATACATTATTCCAAACGACAGATTTTCTTTAATTTTCACACATACATGCACCGATGTATACTTACATCAAATCATTAATAAAACGAATGGGTTACCGAATTTGTTTGGGAAATATTGGACTTTAAATAGGGTACGTGTGTAGCCTTTTTCGTGTTTTGTGTTTACGTAAACAACGTATCAATTGCCAAAATAGAATGAACGAATTTGTTTGGGCAATACATTGTATTCGTGTGGTTTTGATAATTATAATGCTTTATAAACTTTTAACCATTGACTAGAACTTAATGACTTTTACAGATTTATTTTATTGATTGAAATTAGTACCTATAAACAATAAAGAAATAGTGAAGCAAAAGGAGAAATTAACCCAATTATTTTCTTTTTGTTGCGAAAGTCCTTAAGGGAAGTCTGGGAGTAATTTACCACCAGTTTTTGTCACAGGACTTCCAAAATTGCAGCCATGGAAGACAATGTAAGGTTGAAAAAGTGAAAAAGAACATGTTTTATATAAATTTATACCTCGTTTACTTAATTAATTGACATATAATCACTAAATGAATAAGAACTGACCTTAAACGAAGCTTGACTACTCTACTTAATTTCATGTCTAAAATGCTCATGACTTCCACTATCCAACTAACACTTGGAAGTGAGGACAGCAAAATGTTCACCTTAGTGCACGACTGGCAATACTGTAAAACACTTCCAGCTACATGTATTAATGAGTCAAACTTCCAAAATAAGAGGCCAGAAAGTTCAAAATTCCAGTTTTCTGAAGTTAATGAAAGCCCTGCATTATTGTTCTCCACAGGAGCCCCAGAAGAACCAGGCCTGCCCTCACCCGGCCCCAGTCTACCGTGGTCTACTCCAGCAACGCCTCCCATCACAAGCCCCACTACCCACAAAACAGGTTGTCTTAACCGCACCACTGCATTCTAGGTGCCGTACCCACAAAACAGGTTGTCTTAACCACACCACTGCATTCTAGGGGCCATACCCACAAAGCTGCTAAGAAAAAAAATAAAAATTTGTAGCAATTCTTTGGAGCTTCCAATAATATCTAACATTTTGAAATATTTTCTCCAGAAATGTGAAAATATATCTCATTTTCAAATAATTTCGAAGATGTTCCGATTTTAATTGCATATGCATTTCGAGTTTCAGTAATTTATTTGTAATGTTTGGTTTGTTACATTATTATAAATCAATAGAAACATAATACTGAGGCTTAACCTCCCACAGTGCTTTGCAAATGCAAATCCAGTGTATGAACACAATATTTATACATATCTTTTAATTAAGACTTGTAACATGTATGCATGTTATATCAAAATCGAGCAGCATACGAAGACAATATTTACAAACATATTAAATTATTGTACTCTTTAGAAATGTATTCAAATAAGGTTATTTTCAAGCACTTATTCGTATTTTTAATTCCTGTGTGTCCCAGTATTAGACAAAAAATAACAACAGCTGAATTACTAGTTTCAAAAAGAATCTTAATTATCATTTGCTTCTGTAATTTACCTGTTCAAAGATCAATTATTATTAATTGTATCTGAGCTTATATAAAATATACATAAGACATGTCGTGGAAAAACTGGAATTAATGCATGTGCGTAAAGTGTCGTCCAGGGTTAGCCTGTGCAGTCCTCACAGACTAATCTAGAACGTCACTTTCCGGCTACAGTGAATTTATGTTTAGAAAATACTTCCTTGAAACAGAAAATGCCATAAAAGCGGAAAGTGCCGTCCTGGATTAGCCTGTGCGGACTGCACAGGCTAATCCGGGACGTAACTTTACGCACATGCATGAAGCCCGGTTTGCCCACGATATGCCTCATATATTGTTAATTGGACTTCAGTGTATATCAAAGATCAATTGTTAATCGGACTTGAAAGCATGTCAAAGATCAATTGATTATTAGACCTAAGTTCCTTTTAAAGATATATTGTTAATTGTACTTGTTTGCATATCAAAGATCAATTGCTAATTGTACCCGAAAGCATGTCAACGATTAATTACATGAGTGTCAATAAAACACGAATTGTCATCTTTTTATTGGACACAAGAGCGTATCAAAGAACAAGTGTTAATTGGACCTGAGTAAACACAGATCACTTTTTAATTGGAATGTATATCAAACATATTTTGTTAATTATGGTTGTGTGCATATCAAAGATCAGTTCTCAACTGAGCTGTGTGTATATTGATCTTGTAGCCAGTGTGAAACGTTGATTGGGGACGATATGAGGATACGTTCCGGTAGCACTGGCTCCCGTACGTCAACGGCAAGTCACAAGTCAGACATCATCGCCGAGTCTTTAGACTATCTGAATGTAGTGCCTACCTCCCCCACCTTGGTTGACGGGTCCTTCTTGTAAGTTGAAGTGAGGTTATTTAAGTACATTTGAGGCCTGCCTTGGGAAAACTGGGCTTAATGCACATGTGTAAAGTATCGTCCCGGAGTATCCTGTGCAGTCCGGTGCCGTCCGGGCTAATCCATGACGACACTCCGCTTTTATGTTGTTTTTTTTATTCAACAAAGTCTCTTTTAGATATAAATCTACTGTAGGCGGAAAGTGCTGTCCTGGATTAACCTGTGCAAACTGCACAGGCTAATCCGGGACGAAACTTAACGCAGATGTATTAAGCCGGGTTTTCCCACAACAAGCCACATTTATTTTGTTGTATTGAGAGCTAAAAAGCACTTGGAGAGTGCAGACTTCTGCCTAGGCAGCTAATTTCCCCCATGTGTTGTGCAGCTATTTGAGTAATACAGCATATTATTGTGGAAACTTGCCCTATATCCAAATAATAACATATCCTCTTAAAGATTCTTGGATCCAGCTAGTGATCCGGATCACCACCAAAAACTTCATTGGCTTATTTCCAACTTTCTCAGAAAAGTTCATGCAAATCTGTTCATAATTTTCTGCTAAAGTCGCTAAATAACAAACAGACAAACTACAACCGGCCAAAACATATTATGTTAATGAGTAAGCATTTATTTTTAAATCTCGAACTCACGAGTAAGTAGTACAAGTCAGGAGCTTGTAACTTACCTGCCTGAAAATGTGAATGAACCAGATGAAAACTGTTATCAGTGTTAGAAACCTGCTTGTAATTGACAATATCATGTTGCTAATGAAATTAAAACTAGTTCTTGTGGAGTAGGAGATTCAGTATTTCATTTTATGTATAGGTTCCACAAATAAATACCAGTCAGTATATCAGTTGTAAGTCATTGCTTATCTTTTGTTTTACATAAATGGCTGGATTTTTTAAAGAAACAAACAAACGTAGTGCTACTGGTTCTGAAGTTTTTCAACTTGGTTAAAGGGACTTAGTCACAGAATTTTTTTCATTTTTTTTGTGGGGGTGGGATGTCAGAAAATGTCTTAACTGAAAAGACTCGAGGTCTGAACTAACCAATCCAAATAGTCTGTCAGGACGGCACTTTCCGCCTACAGTGGATTTATGTTTAGAAGAGACTTCCTTGAAACAGAAAATACCTTAAAAGCGGAAAGTGCCGTCCTGGATTAGCCTGTGCGGACTGCATAGGCTAATCCGGGACAACACTATACGCACATGCATTAAGACCGGTTTTCTCACGACGCGCCACATATATATCAACATGTATTTTTTTAACGCTATCAATCATTGAAATTAGCAGTTTGTCCAGGGAAGCCTGAATCCTTATATAATTACTTGAAAATGAGAAAGTGTGTGTGTGTGTAGTACATTTTTATAGAGTGCACCGAGATTCTCTGTAATATGGCCATCGCCCCCAGAAGACTTGTTAGTTGGGTTATGGGGAATAGGAAGATACAGAAGACGCCACGTTCCAGAGGCGACCCTGGGTCTTTTAGTGCTCGGTGTGAAGCACCTAGGGTAGTACACTGCACCTCGGTTTAACGTCTCATGCAAAAGACGAGTTAGTAGGTTAGGGTGTAGCGGGGGCTCGAACCTGCGACCTCTGGGTTGTGAAGCCAGTGCGTTACCACTAGACCACGTATCCGCCACAACTAGAAAGTGCTGCAAGCCTGCCTATTCAAAACTGAGAATGCGAGAAAGCTCGGTTCAAAATTCACTAGTGCAGGGATTACGGGCCGGAGCTTTAGACCACTGCGCTATCTAAAAGGTGTTCACCGAAAAGCGTTACAAACGCTTTATAATTGTATCCCTTTCAATCGATGTTTATTCTTGAACAACACATTTATGTCCAATAAATTTCCCTGTTAGGAGTGCTATGTTACTTCAATAGGAATCTGTTACATAAGAAAAGTAAAAAAAAAATGAAAATTATCAATTTGCCAATTTATGAAATGGTTCCTGTAATAAATTCACTGGCACATCATTATGTATGTTAATACATAGCCTTTTGTTTTTATTTATCATAGATAAACCACTTAGATGATATTCATTCACGTTTACATGTTCTTACTTATATCCTGTTGTTTTGTAATACACTTCACATGTCTGATAAATGTAACATGCACATTCAGTAAAGATTACAGCATGAAATCTCCATAATTGTTTCAACTGAGAATGATCAAAACAAGTTTACATGATTCAGTGCATGTGACCTTGGTTTCCAGATTAGTATTGAAATACCGAAATGAATAGTACAGAACGATTAGGGCTTATTTTGAAATGCTAAGTGGTTTTAAAAGATGTTTGTGGGTGTTCATGAGTAAATTATTTTTGCTGTGTATGCCGGGGACTTTTTTCCAGAAACATTTTAAGTTACATCTTATTCTTAACTTAAAACTCATCAATTTGCTTTTTTTTCTTCCATGTGTTCATGACATGGAGCTTGTAACGACTGTTTACTGTAGGGGAATTCACAAATTTATATGAGCCGCGTCGTGAGAAAACCGGTCTTAATGCATGTGAGTAAAGTGTCGTCCCGGATTAGCCTGTGCAGTCCGCACAGGCTAATCCAGGACGGCACTTTCCGCCTACAGTGTATTTATGTTTAAAAGAGACTTCCTTGAAACAGAAAATATCATACAAGCGGAAAGTGCCGTCCTGGATTCGCCTGTGCTGACTGCACAGGCTAATCCAGGATGACACTTTACGCACATGCATTAAGACAGGTTTTCTCACGTCGCGCCACATTTGTTGTTTAAGAAATATTACATTACAAAAAGTGCCACTTAAAGGGACTATGTCATTGAAAAGGGCCTCAAGGGGGCAATTTCTTTAAAGGGACTATGTCATTGAAAAGGGCCTCAAGGGGGCAATTTCTTTAAAGGGACTATGTCATTGAAAAGGGCCTCAAGGGGGCAATTTCTTTAAATGGACTATGTCATTGAAAAGGGCCTCAAGGGGGCAATTTCTTTAAAGGGACTGTCATTGAAAAGGGCCTCAAGGGGGCAATTTCTTTAAAGGGACTATGGCAATTTCTTTAAAGGGACTATATCATTGATAAGGGCTTCAAGGGGGCAATTTCTTTGAAAGGGTCTCAAGGGGGCAATTTCTTTAAAAGGGCCTCAAGGGGGCAATTTCTTTTAAAAAATCTGAAATTTAAATATTAATACTGGTATCAAATAATGGACAAAACAGGGTGTATATTATGGGAAAAGAGTGTACGCAAGCTGAGATAAAAAGCAATTTATAATATGGGTTGTGTTTGTTTGCCCCTTTTCCTGTTTACCTGTTGACGTCAGAATTGTGAGCATTAGGTATAACCATAGTTGACAAACATACGGCTCCTTACCAAGCAGAATACGGCAGTTGGTTACAGCGCTGTCTACTGTAATTTCTTCGAATTGCTCCTAAGCAATGAGTTCAATACCCGCTTGGGGTTTTAATTTTTTTTAGACTTTTTTGTTAATTTTTTTTAATCAAATATCTTATTGTGTATTATATTATTTTTTATTTATTTAATGCTTATGTCGTAGTGAAGTGCATTTATATCAAATGTACTGGGTGTACCGTCTACCGGTGTATTAAGCTTTAAAGCTTTAAAACATGAATAAATATGACTAAACTTACATTTATATTGTAGAATAGTAAATGATATTTACGATAATTATGTTACCGTTCATAATTTGGCACTTTCGTACGATTTTATATTTTCATAAGTGCGACAGTGACCTCTTTGTTGAACCTAGGGTCGGCTATTTTGTTTTGATTACCGGTGCAATTGTAATTATCTCCCTTGTTAGCTGCTGTACTAAACCTCTTGTTTATATGAAAGCAATTATTGACAAACAAAAAAACATTGTTTTGAATATTTGACTTTGCTTTTTCTGTTGTTTTTTTTTCAAGATATAATCAGGATGATATTAATATAAAATTATACATCAAAATCCGATAACCATTTATGATGATACTGTATCCCATGTAATCAATTCACAAATCTAATCTATTTCTATCACAGACTAAAACTATCACAGTCTTTAGTAATCTTGCCAAATAAGAACTGCCTATCCAGAGCAATGGGGACATAAGAACTGACTTCCCCGCCTCGACCATACTCGGCATATCTCGGATAACACCGATAGACAGTATACACTGGTAGACGGTACCCTGGTATAATATGATTTATAGAGCAATAGGAAGCCAATTTTTTGATAACATTGTCCGTTTAAGTGAACATGTTTTAATATAAACTTGAGACGTTTCTGGAATATGGCCCCAGTACTAAAGTTATTACATCTGCTCAAGTTTTTGTTACCGTTGGCAAGTTTGTTTGTCAGTCAGTTAGCATCTTGACACAATTTAAAGGTATGAAAAGATTTGCATTACATATTTGGGGAATGAACAAATGATTTGATTTTATGGTGATCTAGATCACTGGCTTGTCTATGAATCTTTTATTAAAATGATTCTTTATTAGTGGAAGAGAAGGCACGTGGGGTAACCTATCACTGGCAAAGCCATTATCCTAATAAAATAGTACTTTTACGTTGCGTAGATAGTATTAACACATAACAACTGTGTTGACGTTTACAAAAGTAGCCTTTTTTTCATTTTTACAAATTTTTGAAATACTTCAGTGAAAAGGTAATTTTCTGAAATGTTAGTAGCCATTGGCTATATTGGCTACCAGTTAACATCGCTAAAGTTGGCATTTCTGTCCTATACAAAAGATATGTGTATACCATTGTTTAAGGACCAATTTGGGGCAGAAATAGGGCCGCATTCCCCCAGCCCTGGAGTATATGTTTTTCCCCAAAATCTCAACATTTGCCTCCTTGATGTCTTGAGTGTTTGTATGATAGTAAAACCTACATAATAGTCAATTTAAACAGAGGGACAATGCAAAGAAGACGGTATACAACAGGAGATACAATATCTATGAAATAAAACTTTCGTTTTCCTCATTCGGCATGAGTTTTTCCTGCCACCATTACCCCAATGGCTGAAAAAACATTTTATTCTTTCAGAAGCTATGACCTTCCACTTGGTGATGACCAATCAGCTTACCTGCCCATGAGTCCTGGACAGGCTTCTGTTGATCAAAGTTCAAGGTCATCTACACCTCCCACAAAAGGTCTAGGTCAGCCTTCAGTCGATTACATGACAATGTCACCGGATCAAAGGTCAGCAACACCGCCTGCAAGAGCTGGTCAAGGTCATAGTCAAGGTGATTTAAGTGCCACAGGGGCTGACCATCATTCCATGCCTTCAGGTTCAGCAGGTCACAGGTCACTGACCCCTCCAGCCAGTAGAGGTCAAGGTTATGGGTCAAGGTCAGACTGTGGGAGTGACTACATGCCGATGACCCCTGGCACCCCTGAACAGAGGTCACTGACCCCATCTCCAACAAGGCATTTACCAGACCGACCTGGTGAGTGTTTCCCATATCTGAAAGACTTCTAATAAAGAAATGTTTATTTTTAGCTCGACTATTCGAAAAATAGGTGAGCTTTCTTACTACCCCCGGTGTGTATGGAGGCTATCTTGTGCCAAAAATGTACAAATGTTTTTTGTAGAAAAATTTTGTACAAATCGACAAATTACAAATGTAAAGTGGTTAAAAATTAACTAACATTTTGCAGTTTTCAAGATTACACGTGCAATTGTAGAAATACGATTTTATTTTAAGAAATATAATTCCGCTCTTTCGCTGTTAGTTAATCGCAACATGGTTTTGTGCAATTTCTAATGTTATGTTATGGAAAAGGAATCGGTAGAAAACCAAAATCCTATATAATATCCATTCTATTGAATAATTTCTCATAAAAAAGATCTAGCTTTACTTAATTCAATGTTTTGAATATGCGAAAAAGTTCATCTGACAAAGCGACAGTGGAACAACGCAAATGGAAAGTCGCCGTTTACATTTCTCGGTTTACAAAACTCGAAAGAAACAAGTATCGAATTTTGCACATGCCCATATATGGAAAATGTCAATAAGAATGTGGGAGGAGCCTATCGAACGCACGTGCATCATCGGAAATTACCGGATTTAGTGGAAGGTCTACAGTACTGTAGACCGTTTATGTCAAATATTCATTCTAGCAAAGTTACGTAAATACATCCGGACAGTAAGTAAATCCGGACACCGGAAAGAAATATATGTTCGTATTATCTATGGAATTTATTAAGCCATCTATCTGTCTCGGTAATGTAAGATATATTTCAGCAGAAACCACGGCGTTGGTCAATATATATTGCCGCCATAGAGTCTTTTGATGGTTTTTGCTGTTCAGATTTATTCTGAACGCGAATTATTTCAGCTACCACGGCGTATACATATTGACAATTGTTAAAAAAGCTGATATTTGATTCCACAAATGCCTGTGTCGGCTGTGAGTGTGAGCAAAAGCTGTTCTGAGAGTTTCTGTCATACAGAAGACATTAACTACAGTACTTTAATCTGTCACATAACCTAATTGTGACATATTTTAGTTTATCAGTTAAAAAAATTCTTGTGTGTATATTTTATATCAAAAGTAATTGGTAATGTATGTTCATGGCAAATGTATTAATTATATTAAGCTTTAAGAAAAGACATGTGTAAAAATTATAAAAGCGACCATTTCCATTGTCATTATGTTCACTCACAAAAAGCAGTAGGCCTACTTATATCTTTGTGCTAGTTACTAGTATATGGTAATGTTTTGATTCACAACTGGGTATGTCCTGAAAAAAACAACAGCAACAACATACACTTGTACATGTGCAATAATTATGCAAGGTTCTTAAAAATGACATTTAATTGTTATTATAATGAACTTAATATAATAACATGTTCTGAATTTCATTATTTCTATGTAAATTTTAACTGATTTCTGTACAGCCTTGTTCTTTTGGGTTATATAAGGCATGCAACCAAAGGCTTTATTTTAAGTCCCTCTCAGAAAATGTGGAGGGTCTTGAATCGTTTGTCAATATAATTTGACCAGTTGAAATCTTTGTTTGATAGAGAATGCCAATTTATTGTTTTTATTTTAACAAGAAGAAATTACTGAGTGATACCTTTGTATTATTTTTCAAAATACAATTGCATTAGAGAAACATCATATTTATGTTCTTAAAGGCTTTAAAATAGGGCACTTTAGGATACTTTTTTTCTTAATTTAAAATATATTTCCAATTTCATGAAAAAAATAGAAACAGTCGTTGAGACAAATACTTATTTCTGTGGAACTTTTTTGTTAAAGTTCATGCATTGGATCAAAAGCGATGAGAGGAGTTATTGGCACTGTGATATTTACCAAAATCAAGTAACAGATTTGCTTCTAGCACATGTTGGGCCCTACACAGAAATTGAGTTAAGCACATATACAATGTACATTAACAGTAGGTCTAAATATGTGTTTAGTGACTCATTCATTAGATTAATTACTCTAAGCCAGTGTTTCAGAGCTGTGCATTAGCTTGACTACCAACTTGTCCTGTCAGGCAAGTACTTTGAAAATTAACTTGCGCGATTTGTAGACGGAGCTTTGATTGTACTGGTAAACCATTTCATGGCCAAACTTCATCGATTACATTAATTTGCATACGGTGAATCCAGAACAACACCGGAGAAAATTGGGGGCGGGGAGAATTCTTCGGAAAACTCCGTAAGCATTTCCTTATATGGAAGTCAGTGAAATTGCAACTTGCGATTTGTCATTTCCGAATCGCGATTTGTCATTACCGAATCGCAATCGGTGAAGTGTGAAAGTAAGTTGGTCAGATGCCAAAACTTAATCGTTATTTTACATTTTCATAAGTACGTTGAGAAGAAATAGAAGTGCAGGGTAATAATGCGAGTGGTCAAAATAAAGAACTGTATACTGATTTTAATGTTTCCAAATGTAAAGGACTGCTGTCTTATTAATTTTTATGTAGATATCTAGTTGATAATCAAGAATTCGATTTGTTTTCACAATAATGTACTTTTCTTGTTTGAAAATAGAATTTAGATGATTTACTTTCTTATTTTAGAGAATGGATTTTATACATCTGAAAATTCCGCTTATATTTCTATGTTTGTACATCATTACATTTTTGGCACAAGATAGCCTCCATAGGTGTGGGCGTCCACGTCCGCGTCTGAATTTGGTAAAAGTTTATATTCAAAAGTCTTGTAACTTCAAAACTACATAAGTTATTCACTTGAAACTTCGAATATACCTGTGTCATCAACTCCAGTGTCAGGGGCAACATTCCCCATAATTCTGTTTGTATTTTGACATAGTTATGCCCCTTCTTCACTTAGATTTTCTGGTTAAAGTTAATATTCAAACGTTTTGTAACTTCAAAACTACATAAGTTATTCACTTGAAACTTGGAACTAACCTTTGTCATCAACTCCAGTGTCAGCGGCAACATTCCCCATAACTCTGTTTTGTATTTTGACAGATTTATGCCCCTTGTTCACTTAGATTTTCTGGTTAAAGTTTATATTCAAAAGTTTTGTAACTTCAAAACTGCATAAGTAATTCACTTGAAACTTGGAACTTACCTTTGTCATCAACTCCAGTATCAAGGGCAACATTCCCCTTTATTCTGTTTTGTATTTGACAGAGTTATGCCCATTTTTCACATAGATTTTCTGGTTAAAGTCAATATTCAAAAGTTTTGTAACTTCAATACTACAAAAGCTATTCACTTGAAACTTGGAATATACCTTTGTGATCAACTCCAGTATCAGGGTGAACAGTCCCCATAACTCTGTTTTGGATTTTGATAGAGTTATGTCCCTTTTTCACTTAGATTTTCTGGTTAAAGTTAATATTCAAAAGTTTTGTAACTTCAAAACTACATAAGTTATTCACTTGAAACTTGGAACTAACCTTTATCATCAACTCTAGTACCAGGGGCAACGTTACCCATAACTCTATTTTGTATTTTGACAGAGTTATGCCCCCTTTTTACTTAGATTTTCTGTTTAATGTTGATATTCAAAGTTTGGTAACTTCAAAACTACATAAGTTATTCACTTGAAACTTGGAACTAACCTTTGTCATCAACTCTAGTATCAGGGGCAAAATTACCCATAACTCTGTTTTGTATTTTGACAGAGTTTATGCCCCTTTTTCACATAGATTTTCTGGTTAAAGTTTATATTCAAAAGTTTAGTTACTTCAAAACTACATAAGTTATTCACTTGGAACTAACCTTTGTCATCAACTCTAGTATCAGGGGCAACATTACCCATAACTCTGTTTGTATTTTGACAGAGTTAGCACACTTTTTACATAGACTTTGTGGTTAAAGTTTTTGTTCCAAAAATTTATAAACTATACAAGGCTTCACTTAAAAATATTGTATTTTAACAAATTTATGCCCCTGTCACTATCCAAAACATATACCAACTGAAATATTTTGAATAGTCGAGCGCGCTGTCCTCTGACAGCTCTTTTTTTTAAAGTTGTTATTTGGCTGATAAACAACAATTTGGAGTTCTGATGTGTAGGAATTAAACCATGAGAACATTAGTCTAAGTGGTTAAATATACCGCCTCATAATTATTTATCGTTGTTTATTAGCCGATAAACAACAACGCAAACATGATTGCGATTTTAACATGACCTGACCACATTTATTCAATTTCAATGCAAGCTATATTTAACAGTTTTTTTCGGGTTGTTTATTGGTAATTTTGACAATGTTGAATTTTATTTTTTGGCTATAGAAAACTCTGCGCGTTTCATGTTAGAACAACTGATAAAAAAATGTTGATGATTGATATTTTCTATGTAAAAGATTAATTAAATGAGAAGACCAATCATTGAAATAGACCAATTGGGTTTACCCATGAATAGTTTAAACTCCTCCCCAGCTATTGTTAAAGGATTAATTTCCATTCATCGAAAATCACAAGCATTACCACATGCTCATTTGAATATCACAAACATTATGCACGTCCTCTTTTGTATGAAATTGTTTAACCACTAAACACGTGATATCCGAGTGCGATGATTGGTTAATATTGCAGATTAATTTGAATATGATTGACATTTGTGGAAGCTTCTATTAGCACTTTGGCCAAGCATGCCCAATTTCTTATATTATTGCTTGAGAGCAAAAAAATGTTACAAGCCAGGCTGTATAAAATTGAGATTCTGAGCGAGTACGGTTCAAAATTTACCAGTGCTTCACTGAACGGCTTGTTCTAAATTAAACCATTAAGGGAAGTTTGGGAGTAATTTACTCCCAGTTTTTGCCACAGGACTTCCAAAATTGCAGCCATGGAGGTATCAAAAAAATGCTTAAAACTTCCAATATCCAACACTGGGAAGTGAAAGCAAGCCCTTGTTGGAATTCCAAATTTACAATAGGTCTTAAAAAACAACATGGAGTGCGAAACATGACTGAAGTAAAATAATAACTATTCTAAGAGTAGTTATATTTGGTGTGAACATTGTGATGTACATATTTATTTCGCAAAATACTGTCAAAACTTCCAAATATTATGAGCAAAACTTCAAAATCAGAGACCAGGAAGTCTCCCGTTTTCAAAAGTTAATGAAAGCACTGCCAGTGTCTTGATATACTTCTTGCTATGATTATTTCAATAATAAGATACTACTAAGGCCTATATGCACCAAATCCATTCTTAGACTTAAGAATAGAGTTAGACTAAAAAAAAAATCTTTGGATGTTCACAAACATGATGGTTCCAATGCTGCTTATGTCATTAAGTGATTGAGAGTTCATTCTAAATAAAGAATGACATAATTAGAGTTTGTGAAAGAGTAAGATTAAAAATAACAGCCTTTTTAGAACAGAACATTTGTAACAATATTTTTATGCCCCCCACAAAGTGGGAGGCATTATGCGTTGCACTTGTCCGTCTGTCTGTCCCAAATTTTATGTGCTCAACTCTTCTTTTACTGCTGGGCCGATTTCGCTAAAACTTTCACAGATGAAAAACCTTAATGTGTAGATGATAGTAAAGGAAGAAATTTTGACTGAGACCAATTTTGGCAGAATTATGGCCCTTTGTAGTATTTTCCACTATAGAATTTGTGTGCTGAACTCCTCTTTAACTGCTGGGCTAATTTCGCTCAAACTTTCACAGCTTAAGAATCTTATTGTGTAGATGATCGTTAAGGAAGGAATTTTGGTTGAGACAAATTTTGGCAGAATTATGGCCCTTTGTAATTTTTTCCGCTATAGAATTTTGTGTGCTCAACTCCTCTTTAACTGCTGGGCCGATTTTGCTCAAACATTCACAGTTGAAGAACCTTATTGTGTAGATCCTAAAGGAAGCGACCAATTGCGGCAGAAATATGGCTCTTCGTTGTTTTTTTCCTCTATAGAATTTGGTGGACTCAGATCCTATTTAACTGCTGGGCGGATTGCGCTCAAACTTTCACAGATAACAACCTTAACATGTAGGTGATCATAAAGAAAGGAATTTTGGCTGCAACCAATTTGGCAGAATTTTGGTCCTTTGTCCTTTTTCCGCTATAGAATTTATATGAAAATTAATTTGTGAAGGCAAAAATTTGCGTTGACGACACGCCCTTTGTGCCCAAACATGCATCGTGGGGGCATCCATGTCTGTGACACATCTAGTTAATTCTTACCTCCTAAGTCTAAGAATGAGATAGTGAATACTTGTAGCCATGACAGGTTCGGCCAGTTCGGAGGGTCATGAGTCTGCAGGGGGCCGAATGGACACCTACATGATGATGCAGCCTGGGTCCATGGTGAACAGCCCTAGCCAGGGCCAGATAGACTCCATGTCCACCGCCAACAGCAGCGGCTATGTGACCATGACCCCGCCCGCTATGAGCTCTGGGAATGGGTACATCGACATGACTGCTGGGGCGAGAGGTATAGGCAGTGTGATTCATTGTCATTGTTATTGCTTCTCGATGATGATGATGATGATGGTGATGATGATGATGATGCAGATTATAATGATGATTACGATGGTGGTGATGATGAGGATGAAGAAATATCGCCTCAAAATTACTTGGCAATTTTGGAATCAAGCTCTTTTCAGTTACCACTCTGCATGTTTTTACGTACATGTAGATACGCAGAGTAATTACACAAATTGAACATTCTGACTTAACGTCATATGTTTATTTCACTTGGGCAGTACTGTACTATTCCTTAATTATAGTATTGCATTTTGTGAAGATATACCACATGTTACTACTTGCCGATATACATGTATGATAATATGCTACGTTCCATTCCAGCGATGGCAGATCTGGGCCCAGGCTACATGGTGATGGACGGGAAGTCGTCGAGGGTTACAGCCCCTATCGCTATCCGTATGGGCAAGGAACAGGGCTACCTAGACATGGTCCCTACCAGTCAACCCCTACCTACAGTCAAAGAGAGTGGAAGTACGCTTCTTTATAATGAAATTGGGGTGTTTGTTTAACAAAAAGAACATGGCCAGTGTCATAGATAAGCGGAGTAATGTTGTAAATTCTCTGGTCAAATTTGGAAATTGCCAAAAATGTAAGAGCACGAAATATTATTATTTTAGCTGATATTGGGGCTGTCCATAAACCTGTGAGAGGTTTGATATTCTCGATGTAAAAAAAGTTATACTCCATCCATACCAGTCATTCAAATAAGCAGTTGGACTAAATTGTTATAGTACTTGAGAGTAATTTTGTAAATTCTCTATTAAATTTGGCAATTTTCAAAAACATAAGAGCACAAATGATAAATATCTTATTTGATTTTGAGGTTGTCCGAAAAACACCTATATTGTATATGTTTACTTTATTCATTCTTTTGAACTGTGCAATGAAAGTATTCAGCATGATTATTATAGGGAAAGATCTAGGATCAAAAGAGGTACAGGGTGCTGCTCAAAAGGAGCAGGGTGGAAAGTCAGTCCAGTTCTTTGGTATTTTCTAATAAATTGGTAAATCCATGGTATGTATCAGTTAAATGCATCTAATTAAGGTTTTTATTCATTTACCATTCAATATTGGCAAAAATGAATTGAAATTCAAAGATATTCAACATTTCTGTGTTGACTCTCCCAGAGGGGCAGCAGGGGGGAACCAAAAAGGAGCACGGTGCAGCACCCTGCTATTTCGCTCTGTATCTTTCCCTACTATGGAAATACACACCCGATGATGATATAAAGTATGTTTAAATGTGTTCATGCACTGTCGTCGTATGAGCACTGGATGTCCTCCGGTCCAAAGCCTTCAAATTCATCATCATCGTCGTTGTTCAAACTGTTAATAGGCCTTTTGCGACGTACGCCAGCTGCTGTGAATTGAGCGACCCCACTTTACGACATCAAACGGCTTTTGGCACAATGTATAATAAGGTGTTTATTGATAAACAAAGGATGTTTATTTAACAATTATTGACTGAATATCATATTGTGCGCCTTGTGTGCTCACACTTCGGTAAGACACTTCGTAATTATTTTACGTTCCGGTACCCCGTTTTCTTGAGTATCTTAATTTTTGGCCAAATTTTTTACGGATTTTTTTTGGTATCTAAATAATCGGCCGCAAATTTTTTTTATTATTTAGGTCATTAGGTGAATTACGGTATTATGCATGAGTTATGGTTTTGCAATGAACTTGAAATGTGGCTTTGACAGTTTTTGGCATATTACATATATGCAGTTTGTCATTTTAGTCTCTATTAAGACATATCTAGTAGTGCTTATATCTATTCCAATTGGTAGAGGTACCAGTATTTGGCCCAATTGTATTATTACATTCATTCCCATCGATTATGCTAAGGCATAGAGGGCTATACCAAAGTTAGCTTCAGTTCATTGCAAGAATTTTTTTTTTGAAATAATGTTCTCTTTCTTAGTTATTAGAAATAGTTAACATATCATCATACAAACAGCAATTTCATAACATATTAGTTTTAAATTGGTGAAAATATACATTTTATTCAGAGCAAAAAGGATTGAATAATGTCAGTCAGATTCCAATTTCAAAATGATCTTATGGTATATTTTCCAGGTGGAGAAGCCTATCTGCCGATGTCTCCAATTAGCCAGAGCCCGATGTATACGGACGGTTTGAAACCTGCCAAGGTTTACAGTTACCTTAGCGATGACTCCGTTGCCGAGTTTCCAAAGCGAGCATATTCCGTTGGAAGTCGCCCCATCCCAAAACACGTCTACAAGCATCATCAAAATCCTGAAAGTCTGCGACGTCAGCCCCTTGATAGCAGCAAGAGTAGTAGCGCTCCCCACCTGATAACTCAGAGGCAACGCGGGGCCATGATGGAGGGTGGGTATCCGCACCACCCTGAGGAACGTGGTTACCCGCCCAGCCCGCTCAGCATGTCGGTGCGCTCAGAGGATTCAGACAGCTTCGTCGAAATGGAGTTTATACGCCCGCGCACCGCTAGTGATAGTTACGGTATTCGTCCTCGTGCGTCGAGTTTTGGAAAGCAGCAAGTGTTCCAGAGTCATCGACCTCGATCGTCTAGTTACGGTCAGAGTTCTAAGGCTGTGCTTCGCCATGTTGCCGGTGTTATGAGCCATAGAAATGATTCGTTTGAATCCATTGGTAACTCTTCAGCAGACTACTTGAACAAGAGACGATCACAAGAATCTCTTAGTAAAATGTCAAGTTGTTCAAGAAATTCTTCGAATGATTCTTTAAAAAAACTTCAAAATGATGATTCCGGGATTAAAAAAAACTTGAAAGGAACTGATTATATCGACATGGATTTTGATAAGCATTCTTCCTGTTCCCCTAGCGTTTATAGTGCAAGGTCACCTCAGCCAGAAATTGCAGGATATGTTGACATGACTGTACGTTCTTCCACCCCAAAGTCACTCCGAGGTCTTTCACCCTGCTCCTCCAATCAAAGCCTAGGTTCTTCTCCGGCCTCTTCAATTACCAACGTCAATCACGAGAAACCAAACAGCGGTGCCAAAGTGATCAAGGCTTCAGGAAAACTGGTTCAGAAGTCTGTCAGTAAGGGTCCTGGCCCAAGTGGTCCGGTTTTCACAGAAAACCAGCTCACAGTAGCCAGGTTGAAAATGGCAGACAAACGATCCCCATCAAGTTCTGGAAAGGAATCTGAAGATGAGAGTTATGTGCCTTTCCAGCCAAGTAAAGCTGTTGCGATTGGGGCGTCGCCAGGGGATACGCATCACAGAGGTTTCCACGATTGGGGGGTCATGTCGAACAAGCATTCTAAAAGTCAGCATGGATATAGCAAATCATATGACTCTGCAGTGATGAGCCCTGAGGCGCACTTCAGCATTGGAGAGCCAAAAGTGTTTCATCCTCATAAAAGCAATGGTAAAAGAGACAATAGAGAAGATGAAAGTTTTAGACGTAGAACAAATAGTAATAAAGAAAAACGGGTCAGCTCTCAACAGTTATCCATGTCAGACAGGCATCATATAAAGCCTGAAGTTAAACCACCTGAAGAAAGAAGTCCATTTTCAAGTCTTCAGGACAGGGTGTCAAAAGGTCAGAGTCCAGTTTTAGACAGGAGAATGGAATATATTCCGGACAATGATATATTTTCTGAAAAATATTTTGAGAAAGATAAAGAACCAAAAGATAAAGAAATGCGTGCAAGTGGTACAGAAAATGAAGATGATTATCTTGAGTACCTCCCTGGTGAAATTCTACCTGTAAACGAAGTGCTTGTGTCAACACGACGGGGGTCAAGTTTAAAAGACAAATTAAAGCTGGATTCAGTTGTAAAAGAGGCAAAAGAAGCTGTTAATAAGACAACTAAGTATGACATTAAATCAGAGTCTACCAAACGACAATTTCCTGAGAGGGAATACTGTGAAATCGATTTCCCAGAGAAAACATTGCATAATTCAAAGACTACGGGTAATGAGAATGTGAAATGTTTAGATAACAAAGGTAGAGTAACTGAAACAGAATCAGAAACTTCCACTATGAAGGACTGTAGCTCTGTGACCAAATCAAGTGAGTCCATAGTCCCTGAAAAGAAACCTGACTCTGATTACATGGAGGCTGATCCAGCACCATTGAATGTGATTGGGTTAAAAATAACACAGCTTACCTCGGTACCGTCTAAGAAAAAAAAGCAATCGGATGACTTTTCTTACATGGATTTCGACCCTACTACTGATAAAAAAGGTCTTGATGCTTTCACTGACAGCAGGGATGGCAAAAAGGATGTCATATTTAAGGCACCAGAACGTGTGCAGTCATTTATTTCTCATGACCTTAGTGGTGATGAGGGTAAAGATGATGAAATATATGAGAGCACAGATGCAAAATGTATTGAATTTCTTAGTAAATCTAAAGCTAGGAAATCAAGCAATGCTGACGGCGTATCAGTTCTGGTGAGGAGGCATAGCAACATGGACACGCCAGATTCCCCTAGTAAAGTAAGTGCGAAGCCTGACTTGGTTAGGTCTGTATCTCAACTAAGCTCCGGACATGAAGACAGCATAGGATCAAGTTGTGATATCTCCAGTGAAATGCACATGGCACGGCATATGTCACACAGCAGTGTGGGGTCTTATCGTAAAAGCTCAGAAGATAGTGTTTCCAGTCAGAGGCGGAGCTCACAGAGTTCTCAAGAAGGGAGTGTCATTTCCAGAAAACTTTCAGAGGAGAATAGTGGAGGACTTGTACGAACAAATTCACAAGGGTCGCAGGAGAGTTTAGGTTCAGTTAAGTTATGTATGTTAGATAAATCTCAGGGTAAGTTTGTTGTGAAATCTACGTTGCCTATTGCTCCAGAGGGTAAAGAGGTGGTCGATGAAGGTTACTGTGACATTGACTTTGAGAAAGTTAAAGAGGAGAAGGATAAGGAAGTCAGTAAAGAGATACAAATTAGCCGGACCCATCACAGGTCGGTTAGTGGCTCTAGTAATAACAGTGACATAAGTAGAAAAATATTCGAAGGAATATCTATGGAGCCCCTGATACCTGCCCCTGAAGCTACACGGTGTTATATCGATGACAACACACCCGACGATATGCCTGTACCTGAAAAGCCAGTGAGTTTTATTTCTGATATGAGTGTTCAGCCAGAAGGCGCAGTAGGTGGTAAGGATATTGGATCACCATTGAAACAACCACTCGGGGTTCGTAGGTCATCGCCAGGTGTTGTCAGAGATGCTGCTGCAGTGGAGCTACTCAGAAGCTCTTTGCCATCACGCTCATTTGGTAGTGGCCAAGCCAGTTTGCAAGGTAGCAATATATCTAGACAGACAAGTGTCCGGGCTGGCCCCCTAAAGTGTTCCAGGTTAAGTAATGAAATTCCAGCCAGCAGTCGTAACCGTAACACTAGCGGACCAGAGTGGTCGGGGTTGCAGTCTGGTGCAGCGGCCGGTAAGCAAGCAGCTGGTCAGGCTAACCTGGAACCCTGCCAGGAGCTTCAAAAGCAGAAGAGCATGCCCTGTATGAACGTACCAGTCATTGATAAGCCATTGGTCACTTCAGAACTCTCCAAGGATACATCACACACTATCAGGCACAGCTTCTCAGATTTGGCTCAGTACGAGGAGATGACGTTTCCAGCCAAGATGTCACAGCACGATTTCCCTGTACGATGCAGCTCACAGCAGCAGTTGCATGATGGGACGAGCCCTTCGGAGTTACAGTATGCAGACCTGGACCTGATGAGCTCAAAGGAGAATTTAGAGGACAAGTCTACGAGGGTGAAGAGCCGCCATACGTCTTCGAATGACGACCTGACCCAGGGCTCTGTTCCCTACGCGCAGATCGACTACCAGAAAACAGAGAACCTAAAGCAGGAGAAGGAAAAAGATGTGAAATTCACCCTTTAACTGTTTGTGTTACAAGTCGTTTATTCAGTTCCTTACGCTAAGACTGATTATAAGAAAACGGAGAATCTAAAACGAGAGAAGGAATAAGACGTGAAATTCAACGTTTAATCTGTCGCATGATGTGCATTCAGTTCCTTGGGATCAGATTGACTACCAGAAGAAGGAAAAATCAGGACTGTGATTATTTTTCAGTTCAGCTGAATTCCTCCCATCGGACGTCACAATTTTATATACAAATAACTTTGCAGAAACTGTTTGGAAATGGCTGGTTATAATAAATCTAAAGCATGAGAAAGATGTGTTACAAGTCAAGCAAAGAAAACAGAGAATCTAAAGCACGAAAAAGAGGAAGTAGTGAAATTCATTCCTCATTTGGTTCATTGTGCTCAGATTTATTGATTAAAATTAGAGAATCTAAAGCTGAAGAAAGAGAAAGATGTAATATTTAGTCTTTTATATGTCACAAGTTGTGCATTTGGTTCCTTAAGCTCAGATTGCCCACTGAAAAATAGAGAACCTACAGAAAATGAGTGATGTGAAATTCACCTTTAATGTGTCACAAAAGCCTTGAACTTGGTTCCTTATTCTAAGGTTTCACTACCAGAAGACAGAGTCTCGAAAGAGGCGAAGGACGTGAAATTCACCCTTTAATGTATTACAAAAATGCTTGTTCTATGTTGATGATTGTGATGGGGTCTGTTATAACAGTTTTGGAAAAAAAGTATTGTTATTTTAAACTTTCTGGCTAGATTAGCTGGAAATCATTGATTATTTTGTGTTATTTGCTTAAAGACATAGTTTTATTTGTTGTTGTTTTTTATGTAAAAAAAAAAATGTTTGTTATGTATTTTGAGGCTTGCACAGTCAGAAACAGACATACATATATATGCTGGTTATATTTCAGTGTTTCGGTCAAATACTGGTATATATATGGATAAATAATATTATATCGTTAATTGATTGTTATTTTGAATTAAACGGCATTATCAAGGCTATATCTTACAAGAGGAACTTTACATACTGCACTTACTGTATGGCTATTGATACTTACACATACTCAATACAAAAAATGATACACGTAAAATAGAAAAGTACTTTGAATGCCATCATCAAACAAAATAAAACAAAAGAAAACTTGAATGTGAACATGCTACTATTAAATTTTATTTTTACCTGTATATGAACTTGTGTATTGTCAAAATGTTCCCTTTGCTATGCTTAAAGAAGCAAGATTTTAGAACTTGGGTTCTGCTATGCTTTTACTGGTTCATTGTTTTAATTGTTGGTATTTGTACCACATATTTGTTGTGAACAGTCTGACCTCAAAATTATATGTTGTGATTTTAATTAAAACGCTGTTGAGTTTATATAGGTCATTGTAGGTTCACAAAATTGTACATGCACACGGGGTTCTTGTAACATTTTGTATAGTTCTCATTAAAGAGGTTGTTTACAGATTGGCAAATTGACAATTTTCAATTTTTTTGTCAAAGACCCCAAAAAAGAAAACCACATTATATATACACAAGCGAAATATAACTCTACTGACAAAGAAATATATTAGAAATATAGTGGCATTTATGAAAAATCATCAACTGAAATGGATAAAATTATAAAGCGTTTCTAACGCTTTTTATTGGTATTTTGGCAAATACGTGTATCACATAACGTTAAAAAACGTCACTACTTAAGTTTAAGTCAGAATGGCTGAGTGGTTTGCGCAGTAGTTTATTGATCCCTGCAAGCGTGGGCTCGAGTCTTGGCGAAGGCAAATCTTAAAAAAAAAATTTTTATTTATATAAAATGTGTTTTTGGTTAGTCCAATTGCTTTGGTTTTTAAAATTAAGACATTCAATGACATTTTTCAAAATACGAAAATCTGTGAACAAGTCCCTTTAAGCTTAGCAAAAGTCTTGTTTGAGTTAAGATTAGAAAGGACACGGGGCTTGCATTAAAGGAAGTCTGGTAATAATTTACTCCCAATTTTGGTCACAGGACTTCCAAAATTGCAACCATGGAAGTCCTGTGTAGGGTTAAAGGCAGAAAAAAATACCAGAGTTTACCTTTTTACCTAAATGTTTGCCTCTTTCAATTAATTATTTGGCATAGTATCACCTAATTATCGGAAATGACCTTAAACAAAGCTTGAATTTTATGCTTGATTTCATGTTCTAAATGGTCAGGACTTCCAACATCCAACACTTGGAAATCTGGGCTGGTTATAAAGAATCTTAGTCGAAAATTAAGAAAAATCTTAAAATTCTCAAATTTAATTATTGGATTTTCTGACAAAGTAATGCTTTTCTGGAAGATTTTGAGATATAATTTGCAATATAATTCAAAGTGTATTAATATCTAGCATTAGTCATGCAAATGTTCCAAAGCATAGTGTTTTAAACACAGATTCTAATTTTGACTTGTGTTCAACTTAAGTTAAGAATGGCTTAAGAATCTTTATAAATATGGGCCCAGGACTTCTAAACATTTCACCTTAGTTCAAGCCCTGGGACATAAGAAGTATGGCTTGCAGGGCTCTCCCTGGCCAACAATTTTCTTTAGCCAAATTGACCTTGTTTTGCTGAAAACATGCTAATTTTGACAAAAAATAAGGTTTTTATTAAGAAAAAGTTGTAGCCAAATAGAATTTTCTTTTAGCCAAATAGTGAAATGTGTAGCCATTGGCGAATGGCAGAGTGAGCCCTGGTTTGGATACATTAACCTGATACTCTTGAACACAATTAGCATAATTACGCGCTTGAATAATTAGCTATTTTTATACTCTGGTTTTGTTTGTGCATGTGTTGCACGTGTTTATGGATATCATAACTGTATTTTCATTGGAATACTCTAACATTGTATAACTTGATTCCTGTATGAAAAATAATATTTTCCTCATAACAGAATTGTAATAAATTCATGCATAAAGGCCAGTTCAGGTTCATTTGTCTCAGCTGTGGCACTCCAGCCCACAGGAAGTTCCTTCGACTTATTCTATTACATGGATGTACAGCAAGTCCACAGTGTTCAAGTCTATACCAGTATACGTTTAAAAATATAAGGCATTACCGAAGCAAGCACAGAGCCCTGAACAATTAATATTTGATGCGTGTCGTGGGAAAACCGGGCTTAATACATGTGCGTAAAGTGTCGTTCCGGATCAGACTGCACAGGCTAATCCGGGATGACACTTTCCGCTTTTATGGTATTTTCTGTTTCAATAAGTCTTTTCTAAACATAAATCCTCTGTAGACAAAAAGCGCCCTCCTGGATTAGCCTGTGCGGACTGCACAGGCTGATCCGGGACGACACGTTACGCACATGCATTAAACCCCGTTTTCCCACAACACGCCACATTTTTATCTTCACATGGTGACAAGCCATTGTCATTTCTATTTTAATTTCTTGCCTGACTGATCAAGTTAGTTCTGCTAAGTGTTTTAAGTTGTGCCATATTGATGTGGCTTGTTTATTGACGCCCTATTATGTTTTAAAGATTTCCTGTTCAATAATGTATTTAATTCTGCTTTTATCCTTCATGTGTTGAGACGGAGCGCTTGTTCTCTATATATGCTCAGAAAACATTATTTTGTGAAGTTAGAGTACGTCGTCAGGCATAGAATAGACTGTTTTTTTTTTGTTTTTTTACAACAGTTTTTTATATGCACTTAGCTGTATGTAATTAGTACAGTAGCCATCTGTATTCATGACTACACCAGTATAATTGATTTTTACCAATAATTGCAAACGTACGTATATGCATTGAAAATATCAGACGGTGTTCATGCACACATGGACAGTTTTTCAGGATAGTGAAACAGTCAAAGAAAAAAAATCATTAAAGAAAGATTAATGGCAACATGCAAATATTACCATAAACAGTGTCCTGGGCAGCTTTTCTCAAAGCTTCTTGGGGAAATTTTAACTAAAGTTGTACTTGAGTGAAAATTTCAGATCTAATTTTCTATGTGAACCTCAATGATGTCCATTTACAAAAGGTTAAAATATAAAACATATAAAATGACCTATACTTTATACAACCACAGACTTAGGCGTAATTATGTTTGTTTCAGGTTACATGCCCAACAAAAATAGGGTAGGTAGGTAGGTAATTATTATTTATTTATTTTATTTTTTTATCTGGTACATGGTCGACTTGTAGATTCTCAAACTAAATGAATATTCAAAACATGTCTTTAAGATCATAAAACATTATTTTGAAGTGGATGCTATAAAAACAAAACACTTTTAGCCAAAGCACATTTAATTATTGGAAAAATGTAAAATAAACAAAAAAATATCTGACCCACTCAGTAAAATGTGTCAGCCCATGAGATTATTGGCCCAAATGCGGTATCGGGGCGAAAATGAGTTATTGGTAGTTTTGAATACACTCATATGAGTAGAAACTGGAAATGGCTTCTTTTTTTCTCAATCATGCGTTTTGAGCAAGAATGAGCAGTTTAAGTAACACCACCATAACGATCAATGTTCACATTTCATACAGATTTTAATGTTTGTCATGCATACAATACAGAACCTAGCATGGTGAGGACAAGTAATTACTGGACTGCCTTTCCAAATAACAAACTTCGAATGTACAAATGTTTCGGACAAAAATAAAAATAATAAAAAGATGGTTGCTATGGCAACCAAACAAGCAATCATAGCAAAAATTATAATTTTTCTACAAATATCCTAATAAATAACATTTTTCATTGACAGTATTCAAGATTTAAACAATTATTTGAAATATCTTAATCATAATCCTGACTTTCTCATAAAAATCACGTGCCTCAACTTTGACGTCAATTTTCTCGCAACGAGGCAGGCCGCAATTGGGATAAAAATCTCAAAGGCCGCCACAAATGTTCTAGGGTTGGGGCTTTTTAGGGAAGGTCGGGTAACCTGAAACAAACATATTTTTTTACACCTGAGGTGCTTTGTGAATACGGGCCCAGATTTAACAAACTGATCCTAAAATTGCAATTATTGTGAGATAACCATATACAGTAATACAGGTCTATTCTATGTTTGATGTCTTATTCTGACATCACACAATTATGTGTTTCAGTGACATTCTTCCTGTACACATTCACATTCAGTAAGGCGTAAAAAAAAAATATGTTTGTTTCAGGTTACCCGATCTACCCTAAAAAAAGGCCACCACTCTGGAACATTTTATTGGGTTTATCAGATTGATTTTTGTTTTATTTACCTTTATCGATAATTAATATTGTTGTTTGATAAATAGTGTTTTGTTTTGATAGTGTCCACTTACAAAAAGGATGTTACTGATATGTTTTGAATATTTATTCAGTTTTTGAATCTTCAATAAAAAATCAAAAATATTCTTACCTACCTACCCGAATTTTTTTGGGCATGTAACTTGAAACAAACATTTTTTTTTACGTCTAATTAGACTATTGGGGATATTACAGTGTTTGTGCTTACTACAGAACATCAGTCTGTTGTTGTTTTTTAAGTACGTTATTCTTCAGAATAGTTCGTAGGTTGTGTAGAGTAATAAACATCGTGTAAATACAAATTTCCTGGAAAATCTTTCCATTTTCATACGTAAAAAATATTGTTTTTGTGAAAATATAAATTTCTCGAAAACCTTTCTTCATAACCAGATAATATTTTCACGAAAACAAAGAAATATGTTTGGCGAAAGTTGTTCATGAAAATTAAGTGGTTATATTATGCAGAAGTACATATGTATCCCACCATACATGTACATTGCTGTGATAAAGTGCTGGCAATTGTATGCGTGTACATTGGCTTTGCAAGTATGTGTAATATTATGTTAGCAACTGCTTATTATTCATTTGGACTGGTGTTCGTATAATCATGAGTTGAGTCAATTTTTTAAATGACACATCGTGTGAAAAGTTGTGTTTGTTGTTTTAAAGCTTTTAGTTAGTAAGGTATGTATATGTATAAAGTGTAGCCTTTAAAATGTGAATAATGGTGTGGCATTTTAAACATGTGAGTTTGCCAGCAAAGTTGAAGAATTATTCCATGTGAACAAATACCAAAGACATTATGAATCAGAAAGCCCTTAAAAAAAGTATAATTAACGCAGTAAGTAGAATTCTATTGACAGTGGTTTATATTTGGTAAAGAATACCCAGTCAGTGTTCTTTTTGTAATAAAAGTCAAACTGAAATCTGTTGGGTAATAAGCAGGTAGTCAAGCTAAAAGTTACAACTTGAATAAATTTCTTAACATTTTACATTTTTTCGAGTCTTTGACTGTGCCATTTATGGTTAACTTTTCATTAAAATATTTTATTCTTGCCAACACTGCACATATGCTTCTAAATTGACCATGCTGTGCATACAAATTGCTGAATTTCACATTGAATTTTAAATGGGTAATTGCTAAGTCTTCAATTTTGATGATGATTCATTAATGATTATATATAATTTATTGGTTATATTTGTATAACTGTTGTAACTTTTAATATTAAGAATAAATATATATGAAACATTTTTAAGGATGCCAAATATAACATACATTAATATATATAAATTGTACATGTATGTAATTATGTGATTTTAAAGCATATTTTAGATAAAAATCTGTTATATACATTTGTATCATAGGCGCTTGGTTGTTCAACAAATAAAAAATCAATTACTTATATCTATAAATTGACATATTTATACTATAGGGAATAGGAATAGTTTTTATTTGTTGAACAACCAAGCGCCTATGATTTGTATAGTGATCGTTGCATGTTGTTGAAAAGCATATACTGAATACAGTGTCGAGATGTTAGTGAATGAATATTTTGACAGTACATTGAATGTACAGCATTCTGTTACAGCTAATCATGTTTGTATCTTGATGAATAAAGTCATCAATGTTTCAGTGTCTTTGTTGGCCTTGCCTTAAGGAACTTCCCGTAGGAGAATTCCAACAGGAACAGAGTAGGAATAAACACGGAAATGGGACTTATAATCTATTTTCCAGGCGTAGTAAAGCCGGAATTTTGTATCAGCAGGAAAAAAAGAGCATCGAAGGCGTAATTTCCACTTCCAACTCTAAAAAAACTGCTCTGCATAAAAAACAAGTGTTCCATTTTATGCCTGGAAAAAATTTCAAGCATAAAATTTATTTGCAGCATTGATTTATCCATTGGTTAAGATATATGCCGTCACTGATTGGTTCATTCAAAAACTGGCTCTACTTTGAAACTGGACAAGCATGTGCACATGTCAGGTTATTAGTAAATATATGAGTTTAAAAACAATTTATGGAACATTAATCAAATATTGTGTAAAAACAAGTCATATGATGAAAGACAGAATTTCTTTGTGCAGTTGAATATATTTGTAACTGAGGGTTTGTTTTGTTGATTTGCTTGAAATGATTTATTTTTCTCAAAAAATGTGTATTACTTTTTACCAGTGCATTAACTACTTCAAAAGCATTAACTTAATTATTGGAAGGCATTGTTATACCTGAGGCTTGATTTCTTAATTAAAACATTTTTTTATATATTTATGTAACTGGAAATACTTACTATGTTTAACTTTATATTTTCGTTCGATGCAATTATCCAGAGAAATCGTCCAAGAACCAGCAAAATTGTCCAGATTTAGGTACTTTACCAGTATATCTGACATGAGCAGGACTTTTTTCCAACCAGAATGTTAAATTATGCCTGGAAATCAATGTTATATATAACCCAAGAGGCACCATAACCTATTTGTCTTGCAAACTTAAAAAATAAATCTTATCTATCTTCAGTGACTGGCAAACCCATGCGAAATGCGATATTTGCGCATAAAATGGAGAAAAGTTGCATATAAATGTTCACCGGTGCAATTTTACGTCGCCAATGGGCTATCATTGACGGTTCTTTGGCGGAATCGGGCACTATGCATGTCCAAGGCACCGTTTGGCCATTACAAGTCTCTGGACACGCTTGATTCTGTGACAAAAGTTTGATCGCCAATTTTAGCCCCATTGTGTGTACATAGTGCATGGTGGGGTTGCTTCCCCCCATGAACAGGGCTTCCAAAGCCCCGGGACCCCACGAGAGATGTCGGCCTCCAAGGGGCCACTGGTACGGCCCTGCAGCCAGATAATCAGCCCAGCCGCTTACACGTAACACGAGTTATAAATGCAACAAAGTCTGGCTTGTATAGGTTTACATAGAAAAAAAAGCCGGCACTCAAGCCCATATTGAAGCGCAACCGTGAGGGCTAGGAAGCTGCTTTCTGTGGCTCAAGCGCAGTAATTACTTGCCCCTGTTGCCTGCACCATGACTGCTGGGCTATCATTGACGGTTCTTTGGCTGTTAGTGAATGTATGCATCTGTTAACTGCATGTCCGGGAGGCTCAATTTTGGCGATCGAGTTTTCGGTGCGGAATCAGGCACTCTGCATGTCCAAGGCACTGTATGGCCAATACAAGTCTCTGGACATGCCAACCGCTTGATTACGTGACAAAAGATTGATCGCCAATTTTAGCCTCATTGTGTGTACATAGTGCATGGGGGGGGGGTACCACCCCATGAACAGGGATTCCGAAGCCCCTGCAGTCACAAAATTAGAACCGTCAAAGATGGCCTAACATTGTGCAGGCTACATGGGCAAGCGATTACGGCGCTTTAGCCACAGAAAGCAGCTTCCTAGCCCTCACGGTTGGGCTTCAATATGGGCTCGAGTGCTGGCTTTTTTTCCTATGTAAACCTAGACAGACCTGACATTGTTGCATTAATAACTCGTGTTACGTGCAAGCGGCTGGGCTGATTTTGTGGCTGCAGGGCCGTACCAGTGGCCCCTTGATGGCCGACATCTCTCGAGGGGTCCCGGGGCTTCTATGTACTATGTACACACTATGGGGCTAATATTGGCGATCGAACTTTTGTCACGGAATCAAGCAGTTCGCATGTCCAGAGACTTGTATTGGCCCTACGGTGCCTTGGACATGCAGAGTGACTGCCCAGCAAGCAAGTCCATATGGGCTCAATATGGGCTATAAATGGGCAAAAAATACAATATGGGCCCCATATGGGTCCCAAATGGTATTTGTTTGCCCATATCAGACCCATATGGGTCCCAGCAAGGAAGTGCATGTGGGTCCACTGCAAGTATGCCCATATGGGTCCCAGCAAGCCATCCCATGTGGGCACGATATGGGGTTTACCTGGGCTGATATACCAGTGTGGGACCCATATGCATTATCTTGCAACTACAAAACCCAGATGGGTCCAAGTAATGTAAACCCATTTGGATCCCTACTAGAAAGCCCATATGGGTCCCAGCAGCAAGTCCATATGGGCCCAATATGGGCTATAGCTTGGCAAAAAATACAATCTGGGCCCCATGTGGATCCCAAATTATATTTTTGCCCATATCAGACCCATATTAGTAATGGTTCTGGTCGTTTTTATTATTTTTTTCTAATCATATTTGATATTAAGCTGTGAAGACATCTAGAAAACATGTATGTTTAAGTCCAAATTATATTCATCTGTTTATATAATACAATAATGTGTTTAATCGAAAAAAATGTATATATATATTGCATAATGATATAATCATTAGCTAACTTTTAAATGTTGAATTTCAGTAATGATGTGAATTTGTCTTACATCGAGCACATCTCGAGGATATGTGTTTTCTGTTTCTGCATTGTTTAATATATGAAGTTGTTGATCGGTAAATATTTATTCAAATAACACCCTTTTTATATTTGGAAATGATTAAATTTTATCAGGACTTGAATAACCTTGATGCATTAATACATTTCAACATATATCCTTTCATAAACGTGGAAGTAGGGCGAACGGACCCAGGGCGAACGGGATATAGGGCGAACGGAACAACGGGCGAAACTATTTTAGGGCGAACGGACCCTGATTCAGGTCACATTACACTAAATAAATAAGTCATGTTGAGCTGTACTCTCTAAATAAATCAACATGTTTAACTCGAAGACATGTTTTTAGGTTTAGACACTTGCTTTGATATTCTTTTTTGGAGGTGTTGGTAGGGTAAGAATGGTATGCACTAATAAATCACCGATATGTTTTAAGATTGGAGACTACAGTATGACACTTGCGCTGAGGCGGGTTACATTCAACTAGAAAGTAGCCGCTAAAAAGATGGTGATAAAACAGTCAACTTTGTTTAGTGTCGAGTTCTTTCTTACATATTAGATGACATACCCTTTTTATTGCTTAAATCAATTCAGCTTAGAGTGCTCTTTAAGAAAAGGTATGTTTATGAGGGTCCCTATGAGCAAAATGTTGCATTTATTTGTGGTTAAAGTTATCGCTTTTACATTCAATTATATATTGGAATTAGTATATTGTAACCTTCTTGAAAATTAAACCAGGAAACATGTTAGGCGGTTTTTATATTAAAACAGATATGTAAGTTATACATCATTCATTGGCATCCTTAAGTCTCGGAAGACAATGGATTGGCGCCCCTTGGATATGTTTTAGTTGGTCATGCAGCGTCTGCTGTGGCTGTACAGACCCACACGGGAGTGACAGTCTCTGTTGCACTTGGTGCAATTGTAGGTTGAGTCTGCTGCAGGATGCAGTTGCTTGCTCTTTCTCTGAGCTCGCTTGTCATCTGCAAGCTGGCGGAGTTTCGCCTCGCCAGCTTTCAGTCCAGTGGTTACAGTGTGTCTCCAGCTGGACTGTCCTGAGCAAGCTCTTCCCAGGTGTTCAGGTCAATGTCGAGTGCTTTCAGGTCACGCTTGCAGACATCCTTGAAGCGGAGATGTGGCCGTCCCGTTGTTCTCTTGCCGGAGGCAAGCTCTGCGTAGAGGATGTCTTTGGGGATCCGGCCATCGTCCATTCGACGCACATGGCCCAGCCATCGAAGGCGACGCTGACGGAGGAGAGTGACCATGCTGGGGATCTTGGCTCGCATCAGCACCTCGTTGTTTGTCACACGATCGTTCCATGTAATCCCGAGTATGCGACGGAGGCAGCGCATGTGGAAGGCACTCAGCCTCCTCTCCTGCGAGGAGAACAGAGACCAGGTTTCGCTGGCATACAAGAGAGTGCTTAGCACGCAGGCACGATACACACTGATCTTGGTGTTTATCGACAGCATGCTGTTGTTCCACACTCTTTGCGACAACCTGGCCAAGGTTGTGGATGCCTTGCCGATCCTCTTGTTGATCTCTGCTTCCAGTGAGAGATTGTCGGTGATAGTGGAGCCAAGGTATGTGAACTGGCTGGCGACCTCTAGTTCATAGTCGTTGATGGTGATACAAGGTGGTTCAGCATCTTGGGCCATCACATTTGTCTTCTTCAGGCTGATTGTCAGGCTGAGCTCGTCGCATGCCTTTGCGAAGCGGTCCATCAGGCTCTGTAGCTCTTCTTCTGTGTGGGTGGCCAGAGCAGCGTCATCTGCAAACAGCATGTCTCTGATGGTTACCTCCCGGACCTTGCTCTTTGCTTTTAGGCGAGCCAGGTTGAACAGTCGGCCGTCTGACCGAGTGTGGAGGTAAACACCCTCGGTCGATGATCCGAAGGCGTGCTTCAGCAGAACGGCAAAGAAGATGCCAAAGAGAGTGGGAGCGAGGACACAGCCCTGTTTGACGCCACTGCGGATGTCGAAGGCATCTGACGTCAAGCCGTCATATTGAACTGTGCCTTTCATGTCGTCATGGAACGACTTGATCATGCTCAGGAGTCTCGGTGGGCAGCCAATCTTTGCTAGGACTGTGAAGAGCCCATCCCTGCTGACAAGGTCGAACGCCTTGGTCAGGTCTATGAAGGCCAGAAAGAGGGGCTTGTGCTGCTCTCTGCACTTCTCTTGCAGTTGCCTGATGGTGAAGACCATGTCAATGGTTGATCTTCCCGAGCGGAACCCGCATTGTGACTCTGGGTATACTCTGTCAGCAAGCTTCTGCAGTCTGTTCAGGACGACACGTGCGAAGACTTTGCCTACGATGCTCAGGAGAGATATTCCTCTGTAGTTGTTACAGTCGCTTCTATCACCCTTGTTCTTGTACAAGGTAACGATGTTGGCGTCTCTCATGTCCTGAGGTACTGCTCCTTCCTCCCAGCACTGACAGAGGAGGTCGTACAGATGTTTCCTCAGTGTACTGTCACCGCACTTGATGACTTCTGGTGGTATGCCATCCTTCCCAGGCGCTTTCCCTGAGGACAGGCTCTCAATGGCCTTCTTCAGTTCTGCCACAGTGGGTTTCTCGTCCAGTTCAGCCATGAGAGGGAGGCTTTCAATGGCAGCAAGGGCATCGTCTGTAACTTGGTTCTGTCTGGAGTATAGTTCGGAATAGTGTTCCACCCATCTCTCCATCTGCTTGCCCTTGTCCTGGATGGTCTCACCCGTGGCAGACTTCAGTGGCGCTGTAACCTTCTTAGGGGGGCCCATGGCTTTCTTGATGCCTTCGTACATGCCCCTGATGTTTCCAGTATCAGCCGCTGACTGGATGCTCTGGCAGAGCTGGAGCCAGTAGTCGTTAGCACATTGCCTTGCTAGTCTCTGTACGTTGCTCTTGGCAGATCTGTACACCTGCAGAGTCCTCTGGCTGGGGGATCGCTTGTATTCCAGGTGAGCTCTGCGGCGTTCTTCTACAGCTGGAGTGAGTATGGAGGAGTTGGCCTCAAACCAGTCGTCGTTCTTTGTCTGCTTTTTTCCAAAGACCCTCATGGCAGTGCTGTGTACTGACTCTCTGATGCGGTCCCATCTCTCTGTGGCTGAGCCACCAGGAGGATCTGAGTCAAGCACCTCGGAGAGAGCTTGGGTGAATTCCGCTACCTTGTCAGGATGTGCGGTCTTGCACACATCTATGCGGGGTTTGCCCTGGGGCCTGGAGCGATGGATCTTCTTAGGCAAAAGTCTCATCTTGCAGTACACCAGCGAGTGATCAGTATCGCAGTCAGCGCTGTGAAAGGTGCGGGTAAGGAGGACGCACTTCAACGCAGACCGTCTGGTGATGATCAGGTCTAGCTGGTGCCAGTGTTTGGAGCGAGGGTGTCTCCAAGACACTTTGTGCTGATGCTTTGTCTGGAAGAAGGAGTTGGTGATGCTGAGGTCATGGTATGAGCACAACTCCAGGAGTCGTTGCCCATTTTCATTCATCTTTCCAACACCAAACTTTCCAAGACAGGAGGGCCAAGAGTCGTGGTCAGCGCCCACTCTGGCGTTGAAGTCACCCAGCAATATCAGGTTCTCTTCTTTGGGGATCTTGTCGATAAGAGAGTCTAGCTGGCTGTAGAACTCATCCTTGGTATCCCTGGTGGCGCCGAGTGTTGGTGCATAGACACTGATCAGGTTGACGGGCCCAGTGGTGGTGTGGAGGCGGAGTGATAGCAGTCTTTCTGTTCCTTGTTGAGAGGGTTCTATCATTCCCAGTAGAGAGTTCCGGACAGCAAATCCAACACCATACTCTCTGGTTTCCTCCGCACTCTTCCCTTGCCAGAAGAACGTAAAGTTCTTTTCTCTGAGAGTTCCAGAGTCGGCAAGCCGCGTCTCCTGCAGTGCGGCGATGTCAACCTGCAGTCTCAGAAGTTCATCGTTGATGACTGAGGACTTTCGGGTATCGCTGATGGCCTGGAGGTCGTCAGACAGTCCTGGTGTCATTGTTCTGACATTCCATGTGCCCAGCTTGAGGGGAGAAGTTTTCATTGTTTTCATTGTTGAATTTCTTGTGTTGTTGCCTGGTGCAGCAATCGCAGTCCACTTGTTGGATACTTCCGTACCCTAAGCCCTACGCACCCAGTAAGGCAGGTGGACTGTGGCGGGACAACACCTATTTGGCTGGGGGCTGCCCAGCTTGAGGCGGGCGGTAGTTGTCCAATGAGACGTGGTGATCTCTCCCACCGACGAAAGCAACCCCTGGCGCCAGCTCTACGCCAATCAAGCGGAAGGCTTATAACCGGTAACTGTTGCTTCCCGTGTTGTTTCGACGCTTTGCAGCGACGCTGGAGTGTCCTCTCCAGGGCGCTAGCCTGGGCAAGGTGGTATGGAGAATCAGCTGTTGCCCATGCAGCAGATCCCCCCACTCCACGCAGCTGACGGATCCAAGGGAAAGGTAAAACCGATACATCTTGGCACCAGCGGCGTCGCAGGAGTTGCCGGCATGACTATGAAGACAAGGTCAGACCGCCTTAGGGACTCCGGCTCCGGATTTGATGTCAGGGTTGACTCCCTTAGCGTTAATAATATATATTCTATTTATAAAGCAACTTAAATTTACGCTGTTACTTTTCCTAGTGTGGTACGAAACTGTGGTACACAACGGTCTAATGCGAGGGGCCCCTGAAACCGGAAGCGTAAGCCCCAATCAGAATAGTTTCCGGATTTCGCCATCTTGTAAGAAGACTACGCTAAACTCCATGTCCAGCTTATCTGCAAATATCTGAATATTCTCGTGACATCACTCTATCCCGCTGGTGGACGATTGCTGTCCAGACTACTCGGCTACGTAGGCAACTATTATATTGGCGTTGCGAGCAACTTCGGACGAGATATTCCCTGTCAAGAATTGTGTCCGTGCTGATCGGAAATTTTTGCTCAGGGGTTTTGGAACTCATTTCACAACAACATTGCTCTGGTTAAATACACTCTACAATCAGTTACTTATTGCTTTTTTCTCTCTGTGTAATTTTCTGTAACTGTACAAGAAAATATTTAAGATTTTTTATTGATTGGCGAATCTGCAATTTTTAGCGTGTGTAATAAGTGTAATTCAGCTTGTAGCTAGACACTTGCTTCCAATATCAACGTGTTGGACCAACTGATTGTCAGCATTAGCTAGAAAAATACCACTAGATATATTGTCACCTGGAAGCTAGACATATTACATTAATTTCAGTATATTGTGCACATCCATTCTGCTACATTTTCTGACATCTTTACACTACCAATCATTAGTTAGGTGGCAAACTAATGAATAAAAACATATAAATTAATAAACAAAAAAAAGAAAGAAAAAAGGAAAGAAAGATGAAATAATAGTAGTCAGCAAATAGCTTAAAAATTTGAAAAGAAATAATACATTTGAGTTTATATACACATCACTAAAAAACATGTATCGACAAGTGCTGCGTATTCCAATAATTTCCGAACCGGAAGCTGAGCTTCGGTCACTACCAGGCATAGGCCCGCGCACTGCCAGTGCCATTGTCGAGTTCTGAGAACGTTTTGGCCTGATTGACGAATAGAACTTGACGGCGATTCCATATATACGTATCTCTAGGGAGCTACTACACTTGGTCGATTTCTCTCCATGCGATAGGGATACCACGACCGCCAGACAACAGGAAGATGTCGACAGAATAACAGAGGCTGTTTACCGGACTGACTTACAGGGCCCAATGTACAATTGCTGATTTAGCATACGACAACAGACATTTAGTGTCTACTTCCGTTGAAACATTATATAGCCATGGATATGCATCAGCGGCTTCTGATGCAACTTATCTTTATCATGACACGAGACCAGCATATCCGGTTAATGTTAAACAGTCACTGGCTGATCAAACACCCAGGGTTGGGAGCCAACAGGGCGCCGGGAAGTCTGGACAAGGTAGCCAAATGCCCAGGAGACAACCTGCCCATAGTGATCCTGATCAAGGTCATGGTGATCAACGACATTTGAAGAAATAAGGTAACCTATAAAAGAATCTGACTTTTGATGGAAAGTCGAACTGGCGAGCTTTCTACATCAAATTCTCCAAATACGCGGAGTCGCAACGGTGGTCGGCAAGAGAATGTAAGGACAATTTATGTTGGTGCCTGACTGGAAAAGCGTGTGATTTCTTCGCCAACGTGGTAGAGAAGTACGATGACATGGAGTACTTTGATCTCATCAAAAGGTTTGAAAAGCGTTTCGGTTACCAAGATTTGCCAGAAACAGCGACCATTGCATTTAGTACTGCTCGGCAGGAAGCCGAGGAGGATTTAGATGACTGGGCTGTCCGAGTCATAACATTGGCAACAAAGGCCTTCCGTGAAGACTACATGTACAGACAGGCGGTCCTTCGTTTCTGTCATGGTTGCAACAACAAGGAAGCTGGGGAGCAAGTGGCCAATGCGCGACCGGCCACTATGGAAGCTGCAGTTGACAAAGTGAAATGGGCGATACATACGCACAATGCTGTACATGGTAGGAGTCGGCATGATGTCCGCCAGATTATCTATGATGACACATATCAAGGTTATTCAGTATATGCCATGAAAGAAAATACGCACGTATCTCAAAATTCCAAACTGGATGCTATTGAGAAAAAAGTGGACTTTTGATGATGAAAGACGGGGCAGACAGGATGGATGAAAAGTATGACCGGCTAATGGACAAACTTGATGCACTTCTGAGGCGTATTCCTCAGAGACAACCTCGTTCGGCATCCCCCTCCCCAGACAGAACTCTGGCAACTATCACGTGTTTCAATTGCCAGGGAGACCATTACGTAAAAGACTGCCCACAACGAATAAGTGAGCAAAACAAGAAGGTTCAATTTGTAGAGGGAGAGAACAGGAACCATTTAAACTCTGCAGGGGCGGTCGAGGAGGGCGAAGCCCGAGCCCAGCAGGAAAAAGTCCCACAGATGAAGAAAGGAAATACCCAGCGAATAAAGTAAGAAAGAGCCATACAGATGAAATTAGAAAGAAACGATCATCTGTTTGCGAGTAGGTTTGGCCTTCGTCGCCTCTTTGAAAACACCGATGCAGATGGTCGGCTAAACATGACCGCATTAAAGACCAAGACCAAGATATCTGTTTACCTACTCCCTACACAACATATTTGCAGATGCCAATACTGACAGTCAGTTGAAACCTGACTTGACAAAAGGCCAAGTAGGCGGTGGCAAACTACTAGGGAATAAAGATCAACTGGAACAAGTAGTTGTTTTACACTTATCTTTAGGCACGATGTTCAGAGTCCCAGTGAAACTGCAAAACGTGATAACCAATGCAGTGATTGACACAGCAGCTGAAGTGAGTATAATTTCAGACAAGTTGTACCATAGTTTACCAGAACCACCTAAAGTACTGAAAAAGATCAGACTCAACACTGCCGGCCGAGCCATGTCCATGAGTCGATTTGTTTGTGGACCTTTGCAAATACGGTTGGGAGAACTAGTATTTCAAGAAAATGTCTATGTTGCTCCAATCCAAGATGGCATGATGCTCGGGCTTGACTTCATGATCAAGCATCAAATGCTGGTGAATATTCCAGAGCACTATGTTAGCATCGGCACCCCTCAAATACCAATGTTACAACAATGCGCCGATGAGAAAACAGCGGATGTGAAGGTGTCTGCAGTAGAAATGTGCGCATCAATAAATAGGCGCAAAGGGCTCTACACCAAACGAATTGTTGTTTGGTATAGTACTGATTGTGCTAGAAGAACTGCTAATTACGCATACATCAGCAAACGCTGATGGTGAAAATGACTACGTACAAAGGGCACAACACAGTATGCAAGAAGCCCATAAAGTGGCACGTAGCGTGTGGATGCGGAGTGTAGGGCGCGCTTGCTGCTTTTGGCCTTGGTGTCAGCGGTGTGGTCCTTGTGGCCCGGTGTGCGTCCTGGGTTCTAAACCTGATTTGAATTTGTCACACCATTTCGCGAGATAGAAGAAGAATTTTTGCTATTGTGCAATCAAAATATTGCATTGCTATAATTTTGATATTATTATAGGCACAATATCTCTTTGTTTGCTGCTTTGGAGGTACCAGGGTAAAAGAGAGAGCAACTAGGCAAATGAAGAACATATCTAATCAAGTCCCACATACAATCCTTGCCCTAACTTGGTCGGAATGCAAACTGCTTTTCAGCAACCAGCCAAATCCAATACTGGGCATTCTTTACGGTGATTTAATGTGTTATATAATTATAATAATTGGTAAAACTGTAATGTAGAAACAAGTTCAAATGATAGGTTATTAATACTTATCCTTGCCTTATGAATCTTAAATTTCGATGTATCTTGATTCGCATATATATCAGAGACATTATATTGCCAGAACTGGTCTCACGTAACATATCAAATATTTTGGCTCCTATAATCAAAATAAATGTTAACATTATTGAAGCATTTTCTCTGTAAACTTTTCTAAGGTATGGTTTAAATTGATTGGTGTTCTGCAAAATGAGGTTGGTGTAAAACGCTTGCGAATCATCATACAACTAACTAATCAAATTTGGTACTGGTATGTTTCTTTGTATTATTGCGAAATGCTTAACATTTTCAATTCCCAACACAAACAGCCGTTTAAATATGCATGTCTATACAGGAGTATTTTGCAAACTGATATGGCTGTTGTTGTTTTGTAACTTAAAATTGTAGACCTGATGTTTAGTATAAATAACAAATAAGCACTTATAGTTTTACAAGACAAAATGTGTGTATTAAGTTCACTTAATGTACATGAAAAGCAGCCGCAGGAAATTTGGGCTGAAATATATGTTGTTTTTTCCTTTAGAAGCTGTCAAAGAAATGTGTCCGCTACAAGTCGAGGATTGCTACAATTAATGGCGCTAGAAGGAAAGAAATGGATTTTGAAGTATTAAAATAATGACTATATTGTTGTCACCTACCGAGATAAATTTAGGGCATAAGTAAAAGGTGCTAATGGTGAAGTTCATGAAAAAATACAACAGTGCAAGAACAACAGTGCAGACTTTCCAGTGATGAAATGGAAGTTCAGTCAATTCGTGATATTCACAGAGTGCATGTAGTGTTTTGCCAGACTGTGTGAACTCGGGATTAAAAATAAAAACAACTCTAGCTGTGCTACTATTTTGACCTTATTTCTAATAATAATGCTTCCAGTAATTACTTGAATTAATTTACAGAAGAATGTGACTGCAAAAGAGAAAGGAAACAAAGGACCTTGTAACAATACAACATGTATTGAGAAGCTTTCACACCTGTAGATTTGCAAAATAATAGTGATCATTCTGATTTTTATGAGGAAACATTTTTGAGATATCTAAATAATTTCCATTTGCCTGTGAATTACTTTCGCCAACTTAAGATAAAACCAGTTCTCTGAATGAGGTCAAAATTTTCAATATTTGAAGAAATTTGCTTACCGTACTTTGCGTATTAATGGATATGACATTGTTTGATTTCTAGCTCGACTATTTGAAGAATAAGTGAGCTTTCCTACTCCCACTGGCGTCGGCGTCCGCGTCTGAAATCGGTTAAAGTTTTTATTCAAAAGTTTTTAACTGCAAAACTACATAAGTTATTCACTTGAAACTTGGAATATACCTATGTCATCAACTCCAGTGTCGTGGGCAACATTCTGAATAACTGTCTTGTATTTTGACAGAGTTATGTCCCCTTTTCTGCATAGATTTTCTGGTTAAAGTTTATATTCAGAATTCCTATAGCTTGAAACTAAATAAGTTATTCACTTGAAATATCGGATGTACTTTTGTCATCGACTCCAACATCAAGAGCTATATTCCCCATAACTCAGTTTTGTATTTTGCAAGAGTTATGCCCTTTTTCACATATATTCAGATCAATTTTTTTAGTCCAATGTCTAGTAACTTCCAAACTTCATAGGTTCAACAATCCCCAATAAACTACATAAGGTTTTCACGTGAAACATGTATAGTTTGATGAAATAATTGCCCCACAATAAACTCAGTTTTGTATTTCAACAAATGTATGGCCCTTCCACTTTCCAAAATATGTACCAACTGAAATACTTCGAATAGTCAAGCGCGCTGTCCTCTGACAGCTCTTGTTTATATATTAGTCAGTGTTATTTACTTTACCAGAATAATTAATAAATGCATTACAGACAGTTATAAGTTGTTCCTTGTGGATAAAAAAATACAAAATGAACAGAACTGGTTACTGCTCTAAATATGATATTGAAAGAACTATTTCAGCAGCTGCCTGTATAGATAGCTTCAACAATTTGTGTTTCGGGCCCCGGTCTCAAAAAAGTTGGATTGGATCAAGATTGAGCTTTTTTTTTTTTTTAAAGACACATTTCGGTAAAAAAACATTGAAAACAAACCAAAATCCGACAAATACGGCTTTTAATGGAAAACAATTGTCGCTGAAAACTTGAGGGTCGGGGGTTTATCGTTAGGTAGGGTCGGGTTGCCCGAAACACCGAATTTTTTTCTTTCGACCTAACGTTTTTAAACGCTAGTGTAATACTAACAAGAATCGACATATTTGATGTTGTTTTTCTTCAAGTTGAGAATGTGTTGACTGTTTGTGTCGTTGAAGATAATATTATTAAAATCATATATAATTATTTACATATGCGCAATAAAGCATTTTGGTAATAATTGCATATTGAACATGTTTAGAAAATTGTAAGATTCATTTTTGCTGTACAAAAATGTTAACATTTACATTCTTGATTCAATACATAAATTAAAATGTTTGCCAAAGAGATTCTACTGTGCCAAAAAAATAGTTTTACATTTCGGTGTTCAGCTTGGTTTTTCTTATAATAACAGGAATGGGTACTGACTTTTAACTGTTATTTTTTTTTAATTAAAGGAACCTGTACACAGATTGACGAAATGACAATTTTTCAACTTTTTGTTACTGATTCCAAAAATAAAAGAACAGTGTATACACGGGAGCAAAATAACACTACTGACCAAGAAATATAGTGTAAAAACCGTTTCGGTTAGGACTAATCATCAGTTGTAAATTATAAAATTATAAAGCATTTGTAACTCGAAACGATCGAATAATTTGGAGTGTTTCTGTTATTTTCGTTGAAACTGTTGACATCACGTGGAGCACTTACATTAAGTCAATAATTCAGGTAAATATCAGAAGTCGGAATGGCCGAGTGGTTAAGGCTGTAGCCATTTTATAAGCAGGTCCCGGGTTCGAACCCCGGTGAGACCAATTTTTTTTTCTAAATACTTTTCTTGTTATTATTCTTGAGTCTTTAGTTCCGATGTTTAAATCTGTCAAGTTAATACTTCAAAAAATGCGAAAATCTGTGAACAAGTCCCTTTAAAACTTCAGGGAATACCAGCTGGGTCTAGACAATGTTGTTAGCCAGTTTAGTTGTTGACGCAAATACGTTTTAAAACCGGATTGAGTTTATGTTTATAACCAAAGTTAAAAGTAATGTTCACTTGCTGGTAATATTTACAAGGCAATGCACAGTAGCTAACTTTCTATGCACACTTTCATGTTGATTTTAACATTATATTAGATACATAAACACATAATTGTTTGTTTTTAGTAATTTGCCATTACTTATGTTTTGTATTAAACTCTATCTTTATTTTAATACGCACCCTTTTTAATCACAAATGAGTACATGGATATAATAATTACAAGTATATTATGCAAGGTACATTAGACACACATGTAGATCTCGATATGCTTATTTGAACACCTGTCTCACATGATGCATTTTGTGTTCTTGTACTATTATTAAAATATTCTGTTTTGTCAAGTTTACGGATTAGGGTAAATAGCTTGTTTGAAAACATGATGTTAAATGTTTTATTATCAATACGTTAATAACTAACGCCAACTTTGATGATATGGTCAAAATTATACTCCAAATAATATGTCATTTGTTAAGTGTTGGTTGTTGTAAAGCTGTATCTGACAGACATGTGATGGTCAAGAAGAAGGTTACAAACAGCTTCGTAACAACTACCTCTGTACAAGTGACACATTATGGATAGAATCATGTTTGGACTTTTTACGTAAAGCCTTTATTCAGGTTTTCCCTTCAGGACCAATCTGTGTTGCAAGCAATATGGGACCCATGCAAATCCCGGTTGTACTTTCTGCGGTGGGGCCCATGTGGGTCTCCAATCAAGGTCCCATCTGTGTTTGCCCATAATGGTCCCATGTTGAGACCACATGGGTCCCATTGCGCTTCAATCCCGTATGAGCTGTTAATGTGGAGAAAGGTGTCAAACGTTGCTTCCCCTTGACCCCTAACACCCTGCCAAGGGTCAATGATAAGTCGTTTATAGTATTCTCAAAAACACGCAAAAACGCGTATACGGACTAAGAAATTTTCTGCCCAAAATTGCCTTATACAGGCCCGTAGAAAATCGGTTTTTGCATGTTATTGGCGAAAGTGGAGCAATCGCCATGAAACTTGGCAGTCTGTTAGTGTCTATGGGGCCGAGACTGCCTGCACAAGATGAGCTTCCTGGTGACGTAATTGACGTAAAAACGACGTCATCGATAGCCCTATTAAACGTATACAGTACAGCAACAGGCGAACATTGGTGCGCTTTAGGTCCCGAATGAGCTGTTAATGTTGAGAAAGGTGCCAAACGGCGCGTCCCCATGACCACTAACACCCTGCCAAGGGTCAATATTAAATCGTTTATAGTATTCTCACAAACACGCAAAAACGCGTATATGTACTTAGACATTTTCTGCCAAAAATTGCCCTATACAAGCCCGTAGAGAATCGGTTTTTGCATGTTATTGGCGAAAGTATAAGAGCTATCTTCATGAAACTTGGCAGTCTGTTCTTGTCCATGTGTCCGAGGCTGCCTGCACGAGGTTCGCTTCCTGGTGACGTAATTGACGTCAAAACGACGTCAACGACAGCCCTATTTAACATATAGAGTACATCGATAGGAGTACATTGGTGCGCTTTAAGACCCGTATGAGCTGTAAATGTGGAGAAATGTACCAAACGGTGCGTCCCCATGACCCATAACACCCTGCCAAGGGTTAATGATAAGTCGTTTATAGTATTCTCCCAAACACGCAAAAACGCATATACGGACTTATTTTTCTTCCCAAAATTGCCTTATACAAACCCGTAGATCATCGGGATTTGCATGTTATTGGCGAAAGTATAAGAGCAATCGTCATGAAACTTGGCAGTCTGTTAGTGTCCATGAGGCCGAGACTGCCTGCTGGAGGTGCGCTTTCTGGTGACGTAATTGACGTCAAAACGACGTCAACGGCAGCCCTGTTTATACTAGTCGCAGGTTATTTCGTGCAGGCAGTCCCGGCTTATGGAAACTAACAGACTGCCAAGTTTCATGGCGATTGCTCTTATACTTTCGTCAATAACATGCAAAAACCGATTCTCTAATGGCCTGTATAAGGCAATTTTGGGCAGAACATTTATAAGTCCGTATACACATTTACAGCTCATACGGGTCTTAAAGCGCACCAATGTACTCCTATCGATGTACTCTATATGTTAAATAGGGCTGTCGTTGACGTCGTTTTGACGTCAATTACGTCACCAGGAAGCGAACCTCGTGCAGGCAGCCTCGGACACATGGACAAGAACAGACTGCCAAGTTTCATGAAGATAGCTCTTATACTTTCGCCAATAACATGCAAAAACCGATTCTCTACGGGCTTGTATAAGGCAATTTTTGGCAGAAAATGTCTAAGTACATATACGCGTTTTTGCGTGTTTGTGAGAATACTATAAACGATTTAATATTGACCCTTGGCAGGGTGTTAGTGGTCATGGGGACGCGCCGTTTGGCACCTTTCTCAACATTAACAGCTCATTCGGGACCTAAAGCGCACCAATGTTCGCCTGTTGCTGTACTGTATACGTTTAATAGGGCTATCGATGACGTCGTTTTTACGTCAATTACGTCACCAGGAAGCTCATCTTGTGCAGGCAGTCTCGGCCCCATAGACACTAACAGACTGCCAAGTTTCATGGCGATTGCTCCACTTTCGCCAATAACATGCAAAAACCGATTTTCTACGGGCCTGTATAAGGCAATTTTGGGCAGAAAATTTCTTAGTCCGTATACGCGTTTTTGCGTGTTTTTGAGAATACTATAAACGACTTATCATTGACCCTTGGCAGGGTGTTAGGGGTCAAGGGGAAGCAACGTTTGACACCTTTCTCCACATTAACAGCTCATACGGGATTGAAGCGCAATGGGACCCATGTGGTCTCAACATGGGACCATTATGGGCAAACACAGATGGGACCTTGATTGGAGACCCACATGGGCCCCACCGCAGAAAGTACAACCGGGATTTGCATGGGTCCCATATTGCTTGCAACACAGATTGGTCCTGAAGGGAAAACCTGAATAAAGGCTTTACGTAAAAAGTCCAAACATGATTCTATCCATAATGTGTCACTTGTACAGAGGTAGTTGTTACGAAGCTGTTTGTAACCTTCTTCTTGACCATCACATGTCTGTCAGATACAGCTTTACAACAACCAACACTTAACAAATGACATATTATTTGGAGTATAATTTTGACCATATCATCAAAGTTGGCGTTAGTTATTAACGTATTGATAATAAAACATTTAACATCATGTTTTCAAACAAGCTATTTACCCTAATCCGTAAACTTGACAAAACAGAATATTTTAATAATAGTACAAGAACACAAAATGCATCATGTGAGACAGGTGTTCAAATAAGCATATCGAGATCTACATGTGTGTCTAATGTACCTTGCATAATATACTTGTAATTATTATATCCATGTACTCATTTGTGATTAAAAAGGGTGCGTATTAAAATAAAGATAGAGTTTAATACAAAACATAAGTAATGGCAAATTACTAAAAACAAACAATTATGTGTTTATGTATCTAATATAATGTTAAAATCAACATGAAAGTGTGCATAGAAAGTTAGCTACTGTGCATTGCCTTGTAAATATTACCAGCAAGTGAACATTACTTTTAACTTTGGTTATAAACATAAACTCAATCCGGTTTTAAAACGTATTTGCGTCAACAACTAAACTGGCTAACAACATTGTCTAGACCCAGCTGGTATTCCCTGAAGTTTTAAAGGGACTTGTTCACAGATTTTCGCATTTTTTGAAGTATTAACTTGACAGATTTAAACATCGGAACTAAAGACTCAAGAATAATAACAAGAAAAGTATTTAGAAAAAAAAATTGGTCTCACCGGGGTTCGAACCCGGGACCTGCTTATAAAATGGCTACCGCCTTAACCACTCGGCCATTCCGACTTCTGATATTTACCTGAATTATTGACTTAATGTAAGTGCTCCACGTGATGTCAACAGTTTCAACGAAAATAACAGAAACACTCCAAATTATTCGATCGTTTCGAGTTACAAATGCTTTATAATTTTATAATTTACAACTGATGATTAGTCCTAACCGAAACGGTTTTTACACTATATTTCTTGGTCAGTAGTGTTATTTTGCTCCCGTGTATACACTGTTCTTTTATTTTTGGAATCAGTAACAAAAAGTTGAAAAATTGTCATTTCGTCAATCTGTGTACAGGTTCCTTTAATTAAAAAAAAATAACAGTTAAAAGTCAGTACCCATTCCTGTTATTATAAGAAAAACCAAGCTGAACACCGAAATGTAAAACTATTTTTTTTGGCACAGTAGAATCTCTTTGGCAAACATTTTAATTTATGTATTGAATCAAGAATGTAAATGTTAACATTTTTGTACAGCAAAAATGAATCTTACAATTTTCTAAACATGTTCAATATGCAATTATTACCAAAATGCTTTATTGCGCATATGTAAATAATTATATATGATTTTAATAATATTATCTTCAACGACACAAACAGTCAACACATTCTCAACTTGAAGAAAAACAACATCAAATATGTCGATTCTTGTTAGTATTACACTAGCGTTTAAAAACGTTAGGTCGAAAGAAAAAAATTCGGTGTTTCGGGCAACCCGACCCTACCTAACGATAAACCCCCGACCCTCAAGTTTTCAGCGACAATTGTTTTCCATTAAAAGCCGTATTTGTCGGATTTTGGTTTGTTTTCAATGTTTTTTTACCGAAATGTGTCTTTAAAAAAAAAAAAGAGGTCATTACTGTGTCAAAATTTAGTGGTTTGTAACCAAATTCGAACTAAACCTGTATTTTATGATGCAACACATGTGTAATTATTTAAATATGTCAAGCCATTGTTGTGTTATCGTCAGGAAACCATGTTTAAAGGGAATTTAAGTAAAAGAAGGGCCATAACTCTGTCAGAATTAAGTGGTTTGTGACCAAAGTCGAACTTGATCCGTATTTTATGATGTTACACATGTGTACCAAGAATTATTTGAATATGTCAAGCCATTCTTCAGTTATCGTCTGGAAACCATATTTTTAGGGAATTTAAGTCGAAAAGGGCCCATAACTCTGTCAAAATTTAGTAGTTTGTACCCAACGTCGAACTTGACCTGTATTCTATGATTTTACACATGTGTACCAAACATTATTTGAATATGTCAAGCCATGATTGAGTTATTGTCCAGAAACCATGTTTTTAGGGAATTTAAGTCGAAAAGGGGCCATAACTCTGTCAACATTTCGAATGTAAGTATCGAAGTGTTGTAGTAAGCGGTGTTGGTGCTAGACAAAACGGTAAAATCTATTTAACCTTGTCACGGACGGAAGTACCGGCGGAAGGACGGACAGGGCAATCACTATATGCCTCCCGCGTAAAGATGCATGGGGCATAAACATGGCATTTCTGAATCATTTTAAGTGCAAATTAGGTCAAGGTCAAGGTCAAAGTGAGGTTGGGTGAAATGGGTTGATTTGGGATGGTCATAAGCAACTACGGTGTAAGTATCCAAGTGTTGTACCAAGCGGTGTTGATGCTAGACGAAACGGTAAAATCTAGTTAACCAAGAAACAGCCCGTATAAAGTATTCTTAGTGCAAATTAGGTCAAGGTCAAGGTCAAAGTAAAGTTGGGTGATTTGGGTGGATAGGGAATGGTCATAAGCAGGACAAGACATTCACTATATGCTGGGGGCATACAAATATTGACCTTTTCGACATTCCAATAAAGGGAGATCACTCTGCGTTGGAGATTGAGGTCAGGAGGGTTCCTACTGATTAGGCTACGTCTGCATATTCTGATAACTGCTCTTGATTAGAGCATTTTTGATCATAAATAAATGCTTCAAATATGTATAACTAGAGTAGATTGCTAGTTTTATTGACCTTTTCAACATTGTTTACCGAGGTGTTCCAAATACGCCGGAAATCTAGGTCAGGGGGGTTGCGCAGTGAGCGAATAATTGCTTCGGCTGTATAGATAATCGTTGTTCAGAAACATTAATCTGCATTTTGCATATGACTGGAAAAGAAAACTGTTACTTGTTGTGGAGAAATATATGTAAGTCGGCTTTTATACATATTTATGCTTTATATGCACTTTGTTATGTTTTAAACAGGTTAAAATTTAACATTCTAAACGTGGGTGGGGTACGGAAATTAATCTTTGAATGATCGAAAAACTAAGCTATAAAGGCAACAGATCTTATCTTAGATTTAATACATTTCTTTCAAATAGGTTATGAAATAATAAAAAGAACGCCAGTATATTTATTTTTATGCACGTTATGTTCATCCATAGCAGTACTCAAATGTGTCATCAGTGTTTGTCAATAGAAAACGTATAGGCAATATTTAGAAGTTTTAATGTATATACGGAATTGCATAGAGTAGCCAGTTCAGTATGTTTATACATTATATTATTGTGTGTTTGTATTACAGTATATCTTTGCAATAATAATAATAATACTTTAATTGAACTTTATTTGTTTCAGGTAACTATCACAAACAGAATCTGGAATGTCTCACCGCGATATTTCGTCTTGAATTAGCATATTGTGACACACAACACCACTAATGTAATTACATTTATAAAATATATATATAGTATGTAAACTGTGTTCAAGTTAATTAATTGTCCAAATTCCAGTGAATATATTTAAAATAATAATGTTAATGAATTGTTGTTATCATAAAAGATGGTTGTTGATGGATTGTCATAAGTAGTAAGTAATCACACATCTGTGTGCATACAAAGTTCCCGTCGAAACATTCTCGGGCAAAAACATCATTGGTGCAAAACATTCTGGAATCCGCACTCAGTGGAAAAGTGATACATTGGTACCTGAGTAATTTTGTTCGTCGATTCAGTCTGCCGGGCTTGACCCTTGACCGCGTTGTGATTTTGTGTAAAACCACTGAGGGAAGTAGCTTTATATATTCTATAGAAATATTGTTCATTGTGACATTGGAACCAGAATTAACTGTGACTGTCCAAGTTTCTGTTCAAAATGGGTAAACTGGAAATGTCTGGGGTATCAGCCCAACTCAATAGCTGGTGCTTGGGTTTTTACTGTACTGTACTAAAACTTGTGAAAACTTGTGAAAAAGTGACTAAGTACTGGTTCTATACTGATTAAAACATTTCCATGCTTTGAGCATTACTAATGTATTTTTGTAATACTTGTTTCAGTATAATTGAATACTTTATGTAATAAATGTTTGTGTGTGTGTGCTGTGGATGTGCTTTTTAAATGCTTTATATTTATAGCTTTTGATTATAAGAGAATACCCCGGTGACTTGGACTTTTTTTTCTTCTTATGTTGTTGATTAAGTGAAGATAATTAAGCTGCATATATTTCTTATGATGTTACTAGTAGGACACAGGTCTATTATGTGGAACTGCAGGACTCATCCCAGTCAGCAAGCCTACATTGGTCCGATAAAAGGTTGGTCAGGAGCCAATGAAAACATCAGATTTAGGTGCTGTTCTGTATCATCGTTTATATTCAAGATTCGTTAAAGTATTCTTTATTATTGGGTCATGGGGCAAATTGTCACATCATGCTGTATAACGTTTTAGTTGCATAACATATTTTAAAAATGCTTTCTAGTTTGTTTAGTCCTTATTTTGAGAAACAGTCTCACTTATTATGTGTACACGTGTTAATTTACTAAATACTTAGAATATAGTAGACATTATTAGAAGTTGATAGATTGACGTAATATATTAAAACAATAATTACATTGTTTCAAAATGTATTATAGACACATGAAGAACTAGTATCAAAACCAAACAATTGAAGCAAAACGTTGACTAAATGGTGTATGAAAGACGCCGAACATGACTGAGCGAGCAAATACAATACAAATGACTATAATGAGTTTAATGAGGTAAATGCACGATCCAGCAAAAGTAAGTTGATACATGTACACAAGTTTTACACAACTATTATTTTATTAAGTTTGAAAGCATAGAGAATATATCGAATTTAAACATAATATGACCTATGCAAACAGATATTGACTACTTCGCATAATACATAAACATTTATTTGGCATATTTTGAGACACGCTAATTAATTAAGAACGTGCAGTAATACTGACGGACCAAAAACATACATAAACGGTGGCTATCGCATTGTTGCGTATTTGGGAAACATACAAGTTCGAATCCAGACCTTAAAGAAATATACAATGTACGCAATCAAAGTAGACAGTATGCGTACATAAAAATGCTTGCATGCATGTCAATTGTTTACCGAACTTCTTGTCTAGTATCTTCCGTTTCATGTCTGGGAGGCATAACCTGTTTTTCAGCTGGCCCTGTATCAGCAAGGCTCTTGTCTGATCTTGCCATATCTATAGCTGTATCGGCTTTGGTGTTCGCGCCTCATTGGGAATTCCACGCTCGCAATTTTCATCCGATGCATTCACGCGACGGTCCCCGCAAGCGAAACTGATAAGGTTGGTAGATTCGTTCGCATAGTTTGTTTATGTTGGTTGTGTAGATGATACATGTTCAAGCTCTTCGTAAGCAAGTTCCAGAGTTTCATGGCGATTAACACTTTCATTCGCTTGATTAGGCGAACATCGTGTCGGCGCGTCGGCGTACCGTGTCGGCGCCTCGGCGCCCTTTCATAATAACAGGTCGAAGTCGCGAAACTACGATGACATTAACAGGTCACAGTAAAAGGTAGGTTTATGGTCTCTGTTTACAAACAGATTTGATTAACAACCTAAGATGGCTATTCTTTGTGAAGGACCTACTAGTATGTAAAACAATTGACTACAAAAATCACATTTAAATGGGTCATTCATCTTGCCATCATATCATGCACAAAGACCTTTAAAAAAGTTGAAAGTTGTTAGTATTCTGTGATTATATTTAAGTGGATATCCTATATATTAACATTGATGCAATAGTGCATTTTGTCAACCCGAGGAAATACTGTTGCCGAGGGTTGACAATGTAAATTATTAACGTGTTTTCTATTGTCCAGATTTTACTCTATGATGATCCGTTGTATTTTATGAGTTGTACTGTCAAAGTGATGCAAAATTAACCTGAAAAAACTGATCTTTATTTCGGAAAATATTACAAATCAATTACGAAGACGATTTCAGTTTCCGTATTGGAACTCAAGATGCTACTATTTTTAAGCAGCTACAGTTATAGTATCAATAAACATAAGAAACACGTGCACGAACTAAACTGAGTTTAAATAACACAGCATTTAAGGGTTTAATTATTTTAGTATAGAATTTACGATTGTCACGTCCTTTCGTCCCAACAACATTTGTTTCTCTCAATGATTTCGAAGCCTTATCAGTTTTACAACATTTTCCTGGATGTTAAATTAAATAGTAAACATTACTGGCTAGACTATGTCTATGATACAATAATGTACCACATAATAAGGCAACATAACACAAAAGAAACAAAATGTCACCAAACAAGTAAGACATTATTTTTTATTCAATATAATTGTTAATATAAAGTATGAGCTCAGTTTAAACAATAATAATCGTAAAAGATGTAATTATTTAAAACATAGTGACAATCAGATTTTTATTTTAAATAAGAAAAAACAACAACACTAAAACAACAACAAAACAAAGACAAATTAATCATATAAAACTCATTTGGGCGCGTTCTAGCATTCTGCGGCAGCAGTGGAATATTCAACAAAGTCCTCTTCTTTGTTATGAATGCCTTTGTCATGGATCAGCTGTAACCAAATATGTAATTCAAAGTATTTATGAAGATGCGTTTACACTACCATAATCTGCAACGTATTCAACAAGTAATACAAATATGAGTAAACGTTTTTATACTGTGTTTTTGTAGAAAAAAATTAAGCTTACGGATTTGCATTTTTATCACAGTAAACCAATTAATTTTGAATTTTAATTTATTGTATTTTTAAATTAGAAAACGCAAGTATAACGTATGTTAATAAAAAACGACACTCATTTTTAAGAGAATATGAACTAGTATATAGAATCCTCTAAAATGTTTTATGTCGAAAGTTGTTGTGGATAAATGACAGACGATCTCGAAAATACACAATGTTCCATATAAAAATGTATTACATTTAAGTTTTTGCCGCACGCAATATTTTCCTTCTATGTTACACAAAGCACGACCTTTTAAACCAAACTCATTTCCAATTTGACACATACCCCAGTCTCATGGTTTTCCTTATTTTCCAGTGGTTGGCTCACTTCTATGTAGATAACCACAGTATCTGGATTTTTGTTAATAAAATCTGAAAACATAATAATTATGTATACATTATATGCATAAAGTGAATCATTGCTAATAACACTTTTTTCAGCTAAATTGTCTTATTCCTCTTTTGATGATACTGTTATCGCACGTAAATTCATGAATATACAAAGGCGACTGTTAATTGACAGACAGTTTATTATACATTTTTATATAATACGTATTTAAATATGTTGCAAAGGACAAGGAATAGGCCAAGTTTTGTGTTTCCATGATTTAATATTTTAAAAATCTTACTACCTTAAATGGATTTAAGCCATAACGTCAAACAAGATTACTGCTTTAACGTTCCGGCGTAATTTGACGTTACTTTTTGAGTTGACTTTGTGACGTATGATTTGGCGTTCGTCTGAGACGAAATCAGCTCAAGGTTAGAGATACAGATCGTTAAACTGTTTTGAAAGTAAAATTAAGATGTTGTGTTGTTGAATTCCGAAAAGTCGAAGATTTGCAGTAAATATCGAAAATTCTGCGCTTTCCGACAACCCCGGTCTTTTATAGAAATATCAAGTGTGTGTTGTTTTTTTTGCATTGACTCTAATGTTGCCCATAATTTCGTTGTCAAATTATACATATACACCTATGTGTAATTGGTTGTACAATACAGAACACATATATTTTCTTAATAAAAAATACTTGGGTATGTTGGTCCAAATAAATAGGTGTTGGAAGTTATGACATTTTGTAACATTTTAAATAAGTGCAAAAATCTGTGAATAAGTCCCTTTAAGAAACGTCTTGGTCCAATTAAAAGTGTTACTGACAGGGTAAATCACAAAGCGGAACCGTATATATTGAGTTGAACTGAAGTACACATCTTACATGATACGCTCGACACGACAAGGTAAACAATCAACAACCTCGAAGAGACCTTCTTACTATGCGCATTATTAAGCAATTTTTATAAAGTAATTGCCATCATGTAAGTGACTTAGTCCGTGCAATTTTTGCTGCATGGCCTTTGTATTGTTAGTTATGGATCAAAATATTAACTACTGACGGTGCTTTGCTCATAACACACTAATACAAGTCATATGTCTGACACAATCGGTGTGAAGATTCTTCAGCAGAGACAGACACATTAAAACGATTACGTATGCATGGGCGTCTTAATATGGGCATATATTTCCATAATGGGGTGCTGTGTAGTTTTCCTGTGATGAAATCACCCTAAAATGAGGTAGTGGTAGGTTTTGTGCAAACGCACCACATATGAGTAGTTAAACAAAGTTCATGACACATTTGAACAGATAGATGATGTGAGAAGAGTAAGCTGGTTGGATTAAGTGGACACTATATCTTAGACATTGATGTTTTATTCATTAAATTGATATTTAGTGATTTACTCTAGTTACCTCCGCTATGGTGGTTATGTTTTGCCGGCTTTGTTTTGTCTGTTTCTTAATTAGCAGCAATTCGCAAAACGTTATGAACCGACATGCAATAACTAGCACATAAAATAAAATGTCAGCAGGTGTGGGAAATAAACCGTTAGTGGCAAACCCCAGTCAAATACCTTTTTTGCCTCTATACCTTTAGACCGTACGTGTACGTGAAAAAAAAAATATTTCAACACAATTAAGTTTCCAAAATATTAAAAAGGCACTGGCCGAAAAAATGTTCCTAAAATGTGAAGTCATTGTCTTGAAGAATAATATTGACGATTGTAATTTAATAAAGTGTATCTTTAAATAAGATATTCATTATACTGGACATTTTACTGGACAATGGCGCATTACAACACATGCTATGAATATCTTATATAAAGACACAAAACAAGATGTTGACAATACACAGTTTTGAGTGAACTTTTGCATGAATGCCCCGTTAATGTATATAAATAAAATTATAGATATTTAGGTAATGGTTGTAATACCTGTGGTTATCACAGATTCTTCTCTGTTTTCTTCTGGCTGGGCCCTGACCGAGGTGCATCTTTTCCTCCTTACCCGGCTTCGGACAACCAGAAATAAGACGACGGCAACGAACAATGTGATTGACCCAATGGCAACCACATCGGCGTGATGGTTCGTCAAATAGGTTTTTTCATGATGTTTGTTGACTGGCGACGCTGCTGTTGTCGCCATCGCCCATTGGATTGTTGATTCAACATCGGCTGAAATGCAGTTAGCAAAGGTTCAACTGTTGTTTGCTCACTTATTCATTCATATTTGTTTAAGAAATAATATTTTTCAATCATAGTTTGTTGTCGACACGCAGCTTGTTTTCCATAGACAAAGATGGAAATCAACATGGCTTATTCTGCAACAAATTATAGGCGGAGTCAAATGGTTTGAAAATAGTTCCGGTATTCGAAGAAATTGTTCCGTAAAATGCACGTGCTTAATTTGGACAAATAAAAAGTGTTTTCTATAAAACAACAACAACACATATATTCTGATACGATTAGCAAAAGAAAAAATTGTGAGTGTTTGTGGTTTGGTTGAACTTTATCAAAACATTTCGAGGTTACTCTGAAATGGGCGTTGTTTACCTTTTTCTTAGTATAGTGTATAATTATATACGTATTGGACATAAATAAACATAGTTACAGGCACCTCTAGTTTTAAATGAGAGTAATTATATAATATCTAATAAAATATGTTGTTTTTATACGCTTATGATTTTTTGTCACGATTTTTCTATCGCGCGTATAAGCACGTTCATTTTTCTGAACAACTTCTGCGAATTTTCGGAACTATTTTCAATAAATTGGGCCCCGTCCATAATTTGTTGCAGAGTAACCTATAGTTAATTTCCTTTTTTGCCTATTGAAAACTAGCCGCGTGCCGTGTTAGAATTTATATTAAGTCATTGACAGTCAATATTTTTTAGTGTTAATCTTGTTATCTTACAAATATGTCGCTGGTGGCTACTTTTCAATTTGATGATTAATATTACTGTTTATATTATTTAGAAATCCAAACTAATTTTTTAATAAATATCAGAAATTAACAAAATTATAAAAGCAATACACATAACTTAATAATCTAAATCTTATATCATAACTGGTGTTAGAATAATTAATATTAAAAATGTCACTAGTATTAAAAAACCGACATGTTGTATTTTACGAAAAAGGGATTACGTCAACGAAACTATAAATAACACATGGAATAATAACTGATTACGCCATACAAATTTGATTCAATGTTTAGCGTCCCAATGATTTTTCGAAACCTACCAACCACACAGAAAAAACAACAACAATGAGTCGATAAAAACATTTTTATTTCACAACTTATTCAGGGCAGTGGTACAAGCTGAAGCAAATGTTTACTTGCAATACTGTTATATATCATCTTCATATTGGGAACCTACTTTAACACAGTATATCAACTGTGAAAATTGAAAAGTTGCACACTATTTTTTTTACAAATATAGGTACAAAAACCTAAAAGTCTTTTTTTTCAAATTTGTATAGGCTCTCCAGCTCGATTTTTCACATTGTCATTTTTTTCGTTCAAGCTTTTAAAAACCTACCAGCTCGAGGACGCTAAACATAGAATCAAATTGGTATGGCCTAACACAATATCTAGCGAATGCGGGGAATTATGGGTATGTACTTTGGGTTTCCAGCTATTGTAGACTTAGGAATAACATATTTTCCCATTCAGAACAGAACAGAACAGAGCAAAACAGAGTAATATTTTATTTATATCGGGTATACATAGATACATCACGAGGAAAGATACGATATTATCATAAATGTAAACTGATCCTACGTCAATTTATAACAAACCTTTGCGTTCAACAAACGCCAAGCTGAACCTCTGTGCCAGGTGGAAATGGGCTGCCATAAAGTCTAAAATAATCGTGTATAAACATGACATTTAGTTGCACCAATACTGGCTTTTTATATGTTAAGCATTATATGGGTACTACTGTAATTTTCTGGTTTAACTTTACATGGGTGCGAGAAAGAACGCTTCTTTACCCGTCATAGTTGATGCGAAATAAAATGGCCAGAGGTTTCCCAACATAGTGTACTGCGTAATTACGTAAATGAACATGTAAGAAGCTACCCGTTTGTAACTGCTTGTTGATTTCATAAGTCGAATGTTCTAGGATTAAAATAATCATTCACCCATTTCAAACTACGTTGACAAAGTTAATCAAAATAACGTTTAACTATTCTGGTAAACACAGCACATACCTTTATTTAGATATTATCCAAACGTCGCTATTTTTAGGTTAGTATAAAGTACATGTGTTTTCTGAAAATGCAGTATTGAATTTACCAATTTTTAAAATGATCTTTAGACATGTTTTATTGTAATAATTCCATGATAATTATTATACACCCAGCACAAACAAGTTGAAAGGGGGGTATGCTGGAATCAGCTTGTCTGTCTGTCTGTCCGTCTATCCGTCCGTCCGTCCGGTTGTCCGTCCGTCTGTGTTTTGGTTTTTCTTGTCCGGAGCATAACTGTTAAACCTTTTAAGGTATAAACTTCAAATTTCATACATGAATAGATCGTTATTAGGCGGAGTGCAGTACACAAGAATTATTACTCTATTGGCATTATTTACGGAGATTTTCCCCTTTGTTAGTTTTCCTTGTCGGGTCTTTTTTTTTCAAAAACTACTAAAGCGATTGACCTCAAAATTTACACATGGGTAGGCGATTGTAGGCGGAGTGCAGTGCTAAAGAATTGTAACTCTAGCTGAATTATTAATAGAGTTATTCCCCTTTGTCCATTTTCGTAATAAGGCCATTTTTTATTCGTCCGGGGCATAACTTTTAACCCCTTATAGATACCAACTTCAAACTTCACATATATGGATAGATGGTTGTCTGGCGGAGTGCAGTGCACAAGATTCATAACTCGAGCTGCATTATTTATGGAGTTATTCCCCTTTGTCATTTTTCCTTGTCCGGCCATTTTTTTAGCAACTACTAAAGAGAATGAACTCAAACTTCATACATGGATAGATTTTTGTTAGGTGGAGTGCAGTGCACAATAATTATAACTCTTCCTAAATTATTTAAAGAATTATTCCCCTTTGTCAATTTCTTTCCTTAGTTTGACTAATAGATTTAAACACTTCAAAACTCTATGTATTGTTGATTGTATCTATATCCTTGTGACAAAGCGGCATGCAAGGGTTATTTGAGCCATGCCACTACTACTACTTCTACTACTACTACTACTACTACTACTACTAATTCTACTACTACTACTACTACTACAACTACTACTACCACTACTACTACTACTACTACTACTACTACTACTACTACTGCTAGTACCACTACTACTACTACTACTACTACTACTACTTCTTCTTCTTCTTCTTCTTCTTCTAATACGACAACACTAACAACAACAACAAAAACTACTACTGCTACTACTACTACTACTATTACTACTATTACTACTCTCTACTTCCACTGCTACTGCTGCTACTACTACTACTACTACTACTACTACTACTACTACTACTACTATTACAACAAAAACAACAACTACTACGACCGACTACTTCTATTACTGCTAGTAATTGCTACTACTGATATTGCTACTGCTGTTGCTTCTACATTTAGTAATGTTTGGTTATTTAAACAATGTTTTAAAATACGGGACTAAATAATTGCAAATGTGAACATATTTTTAATCCGAATGCCGGGAATCTTTCTGGATTATATATTAGAGCTAGCATAATAAGTCCGTTTTCAACTCGTAAAACCCGTAATAGGGGTGTGTTCACGAACAAAAAAGCGGTCGATTATCGTCAAAAAGGGTGTATTATTCAGTAAAGTCACGGGACAATAACGACCGACATTATGTTTTACTAATACGTTAACCTCCTTGTTACTATTAATAGTCCATTATTAAACGCTTGCAAGTTCGTACTTTTGGTCGATATCAATAGCACACGATACCATGATATGTATACTGTTTACTACATACGTGATGAACGCTGAAATCCATCTAAGTTTAAAATTCGAATCGAGGAAAAAACTAATACAAAATGCGTTTCCAGCTCGGCTTAACGCGGCCATGGTATTTTAATAAAAAAAAAAATATAAAGAAACAGGTGCGCGATTTTGGGTTACTCTATACTATAACAAATACGATTTTATAGTACATTACACTTTGTTTCGGATTGATTACTCTAGCGACAATACACCTTTTTTCCGATCGTTAACGTCCGCAGAAGTCCAAAAAATGAGTTAAAGGCCGAGTACGTTTCGAATAACTTCAAACAGGTGTATTAGTACAACAATTAAACAGATTGTAGGCGAAATTCATGTATATCCCTGCCTACAAATTATAAGTGAATTAATCTGGTGTCGGATTTACCGTCAAACACTAGCAAAAATCACGTTGGAAACATGCAAACAGTTAGTTAAAGATATTATTTAGTTAGCGTCGAAAGCCTATATATATCACACCACTGCAAAGCATTTGCTTAGTAGAGATAAAGTATGTGCTTGAAATCAAATGAAACTGGAGTTTTCGGTATACACAAATATTGAAATCGGAAAGATGTTACTTCAGAGATCGGTTTTCTTTGTAGCGTAAGAATGACTGATTGCAAAATACGCGACTTGAAACATTTTCGGAAGAAAATAAAAGGTATCTCTCAATGCAACCTGTAAAGCAGTATATAAGAGTAATGTCTTCTTTTGTCACAATATTTTCAAAGTTGTTAGCTGCATACATGTCTAACTGTGAGAAAATGTTCATTAATATCCCATTACCCCCGACATGGCTAACAAGATCCTGAGAGTAAAGCAAAACATATTATGCTATAAATGTCGACATGCATGTTTCTAGTGTGCAAATTGTGTGTTTGATGCAAACAATAGAACATTCTAAGAATGGGTTGAAATTTATTCTTATGATGACAGTGCAATTTACTATCAGATATGTTTTTTTCCCACAGAATGACACTAACAAAAGATATGTGTTGCAGTTATTACCTAAAGTCACAAAAGATCTAATATTATATATATATATATTCAAGAGTAATATATAATAAAAAAGTCGTGTTACTGACATTTGTCTTGTAACAGTATATATTTTTTTGGCATTTATCTTAGTTTCTTATCTCAACTAAAATGTTAAAAGATAAATTTCCTGAAATAGTGAGTATATAATCTAAGGCAATTAGAAATATGGATGTATCTTCCTTAATGCCGCAATGTCCACGTTTAGACCAATGTTAATGGTTGTATGGTAGAATCTTCTGAGTCTTGTTCTGGCGGCCCACGGGCGTGTTCTTGTCTTGTAGGCCTATTCCTACGCACGCATGCAATAACCTCCCATGTTATGCCCAGAATGATGACAACAATCAGTGCAATGGTACCAAATGAGACCACATCGGCGCGCAGATTTGTTGACTGTACCGCATCACGATAGTCTTCGGTGGGAGTCGTGGGTTGGGTGGTCAGGGTCGTAGATCCTAGTTTTATTATACACTTAATATTCATGGGTCCGCATTACAGAATTATCTTTAGTTTGCCTTAAAATATTTTCACTAAAAGTTCAAAGTGAATGATGTAATAAATTGGAAACTAGGTGGTTTCCCTAAAAAATACTTACTGCGTATTTCGAACATTCCAGAAGCCATAATCGGTGTGTAAATTATGTGACTAAGGCATTAATTAATAAAACAGTGATTTTCAAATATATTCACTATGTGTATTTGAAAGTTGATGTTTAAATAGGAATAAAACAACATTAATCAGGTACACATACCTTTTGAAATAAAAACGCCTCTATTTTCAAGCCCTTAAACTAGAGTCAAGCGACTTTTATGTTAATAGTGTACATCTAAACAGGTCTAAAAATACATGTTTGGTTCATATTATATTTAGTTTAACTTCCTTAACACAAAACAAACCTTTTTTTTTGTCATATGGTACTGTATATATTTTGTAAATTGTGGTGTAAAATAAAATAAACGGTAAGTGTACTCATCAAAGATTTAAGGACGACTTCAGTAGATTTCTTCCATCCAAAGAAAGCGAATATTCAAAAATGCAGCTATATGTTAATTGTAAGGTGTTTTGACACCTTTTAAAAGTATACACAAAAAACCCCGACACCACAGTTTGCTTCAATATGAACTGACCATAGTAACTATGTATATCATTTTTATGCTCCCCGAACCGGAGGGGCATATAGTCGCCGCTTTGTCCGTCTGTCCAAATTCTAATTTCGCTGCAATTCAGTTTGTCCTGGTGTGAAACGAATTTCCCTGATGAATTTTTTCATCATACTCTATATCCTTCTTTCCGTCTTTCCGACCTTCTTTCCTTCCGTCTGTCCGTCCGTCCGTCCGTCCCAGATTTCCGCCCGTCCGAGATTTCCGCGCGAGATCTCGTGAAATAATGACCCGACTTTGATGAAACTTTATATGCAGCATCCCTATGGACATGCGCATTTTGTCAGGTCGTTCCGATCCGATTATTTTTCAGGACGTTATTGCTCCTTGATTAGAAATAGGACATTTTCAAATGAAATGTTCGTTTCCGCGCGAGATCTCAGGAACTAATAACCCGAAATCAATGAAACTTTTTATGCAGCTTCCCTATCAAGTGGAACACTCGCATATTTTCAGGTCGTTCCGGTCTGATAATTTCCAGGGAGCTTTTGCCCTTTTTATATTAAAAATAATACATTTTAATGGAATATTAGTTTCCGCACGAGATCTCGGGAACTGAACATTCGAATTCACTGAAACTTTATACGCAACATACCTATAATAGGGACATGCGCATATTGCAAGGTCGTTCCGGTCTTTTGATTTTTCAGGGAGTAATTGCCCTTTGATTATTAATTGGCTTATTTTATTTGTGCACACTATAACTTGGAGGGATCTCAGAATTACTTGGCACAAATGTATGCTGTAATGAGCTGGTGTGTACCGCTCATGAATCAGGTACCTAGGTCAAAGGTCAAGTTCACACCTACAGGTCAAAGGGCAAAATTGACACTTTGCTTGTCTGTGTTTTAATTTGCCATGGACTTTAAAAATTACCTAGCACAAATGTTAACCTCAATGAGACAACATGAAGTGCATAAAACCAGATCCATATGTCAAAGGTTAAAGTCACACTTAGAAGTCAAAGATCAAAATCAATTTTTAGCTTGTACTGACTATAACTTGGACATATATTGAGTTATTTTCCAATTAAATGGCACACATGTTAGCCTAAATGAGACATGTTAAAAGCATGAATTAGATCTGCAGGTCAAAGGTCAATGTCATATTTAAAGGTCAAAGTCGAAATTGGCCTTTTGCTTGTCCGGACTTTTAACTTCTTCAGTAGATTTTAAGACTTTACGCGAACGTTAGCCTCGGCATGAGAACGTGTTCCCGTATGATTCATGTTCTTAGGTTTAAGGTTTCGGCCACATGTAGAGGTCAAAGCGGCATCTGGGAGCATTTATCGGTTCTACATATAATCTTTTTATTATATATTCTGATTAGATATTTAAAAACAGAATAAACTTCTTGAACTGTTTTTATAAAAAGGACGCAAAATGTTTGATTTTGTTTGTTCTTACCTTAAGTCAACATGACACATTTAATGAATGGTTAAATATATCCCTTTTTCAGATATAAATGTGCTTAGATAAGTTTAGGTAACAGTATTTTATAGTAATCAATGTATGTGATTCAAATACGTGTATCCGATCTTAGTACCATCCAATGCAATTCTAGAGAAAAATATGTAGCAAATATTTAACAACATCGCATGTATCTTAACATCACCTATGAGTTCATCAGCTCAATAATCTATTATTTTTATTCCCCTGAATTGTGGGAGGTATTAAGCATTGCACTTGTCCGTTCGTCCGTACGTCTCTAAATGTTGTGGACTCATTTCCTCTTTAGCGGCTTGGTTGATTTCAATAAAACCTTTACATCTGAATAACCTTAACCAAATTTGGTCGAATTATGGCCCTTTGTCATTTTTTTCCCACTATATCATATTGGACACAACTTCTCGCTTGCTGTTTCCAGAGATGTTTAGTAAATGTCATATCAAGTTAAAAAACTACAAAATGTTTAAATTTTATTATATCAAATATTTTGTCATATAACGTTTAATATTTTTAAAACAGGTCTGCAAGCGTCAGATACCTTTGTGGATATACATTATATATAAGTCACTAAATAGCTGTATGTGCCAAATGTATAAATTCTCCGTACAAAAAACAATACCTTACACAATACTATTTATTGTCGCTGAATAAATATGTGATAGTTATTGATAATAAACCGTGACCTTTGAATTATACATAGTTTAAATTCATAACAGTTTTGTTTGGTTAGTTTGCTGATACTTCAATATCTTTCGGCAATGTTGAAAGGCGCGCCAACTGCCCACAGTCCTCTGTTGCTGCTTGGCCACTTTGTCGTCTGTCACACATAAGCAGCTTTTGACTTAACCATCGTTTGCTTTTGTAGCAAACAATGATGAATACAACAAGAAGAAGCAAATCAAGTCCGATTATAAACCATTATTTAAACCATTGGAACGAGAACACGTAGTCCTCACTGATTGGCTCATTCGAACGTTGCTGGGCAAAGGTGTGCTGGCGGTAGTGGCAATAAAATCTAAAAATAAGTAACTCGAAATGGACTAAGCAAGTTTGCTATTTATAAACCGATAACATCGTACAATAGAATTATCTAGAGACCGACGTGATATTGGATATTGAACTGCAATACGTGTATACCTCTATCATGCAAGCTTCTGGTGTAAGGTTGGAAAGTGGTTTTTGACCTCGTACTTAAATATTTATAACAAGTTTGTAACCTGTCATAAGAAAGCTGCCATAGTGTTTACTTACTTACAAATAAAATAAAATCATTGTTCATCAACATACTTTATAAAACATTATATCATGTAATAAAACTATAGAGACAACATCCATTTCACCAACTTGGGCAATAGCGTATGCATGCCTTGATGTATTGATCACATAGCTCGGCGCAAGATTTCTCTTCTCCCGTTGGAAGGTCAAAATAAACGTCCTTTTCTACTAATTTCAAAGAGGATAGCCAATAGGACTGCAATAATATAAACTGTATTGCAATATATATCGGAGCAAAACAATATTGCATTATATTAAACTATATTGTCATACATCAATAAACAGCTTGGATACTGTCATAGTAGAAATCAGCAGATCAATACATTAGCGAATTGCACTCTTCTGTTCTGTTCATTCCCATTTTATGTAAAGTTATATTAATATTTCATATAAAACGGGGTTTCGTAATTTACAATTGATTATTATAGTTTACATTATGTGGCATTGCCATTTCAGATATTGTATTGCAACAATATATGGAAACAATATCGCGATGCAATACAATATATTGGTATATTGTTGCAGCCGTATTTGGCAATACATTACAGAAGTTTATCAAATTATTTTTACCATTTTACCCTGGTGTTCGAATATAATTCGGTGTAATACTGATCTTAAAAGCGCTTACATTAGTAGTACAGTATAATGTAAGTAGTATAAGTGTCCCTTAAACTACATGTACTTAAATTGCAAATTTTGCGAATCTTAACAAAGTCATCATATTATATACTTTATTGTTTAATGAACAAAATCAACCATACCTTGAACAGCCATTGGAATCGGCTTGACACAGAAGGCGTCTGACATGACTTGTTGTCCAATTTTGTATGCAAAATGGAACATGGGATTGTTAATGGTGTAATTCCTTAGAAATGATAAAATATATTGAAGGTATAACTAGAGGTGCGCCGTAGATTGGCAATTGAGGCGTTGCATCATTTCTAAATAAGGAGTATCGTTATAGTCTGCGCAGTATCCCACGATGCTTGGGCATTGGCCGTAATAAAGCGGTGGCACCAGTTTTAATCAAATACAACAAATGTGTTTGTTTCGTGGTTCGTATAGTGCTGTGATATATAGAAAATGACCACTTTCATGAAACAACGAGCCGTAGACTCATAAGGCGTTCCCTTCTGCTGATGCATAGCTTTTATATTGATGCATTTGTGTGGGCGATAGTCACCTACATGTAATACACGAAAAGAAGACGAGCCTTACGATGTCGTTGGCGGTCCATCAAACGGATCAAAGCAACATGCGTGTTGTAATATAATATGCATGTGTGTCGTTGCTGTTATTTGAGAAGCAAATAATTTCAAACGCGTACCATTTGAATATTTTAGTGTGAGTGTAACAACACGTGTTTATGTTTTTATATCCCTACATGTGTTACTTAACTTACCTTCAACATGTGCTTATATTCCATGGTCAAATTATCCATTAAATTCAATTTAATTTATGATATAAATATGAGTTATCTATATGGCCAATAATTTGCTTTAGAGACCATTTGATCATTTTAAGAGATCTGTACAACCATATTACATAATTAGGATGCTCCATTATGTGATTGTAGGATGTTGGTTTATGAAGGAGATAATAAAAAAGCACAATAGCATTAACTTATATAGTTTTCTGTCAGCATTTTTAAACAGTTAACGTTACTGTATGGTTGTGTTTTCTTTTCCTCGCAATTTTTCAATTTGCTGGATAAATAGTCGACCAGATATCTGTGTATAGAAACGTTCGTAGCCGGAGTTAAGATAAACGATTCGTTTTAATACAAATAATATCAAATAAGAATATATTTATTTGTACCATAATTAGATGTCAAGCTACAGACGGTATTAGAAGTTGTAAATATGTATTCCGACAACTTATTCCGAATACCGCTGATGATTTGTTTCGTCATTTTACGCAGCGTGGGATAAAGAAATATATTTTATTCATAACAAGTGACATAAAAATCAAAACAACTCCAAGTTGACTACTATCGCAGGAATACGACGACTTCCGATGTACTTAGAGTGGGAGGTTCTTCATTCCAGCAAGATAGGTGGATTGATCTATCTGTCATAAGATAACGAAAAATAGATTTTTAATAGTGTACATTGTTATATATGTTACTACAATCATCTACAAAGTTCTCAATCAAAATGTCATACAACGGTGAGTTCCTGTAATTAAAATGTGTTCCGATATAAAATATTTAAACTGCCCTATCAAGGTAAATAAATCAATTTAAAGTAGAATTTATGTACTTCATTAAAAAAATTAAAAAGATATTTAAACAGGTGTAAGCCATACTACTACACAGATAATATGTATAATGTACCCTTAGACGTTTAATTTTGATGAATTGTGTGGATAATTTATAGATGATCTCAAAAGTACCTACGCACTGTTCCAAACAAAAAATGATACATTTAAGTTTTATCTTAAGCAAGATTTTATTTCAGATCTATACTTCAAAAACGGACATGAAATCAGAAGTTTTCAACCATACGAATTTCCATTATAAAACAAACCTCAGTCTCCTGTTTTTCGTTAGTCAGTGGTTTGCTCAGTTCTATTCCAGCCTCGTCGATCTCCACACTATCTAGAATTTTATTTAAAGAACTTTAACATGTTTTATTTTCAATTATATTAAACAACCGAAAAATACAGAATGTGCATATAGTAAATAGTTGCTAATGGCAATCTTTGTCAGCTAATTGTTTCCATTTATATTACACATGATTACACTGTTCTCGTAAGTAAATCCGTTGTCATAAACTGATATCATTTGACAGAATTTTATTTTGCATTTTGATATACTTGTCGCACGTATTTAAATATGTATTTAGTTAATTTGCTTAGTATGTATTTACTCTAAATGATGTCCGTAATTTAATTGTCAAGTTTTTACATATTCGTGTGTTTTATTGGCCTTACAATAAATAACAAATACTTTCCTCCAACATAAATAAAGATTTCATGCACATTCATCCTCTTTTTATCACTAATATTCAAGAAGTTGGATTAAAATGGATGCTTTACAAACGGACAAGTAAATACAGAGTGATACAAAAATGAGTAAAATAGTATTCATTGAAAGCCACTGCAGAATAATATTAACATAGTACGTTGGATATCGTAAATCGAGGCCTTTAAAGTCACTCTTTTATCTTTTATAGTGTATGTTAATCCAAGCTTATACATGTAAATGAAATGTAACTCCAGACATCAAATTAACATTAGACACATTAAGCATTCTATACGTGAACAACGTTCTTACTTATTTAATCGTAATGTAAAAGAGTGTGTCTTTAAATATACTTATGTATGTTGGACAATTACTCATTGAAAACACGTGTCATGTGTCATTGTCCTTAGTTCCTAAGTATCTTATCTAAAGACACAAACATCTTTGACAATATACAGCTTTGAGTGCACGTTTACACGACTATCCCGTTAATATTTTAAATTAACAACAGTGTGTGAATGGTTGTTCTACCATTGTTGGTCACAGAGACGTCACTGTGTTGGTCTGGCGTGGCCCTGACGGCGGCATATCCTTTTCTCCTAATCAGGTAACGACATGCTAGGACCAGTAGGGCCAGTACGACGCCGCCGATTATTGCACTGGCACAAATGGCGACCACAAAGGTTGGAGACGTGGTCACCGCCGCCACCGATATTCCTCGATGTGGATGAAAATCGTCTGAAATGGGTAAACACACAAGTCGATATTGGGGTTAGTTTTTGCCTGTGCACTGGTTGATTCATACTATGTCTGGTTTGTAAATAAAGTATAAACAAACACGTTGATATATTATGTGATTAATGCAATAACCTTTTAACCAGCAAGTTCATTAGTTGTAGTTCCGTCGTGGCAAATGACATTATCGCTACAAAAAAATGTATCCTACTACTTCATGATAATTATGAAATACAACTCACTTAATGAACACTTTACCTTGTATTGGCAACATATTTTCACTGATAAAAATTAAACATTAATGATAATGCATAACGAAACAATAATACATGTAATGAGAACATTATGTTCATATTGAGCTACGATTACGTTTCATATGAGGAACCGGGGCTAATTGATCTGTTTTCACTGCTTGCTTTGGCTTTAATATATATGTGGATACAAAGCGAGTATGAGATATAATACAAACAACCATATTTATTTGTTCATTCATACGTACCGCTACTGCTATTGTAAATAACGGACGAAGTTCGATGTCCATCGAAAATATCTGTGTAATCTGTAACAATTGCATTATAAAAGATAGTTTCTATACATTTTGATAAAAATACGACTGTTTAATTGTGTGCATTGTGTGCATTTATTTAGTTGTATTATTATTATTATTATTATTATTATCATTATTATTATTATTATTATTATTATTATCATTATTATTATTAACCTCTTTAATCCATTAACCTGTGACATAATTTCTAGGTTGTTTCCCGAAATACACTAACTGCGTAATTGACTTATTCGAACACTCGTGAAGGCAGTGGTGTGTAAATTGTGGTAAATTAATTTTAATAGAGGCAGTAGTAGTAAATAGTGACGTTTAAATATATAAAATACATGCAAATCAAAATTTGGTATTCGTTCACTTTGATAAAATTTAATAAATCAGATAAATCAAAATCTTACTTTTCATTGTTAAATTTTTCTTCGTTGTTTCTATTTCACGATTACGTGTATGTATTGCATAACCGACTAAAAATACATTATTGATTCACCTACCTAGCACAGTGTATATCGGTGTACGTAACTTTATACAGCTATTTTGTTAACGTTTTACATGTTTGTGTTATATTCAGATTGTAGTATATGTGTATTTAAACAAACAATAGGTATTCATGTAAATAATTATCGTAATGATTCTTGCTTATACAACATTTAAACAAGCTATAATCAAATGAATGGCAACGTATAATGTTTTATTTATTACTTTGTGACTGTATGTTTGGTTTTGTGTGAAGAGCTTAACTGCCTGTTTTGTTTCTACAACTTGCTCTATACAATGCAGTAAGTGGCCTCACGAGCCACGAGCGCCAGAATAGTAATGCCAAAGAAGAATTATACCACGTGACATAGTTTAGAAGAACTACTAACATTATAGTCGATGCATTATTTGAAAATCAATATAGATATAATATACTTTTTGAGATCGTTGACGTCCGCAGAGGCCCTTAAAGCCTTTTCGGGCCGCTGCGGACGTTTAAGACCGAACCAATGTGTGTTGTCGCTATTATAGCATAAAAACATCATCTAGAGAAATAAAACCAAAACAAATCGGTAATTTACTATAAAATTGTATTTTATAGTATAGAGTAACCCAAAATCGAGCAAGTTTTTATTATTATATTACCAGGACCGCATTCAGCAGAGCTAGAATCGCACTCGTTAGTCGCCATATTGTTTCAGTGTTTTCCTCGATTTGAATTTTAAAATTGGATTCGACATGGCTTTCAGCTTGCATCACGTATGTAGTAAATGCTATACCTATCATGTTAAAATAAAGGTCGTTATTAGCGTGTGACTTTACTGAATAATACATTTTTTTAAAGATAACCGATCACTTTTTGTTCGTTACACCTATACCGGACTGAAAACGGACTTTTTATGCTATAAGATTTATTAACTCCAAGTTATAATCGATGTCATTTTAATACGATACCGAATTGTGTATGATCAGTATGTTTGCTGTTCAATAGTATATTCCAAGGTATGTTTAAAGGGCCTTAGTCGTCGAAAAATTGGATTTCTATTACACTATAAATGATATTATATGATAGAAATGCGCTTTATAAAGACACGTGCATGAAATAAATAAAACATAATATAATATACACTAAGATATTTGATAAAAACAACTCAGCTAAAAAGTCTCAAAAATTAAATCCAAAGCAGGGATCGAACTCACGACTTATGAGTCATTTGAAGAAATGACAGTAGACAGCGCTTTAACCAACGGCGCTTTCATGCTTGGTTAGAAGTAGAGTGTACACTATGGTTAAAGAAAATACTCACAATTATGACGTCAAAATGTAAACATGAAAAGGGCCAAACAAACAAGACCCATATTATAAATTGATTTTCATCTCAGAATGCGTTAACTCTTTTTTCATTATATATACCCTGTTTTAACCATTATTATATGTCAGTATTAATATCTGAATTTCATATTTTTTTAAGAAATTGCCTCCTTAAGGCCCTTTTCGATGACATAGTCCCTTTAAAGACCAATAATGTAATAAAGAAGAAAATTTGTAATTGTCGTTTGAAACATATAACTGTTTTACTGTAACGTCCGTATGAAACCATTTCACTTAGTTCGAGATGTTCTCTCATGTATCCACCAGTTACACAAAATTGGCTAGGGAGACGTTCGTCATTACGAAATATTCTCTGGATATAGTGCCATTGTCGATATTTAATTATAGTCGTTGTACTTTCGTTTTTTAGTTAAGTAAGGTTTTAATAGTTTGCTTGTAATAAAAGCGGCAAATCATTGTCATTAAGTTCAGAATATGAAATAATAGCATAAATGGCCTTCAACGAATAAGAAATAAACAAGCTGACAGAAATTCAGCATAAGTATACACCATCACTAACCCATAAACGTGTAGATACTTTATGTTTGTAGAACCTTCTTAGCATATTTCTATATTTTTAATCGTTAATTCATCATTTTTTGGAACGTTTAATGAACTTAGTATAAGTGCCAAGCCATGCTTTAAAATTAAAACAAAACATTGTTTAGGCACACGTAAAAATGAAAGTGTCATTACATTAAAGTCGCATTTCATAGTTGTCTTTGTATGAGGCCCAAAACACGTTTACGCGATCTGAATGAATCCAAAACTTAAAATATTAAACTATTCATTGAACTCTTCATGCCTGGGAACCTATGGAATGGTTGGTTGCCATGAGAGTGTCATTCTGACATAAAGGTATCACCCCGACACGAGATTGTACATTTTAACTGCAGGTAATTAAGGTTAGTTTAGTTATATACAATAACAGAAACAAGACCTTTCATCAATAATATTTATTGAGGCTGATTAAACATGTGTAAGTTATTGATCTTAAACCATGACCTCTGAATATTGAATAAGTATACATAATTTTATTTAATAGCAATATTCGATTCGTTCGTGGACTCTCCAATATATTTCGGCACATCTGTTGAAAGGTGTGATAACTGCTCACATTCACCTGTTGTTACTTGATCACTTCAACAATAATATTTATTGCGGTTGATTAGACATATGTGAGTTATTGATCTTAAACTGTGAACTCTGAACAGTCTACATAGTTTTATTTAATAGGATGGTTATTTGGTTCGTTCCTGGACACTTGAAAGGTGCCAACTGACCTCATTCCTCTGTTGTGGCTTGATCACTTTGTCGTCTGTCACACATAAGCAGCTTCCGACTTAAACATTGTTTGCCTTTGTAGCAAACAATGATGAATACAACGAGAAGAAGCAAAGAAATTCCGATTATAAGCCATTTTAACGAGAACACGTAGTCCTCAGTGAATGGCGCGGTTGGGCGTTGCTGGGCAACAGTTGTGGTTGTAGCAGTGGCAATGAAATCTAAAAATATGTAACACGAAATATACGAAGCAAGTGTTCTTATATATAAACCGATAACAGCGTACAATAGAAAGATCTAGAGACAAAGTGATATAGGATATTTAACTGCAATTCATGTCTACTCTCTGATAAAAGCTTTCTGGTGTAAGGTTGGAATTTTTTTTTCTCGTTATTATGACTTAATATCATAAAATGATCTTATAAAGATACTTATAACACATGTGTAACCTAACACCGGTAAGCTGCCGTAGTATTTTATAAAACATTATATCATGAAATAAAATGTAAAGACAACATACATTTCACCACCTACTTGGGCAATAGCGTATGCATGCTTTGGTGTATTGTCCACACAGCTCGGCGCAAGATTTCTCTTGTCCCGTTGGAAGGTCAAAATAAACGTCCTTTCCTACTAATTCCAAAGAAACTCATTAGATAATAGGGCTGCAACAATATGTAAAAATCTGTACTGCAATATATATTGGTCAATGTCATATGTGTATTTCAGTATTTTGCAACATATTGAGAAAAAATCAGTAAACACATTGGACATGTTATAGATCAGTAGATCAATACATAATGCCCTGTTATATAATGTAATTATGAAGAAGAACTCAATATGTCATCTTTATAACGGCTCATGTTATCCCATTTTATGTGAGATTTCATATAAATAGGGTTTTAGCAATTTCTTATTGATTATTATAGTTTAGATAATGTGGCAAAATATTGTCATTTCAGAAATTGTACTGCAATACAATATGGAAAGATGCATATCGCAATGCAATACATTATATAAGTATATTGTTGCTATCCCATTAGACAAAAATAACATTTAAGAAGTTTATAAAATCATTTCACGAATTTTCCCCGGTGTTCGAATATAATTTGGTATAATACTGATCTTACAAACGCATAAATTAGTAGTATATGGGTCCCATTTACTACTTACATTGCAAAATATATAAATTTTAACAAATGTTTATATGTTCATAAAACATATGCTTAATAGTTATTTTTAATAACATATAAGAACAAAACGAACCGTACCTTGAACAGCCATTGGGAACGATTTGATACACGACACGTTTGAATGACTTGTTGTCTAAGTTTGTTAGCAAAATGGAACATGGTGGGATTCCTTAGAAATAATGCAATATGTTCAAGATATAACTAAAGGTGCGTCATAGATTGGCAATTGAGGTGTTGCATCATTTCTTAATAAAGACTACCGTAGTAGTTTGTAAATTACAAGACGATGCTTTGCAGTGGCGGTTCTAAGGATGTTGTACCAGTTTTAATCATATAAAACGAATGTGTTTGTGTCGTGGTTCGTATAGTGCTGTGATGTACGGGCAATAGTTAATATCATGAAACAAAGGGCAATATACTATTTTCATCTGCTGATGCATAGCTTTTATATTGATGCATTTGTGTATACGATGGTCAAATACATTTATAAATAAACGTTATTTGATAGGCTCAGCGACACACCCTGGAAAGAAAATCATGCATGACATTGCACAGCTTTAACCTCACTCTTGCAAATATCAGATAATATTGCACAGGACGTTGTTTTGTACAAAGATGACGTCACAATATGACGTCATTTACTACTATGTCAAAACATTAGCTCCGGAGGGATTTGTGATGCCATGTTCAGTATATATTATTGGGTCATTTTTATTTATGTTGGATTAAACGCACAATAAATCGCAATCGCTGACTGTTATTCTCATGTGCCTTGTCTTTAACGATGGTGAATTTGAATAAAAGTTGATTGTGATAAAACAGCTGTTTTAACGGTGCCTCTAGGAAGAAACGTAAACAGGAGTACAGATAAGCAATAAATTTACTTGCTTAAGTTGAATATTGTTTTAATATTATGATTGAAACAATGAGATGTGTTTTGTTACTATTTCATCAGCTATCGTTTATTTTATAAGTTATATAATAAAACAATTATGGACTTTATAGCTGTGCAATATCGTGTGATAGTGCACAGCAAACTTCCATATTGAACGAGGCGAAAGCACCATCACACGAAATTGCACATCTAAAAAGTCCATATTTGTATAATATTACACGACAAGGAGGCGGAGCTTTCTTTGACGTTGGCGGTCAGTCAAACGGATCTTAGCCACACACAATTAGTAAGTGTGTAAGTTACTGTGAGTGAAACAACTTGTGTTCATGTTATTTTTTCTGACTAGATTTTACATAAAGTATTTTAACGTATTTGCAACATGTTGTGTGTTTTTCTATTGTCGTATTATTCCTTTTAATTCAATCGTTGTTATATAAATATAAGATTCTACATGTCTTTGGCCAATATATTGATTTTTAGAGCTTATTTGGTATGATCATTTTTACACAACCATATTACATAAGTATAATGCCCCAATATGTGATTTTTAGGATGTTGGTGTATGAAAGAAATAATTAAAACAGCGTTTTCTGTCAACATTCTGCATGGTTGCAGAAAATCTATTTTTTCTATTGGGGAAAATGGACACATGTATACTTTATAAATTAAAACCTTATTTTGTGTGTGTGTGTGTGTGTGTGTGTGTGTGTGTGTGTGTGTGATCCGATACTTTATTTACCTCGTCCATAGGTATGTGCAGGTCGAGGTCATCCTGCTCCATACCGTACAATGTTTGATGTTAGTAGACAGACAGTTTAAATAATACAATAAAAGTTAGTGTATAATAATATTTGTTGAGTTGTCTTTAACATCTTTATAGATTACTGATAATGTTATAGAAGAGGCAAAATAAATATGTTTATATGAATGCATGTACAACAAAATAGCAAAAAACACTCACTTTCGGCATACATACAAACACAAATATGAAAGAAAGAAGAAAGGAAAAAAAAACAAAAAAACAACAACACAGAGAATCGTGTTTGGACTTCTGACAATATACTCTTGAAATAATTGCGAGACATACAGCAAAATGGTATCGGGTAAGTATTAGAACAATAAAAAACTAGTATAATTATGATATTGAATACACTACACTACTTCATCGTGGATTGGATTGGCAAGTAGCTGTACAATTGCCCATTTTTGCTTTTCTTTTTCTTGACATTTTCCATTGTTTTGAATGTCCCATGATAATTGTAAACTTTTACTTAGTCCTAGTATAGTGGGTGGGACCTTTTTTTTCTTACACATAAATATATATTTTTTCAATTCTAAGATAAAAATATTTATTTCACTCATGGTTTCATTTGTACTGCCAAGTATCATAGTTTGACAACAAATTTCAGAATATTTGTGCATATTATGTGACCTTAAAAATTGAATAACATAATTGACAACAATTTGTGTAAAGTAGCAGTCCCAGAATAAATGTATAATAGTTTCTTCATGTTCTTTGCAAAAAGTACATAAATTATCCTGTGCAATATTCATTTTATACAGTAAAGATTTAGTTACTAGGATTCTGTGCACAATTCTTGTCTGAAACCACTGGGTGTATGTATATCTGGAAATGTTAAAAACAAATCTATGTACTTTTTTCCATTCAATGTTATTGAAAGATATATTCCATTTCGATTGGCAAGTTGGTATATCTGTGTTGGAGGTAAACGTTTTATATACTATTTTGTTTTGGTTTTGCATCAAGACTATATTATTTAAATAAAAGGATGTAAATGCACATTCTATATCTGGCTTTTTTATAACATCAAAGCCTGACATTTTTATAAAGTTCTTCACTGTTCTAATTAAGCCTTCATAAAATAGAAAATTAATTTGTATACCAATGTAAGATTCTAACAAATCCTTACTCACAAATAGTCCAGATGAGCTTACTATATCTCTTACATACCTAACTCCTCTATCATACATATGTTTATTATAAATACTATTCAGACCTATTTTAAAGTTGTGGTTATAAAATAAAGGCATATTTAATATATCTTCATGCCTACTAACAACTTGTTTATTGATATATGCAATATAACATGTAAGTACATCTTTCCCAAAACAATTTTTTAATGTTTTTACTATTTTTTCAGCATAATCTTTTCCCACATTCGTCAATTTTTTAACATCAAACAATGAATAAACCAGTAGGAAACATTTTCCAGTACACAATACAATTTTCCTTAACCATGTCATTTTGATTGTTTTTTCAAAGGCATAGACATCTATCATAGAAATACCTCCATCATCATAAGATTTAATAGCAACTTTATGTTTAATTTTAGCAGGCCCATTCCAGACATAATTATGACAGATGTTATTTATCTGTTTTAGTATTATTTCTCCTGGATTAGGGAGGGTAATAAATAGGTGCGTCAACAAAGGGAGTAATAATGATTTGATAACAGTTATCTTTCCCAGGGGTGTTAAGTGTCTTCTACTCCAAAAATTTTGTAGTTTTTCTATTTTACTGGAGAAATTCATGTCTATCATTGTATTCAAGTCAACATGAAATATAATTCCTAGAACTCTGAAAGTTGTCGTCCCCCAGACTAGTTTATACTTAGTTTTTATTGACTGTGTACTGTACTTTTTACAGCCAATCCATATTAGGTTTGTTTTGTCATAATTTATTTTTAATCCAGAACATGAAGCAAAGTCTTGTAACAGATCAAGAGTTGCATTTAAGGAATTTTCCGAGCCATCTAAAAAAAGAGAAGTATCATCGGCAAACTGAGAGATTTTATATTCTATATTATCAATTTCTATTCCCTTAATTGTTTTCGAGTTCCGAATTTTAATTGCCAGTATTTCAGCGCAAAGAATAAAGATGTACGAACTTATCGGGTCTCCTTGTCGACAACCTCTTTCTATAGTAATAAAATCTGATAAGAATCCATTGATTTGAATTAAAATCATGGTGTTATACAAGAAAAGGGATATCCATTTTTTGAATGTTACTCCAAAATTTAAATATTCTAGAGTTTTTTCTATGAAATCAAACTCAAGGGTATCGAATGCCTTTTCAAAGTCAATCGTCATCAATAGTCCAGGGATATCGTTATCCTCTGTATATTTCATTATGTCATACAATAGTCTAGTATTCTCTCCAATGTACCTGCCCTTAATAAATCCTGTCTGGTCTTTAGAAATCAGAGTATCAAGGACAGTTTTAAGTCTGTTTGCAGTTGAGCCAGATGCAAGTTTATAAATAACATTTAAAAGTGTTAAGGGACGTAAATTTTTTAACAATTGTCTGGGTTTATTTTCTTTAGGTATACAAGTAAGTATTCCTTGTTTTTGAGTAATTGACATATAGCCAGAGGCAAAAGCATAATTAAGACTTCTAGTAACGAAATGGCCCAAATCTTTCCAGAAGACTTTAAAAAATTCTGCGGTGAAACCATCCGATCCAGGACTTTTGTCATTTTTCATATTTTTTAATGTGAATGCGATTTCATCCAGTTTGATGGGGCCTTCCAGTATTTGTGATTGTTAATTACTTAATTTTCCAGTTTGTATATCATTAAGGTCCTCATGTATATTATAATTCTCATTATGTACAGATTTTGTGTATAATATTTTATAAAATTGTGCCGCTTCTTTTAGAATATCATTTTGATTAAAATTTTTTTTGCCTTCGTCATTTTCGATAAATGGAATAGTTTTACTAGTAGTAGGTTGTGTTTCCAAATTACAGAAGTATTTGGAAGGTTTTTCACCATCATCAATCCATTTTGCCCTAGCTCTTATAAAAGAGCCTTTCATTTTTAAATTTAGAATATTTTCAAGTTCTTGTTGCAATAAATTTAGTTCTTCCATATTCTCGTTTGTAAGGTTTTTTTCTATAAATTCAACCGCTTTTAAGATATCACCCTCTCTTTCTTTATTCATTTTGGATTTGTAGCTTGAGGATGATATGGTTTTACCTCTGATTTCCATTAACAGAGTTTCTAAAAAAAGTTGGTCATTTTATAGAAAATTGTATAAGATCATTTTCTAATGAATTTAAAGTATCAATATTGTAGACAGGTAGAGCATACTGCATCTTAATCTCTTCAATCTTAAGTTTTATACAATTTAGGTACTCTATATCATGGAGTAAAGAGTTGTTAAATTTCCATAATCCTTTTCCATGTTCTATCTTGCCAAAATTCAATTCCAAAGTTATAGGAGAATGATCAGATCTGTAGCTTGCATGTATATTAGAATTTCTAATATGCTGAATATAGCTACTAGTGACTAAGAAAAAGTCCAATCTGGCTTGCTGGACAGTGTTGGGCTTTCGCCATGTGAAATGTTTCACATCGCCATTAATAAACCTAAAAGTGTCAATTAGACTTCTATCATTGATTACGGAAGATAACAATTCCCTAGATTTTTTATTATTATTTAGTGTTTTGTAATTGACATAATCAATGTCAACATTTAGTACAAGATTAAAATCTCCACATATCATATAAGAGTCACTTCCTATTGTATCAATTACATTGAAAATGTGACTAAAAAACACAGGAGTATCTTTGTTTGGCCCATATAGTGAACACAATGTAAATCGATGTGTATCAATTGTTAAATCTAAAATCAAATAATTTCCAGTAATATCTCTTTCTAAGGAATGCACCTTAGTGGGTAGTCTAGTTTTAAATAAAATACATACACCTCTTGAGTTTGAAGTGCCAAAACTAAAATAACATTCACCGTTCCATTGTGAGTAGATCTGTTTTTCCATTAAAGAAGTAAAATGACAGTCTTGTAAACAATAAATATCCGCATTTATTGTTTTTAAATACTTAAAGACATCATCCCTTTTGGCGATATCATTAAGGCCACGGCAATTGTAGGAAACAATTTTTACATTATCCATGGTCTATGTAAATGATTATCTTTTCATTTGGTATTTCATTTACATGCAAAAAGACAAGTCCGTACTTGTCACAGCTATTTGGTTGTATTACCCTGCTATACACATGTATATTAAATAACAAGCAATACATTTTATCTTTGTCCAAACAAACAACAGAACAAATAAACATTGAAACAACTACAAAAAGGATCAACCTTAATTTATAAGCACATACGCTTATTACAAAATACTCAAATGAAAAAGAAAACAATTAGACAAACAGAACAGCAACAGGTACATCATTAGTTATTGATAAAATAGACAGACATCCTTGTAGTGACATGATGGACAGACAGTTATCTTGTTAGACATAATATAGTTTCAAAAAACATTCTAGTACGACACATGGTATGCCCAATTTATGTTGTATGCTTTTTGCTATTTAATCATAGCGTTATATAAATCAATAGGCTATTTATATGAAAGTTGTGGAAGAAAAACAATGCTACAATGTTACTGTGTCTATAAATAACACTGGCTAAAACATACTATTACATAAAAGTTACAACCTTAAATATGTAGGTAATATATGTAGGTAATTTGTAATATGTTAAGATAAAAGATATTACTAATAATAAATAGACTATTTATTGTTGCATTTATGTCATGAAAGGGGTTTATTCTATTGCCAACATACATACTAACAATAAATAGACTATTACATAAAAGTTACAACCTTAAATATGTAGGTAATATATGTAGGTAATTTGTAATATGTTAAGATAAGAGATATTACAATATAGACGTTGCAAGTAGCTTTACTGTTGTTGTTGCATTTATGTCATGAAAGACATGTTCATTTCATACCGTAAATAAATCCACATGTATATATGACATATTTGTTTAGTAATAAATATTTACGTCTTCTATCCAAGAGGAGCATTTGTTGTTGTAAAATACACGGTAATAAAAGTTATGCAGCATCTTTATACTAAGCACTTACACATAGACAAGTGTACATACATTAAATAGAACTTCCTATTTATTATATATTCTAAGATGTATAATTTAATTTAAACATATTTGTTTTAAACAAATTATGTATAACAAGTTTTGTTTTATGAATTTCAAAGATATGAAAATTTTCAAATTTGATTATTACAGAGTAAGTTTTAGTGAACAAAAAAGACTAGGATGCTCATCGTCTGTCTTCTTATTTCTTCCCCTTCTGGTTTTGAATTCTTCTTCACATAGTGATTTATACAGTTCACATACACTGTAAGTTAATGTTACTTGCGATGGGCACGAAATTCTTCAATAACGAGGTCAATGATATCATAGAGATCGAACTTAATACGTTCTTGTTGTTTTGTTAAGGCAAACACTGATCCATTGAAGAACCAGGTAGAGTCAATGCCCTGGTGGAGATGCAGTCGGTTCATCAGTGCGGTGTTCATTGCCGTGACATCATCTACCAGTCGGTGGCCAGAGTTTCTCATCTCTTTTCGTTTCCTCATAACTATGGTTTTGTCGTTATTGTTACGCAGTTTTATCAGGACTGGTCGTATTTGTCCTTTTTTGGTGGGGATTCTATGTATTGCTACGATCTGTTCTGGTGTGATGTTTATGTCCTGTTCTTTGAATAGTTTGATGATTTTGTCTGACAGTTCTGCTACAGTTTCACTTTGATCTTCCTTCACATTCATCACTTTAATATTGTTCTTTCTTGAGTATTGCTCATTGTAGTTTGAGCGTTTGCTGGTTTCTTCATTCATTTTTATGGTGGATTTTAACTTTTCTTCCATAATTTCTAAGGCCTTTTTTTGGTCTTGTTTAATTAAGTTAAATTTGTCTAGTATTGTCTCGTTTTCAAATTCTACACATTTAATTCTATCTGTAAACTCTTTGGTTTTTTCTGAGACACTGAATGCTACTAGTTTGTTCAATTTTGTTTCCATTTCTGCTTGCAAACTTATTTTCATTTTATTTAGAAAATCTTCATTACGTTTTTAAATTTCTGCCATAATTTTAGAAACTGTGTTTGTTATGATATTTTCTACCTCATCCTTTTTCAACATATGTTTTATGTCATCACTTAGATCAGTTATTGATTGTTCCAGAGTATCTAGTTGAGCCCTTATTGCACTTACATCATTCAGGCTGTCGTTGCTGACTTCGGAATTACCCCGCTTTGGTCTGTCACCTCCTTTTGCTTGCATCTTCCCTGCCGGTTGGTATTTGGACGGTTTGGACGTATCCTTTGCACTCATGTTTATTTATTGCACAGTTATTCTCAATCTATATTTATATTCCACAAAATCTATCCTCAATCCTCTTAGACAACCAAGTTTATTTCTTGGCCTACTGACAGGGCATTTGGTATTTGGTATTTACTGTTATGCACATGCACATGCACCTACACAATGTTACGAACACACTAGATTTTAATCCTCAATTAGGCATTTCTTCTCCAAGCAATCAGTCAGTCAATCACAACATTGTAATCCAGGCAAATCTGATAATTGATTTACAGTGTGAGAGTATATTTAGTAAATTCTATTTTTAGCCACTTTTCACACAAAGAGGAAATATATTTTATCAAATATTATCTTTTTATACTTCCATATTTTCAAACCCACTGCACTATGTCAAAGTTCATTGTATTCCACACTTTTGCAAGTAAAAAGTCACACTGTTGAATCACTATTACATGAGTATTTTGTAATAAACATCAGAGCTCAAATTTTGTGACACATCTCTTTCACCAATCACAGAGCCTACAAAACCTTATTTATTAATCAACATAGTATTTCTACTGCTACTGAAATACATGAACAATTGAAATACATGTTTGGTGTTTAATATTTGCCAAAATACGTTTCTAACATATTAGGCCAGAGTTTTTTTTTATTTCTTGGTTCTCGGACATTTTTGGATAAGTGTCTGCGGTTGGAGTAGGGACAAAAATAAACAAAATTAAAGAAAACAACAACAACGAATTGGGTAAATTAATGACTAGAATTTCACAAATGGAAATGGCAGTGATATTAAAATCTGTATGCATTATGACTTACAAAAATCATAGTACACAACATTAACTTAATCACTGCATGATAACCATGAAATAAATACCAATAGTAGAACATTAAAAGGAATGTGTTTATCATATAAAAACTACTGTTAAAATATGCTCACACCTAAACACAGCATGTCACATATCACTGGACAGTGGACATATTATATAAATAACAGCATGTTTAATCAAGTGAAGACTAACTGAATATATCTTAATATATCTTAATTAATCAGTATACACCAATAAAATTTGTTATTCATTATTTGATGATCTTAATTTGTTTTTACCAGGGGTCTAGCTTCCTAAAGGCACGTGCCTACGTGCCTATACAGTTTTTCCAGAGATAAAAAGTTTTAAAAAATGCAATAAAAACAAGAGGGGTGTGGGGGGGGGGGCGGATGGGGGGGGTTGATACCTCATTGTTTAAGGAGTCGATTACATCAATATGAATAAATTTCATGTAACACACGCTCATTTTACTTTTTTTGTGGAATTGGGGTTTAGCTGAAGTTAGTTGGTTATAGCCACATATAAAGACTCCCGTCTCAGATTATCGCTTACAGCGTCATTTTGTAGATTCGGCTTATTGTGCATAGTTTATGGAGTACGATTAGGGTCTTTAATATCTTAAACAGCATCATGCTCATAGAAACGAGAATCATGCTCGTAAGATCGAGCATCATGCTCAATGAACGAGCATGATGCTCAGTAAACGAGCATCTTGCTCTTTAGGCCGAGCATCATGCTCATAAGATCGAGCATCATACTCGTCAATTCGAGCGTGACGCTAGTTATTGGAGCATCATGCTGGGTTAGGCAATACAGACCCTCTTCGTATGGCCTAGTATTATCGAGCATTATGCTCAGTAAACATCGTTATGTTGTGGACAACCTGATATTCACCAAACACAGGTAATCGATAAATATTTGAATGGGCGTTATACGCATTTGAAACAGTTTGCCAATTAAATCTGTAGCGTTTGGATAAAGGGCTATTCCAAAGGCTTTTCTTTGAAAAGATCGGCATTGTTGTTATTGACTTTCTCGTATAGGTCTGAAAAGAACCTGGATATCAAAATTGTGCACTGCAGAAACCATTCCAAATTACACTCGAATGGATATTTTGGTCCAGAATGAAATGTATACAAATGCTGCAAAGCACCACATTAGGTAAGTTATTCCTTTATTGTGTTTAATACTATATGTGGATTAATTATATCACTGAAGTGTCAGATGTGATTTGTTTCATAACCAATAATGACACCAAGACAAAATATGTATACTGTTAGGCCACACACCTCGTCGTGTCTATATGATGCACAAAGAATAACCTTATGAACATATTTGATGATTTATTTAGAGTATTCGTATAACACGTGATTTTACATTATGCTATTAATGGAGCCAGATTCCACACCCCGATTTCAGCGTCAATACATCCCGTTCCTTTAGAAATTGCATATCAAAATAACGAGAGAAAAATACCCAATTGGATGCCAAACGTGCTCCATCGATATTATTCGTATTCACGATGCATTTATTAAATATTTCTCTCTTAACACACTGACCCGACGCTATCTCATGAGCTCCATTGTTATTTATAACTTCGTGACTTTCCGTAACGACCCGGATGTTGCCGATGTCTATTATCCGGTAACGCTCGTTGCATACGAGGGCGGCCCGATCTTTGGAGGTATCCGTACGTCATCGTAACTCGTGACGTCATTAGGAAAATACCTCGTCACAGTATATAAATTCCGAATTTTGAGCTCCATCGGTCAATCTCTCTTAAACAAATAAACTAACAACAGTGATGCCTGGAAGACAACTGACTAGCCAGGTTAATATCAGCTCCTTATCGAAATGACTTACTGACAGTCATACCAATATACGATTTAGACTATTATACAAATACATTCCAGATATTTGTTTATATAAAGATTTAAACTCGCATTCTTAATCCTGATACCCCACCCACGACGCCTCATATACAGTGGTTCGACGTCCCATATACAGTGGTTTTTGGTGCTACTTGATCATGTATTGTTGCAGACGTTTATACCATGTATGTAACAAGAACTTTTAAGAACTGGAATAAAAGAATGAACTGGGACCAACTCTTCGTTTTATGTGTATTTTATTCATTAAATCAGGTTCAACAACTTTACCAACAATTCTCCGCCATTAACGCAGGGTGGCGGCAGAACAACTGGTGTTAGAAGTGGGATCTTCCGTAAAATAAAGTGACAGAATTAATGAAAAAGCGGTATTAAAATAATTCACATGGAATGCTCCATAAAACAGTAAAATTTCACAACTTTTAAACAGAGCTCCATTTTCATTGGCTCCATAGCTCCAGCTCCAAAAGAATTTAGTTGGCTCCATAGCTCCAGCTCCACAGCAAATCGGTTGGCTCCATAGCTCCATTACTTTAAGCAGTACACGAATAGCTCCATTATAATTTGACTCCATAACTCTATATAAGGAAGAAAAGTTTATTAGCTTTGGAAAACTTTAAGCCTGAAGCCTTGAAAATATAAATTAAGCTGCATGTTACACTTGAACTGCGTCATGTATTAGATCTGCTACCTGTCCACATAGATGTCTTCTATCCATTAACAAAGAAACTTTACAGGTGTATAAACATATGACCAGAACTTAGAGATACCATTATAAAGGTTGCATAAAATAACACGATAACAAATATCCTTTATTGTACAGTCTGCAATTAAGTGAAGACTGACCCTCTTGTCACTTAATGTGCACAATAAAATTGGTGATGAGAGTTTCGCTCCACGGGATTCAACTATAGGCCAATGAACCCAAGGACCGTAACCATGTAACATCGTAATCGCTTCGTTGACTGTACACGGCTGACCAATATTTCTGTCACAAACTCCTGCTTTTAGAGCATGAAAGTAAAACATCATGTATTCGCTATAAATAAATTATAACATACATTAAGACATACAATATATGAATGATATAAACATTGATCCAAATAAGAATCTACAGATTCTTATATGTTTCAATTAAAATATTTTACAGTAAAGATGGCGACAATTCGCAGAGATGACGAACCAAATGAACGTGAACCCGAACGCATGACCTTAGATCTGAGTTTAGACTCGGATCAATCCCAAATTATGTCAAGGGAGACTACTCCCAAAATCCTGAACAGAGACTCAAACGAATCGGATAGATTCAATGCTCTAAGTGAGCAGATGCACTTAATGTTGGAGGCCAATAAGAGCACAGAGAATAGAATCAAAATGCTTCAACAAGAAATTGCATTAAAAGAGAACGTGGCCACAATGTTAACAACAGAATGCCATATAGCCGTGACCTAGAGCCAACCGTTGATCAAGGCAGATCACCCAGGAATAACGGGCAACAAATGTTCAGTCCTGACCCTGAGATTGATTTTCCCAACCTTAACAGGAATGCAACATACAACAGGGGAGACAACTCAGCAATCAATAACTTTGATTGCCCCTTAAAAATAAAACCACCTCGATATGGTAGAAAAGAAGACGTGTATGAATTTTTAGATTCCTTTGACATTCGTAGCCAAATAAATCGATGGAATATACAGGCACAGGGTTTATATTTAGCTAGCACTTTAGCTGGACCAGCAAGGGGAATTTTGACTGAACTTCGAGACTCAGAAAAGACAACCTTCCAAGTCCTTACCAGAAGGTTAACTGAGCGATATGGATCCCAAAACCAAAGTGAGGTATTTCGAACAAACTTAAGAACACGAACAAGGAAAGCTGGTGAAACTATTCCAGAACTTGCCCAGAATATCAAGAAAATGAGTTTGTTAGCATACCCAGAATCCCCATCACAATGGATTGAGATGATAGCAAGTGACCATTTCATAGATGCCCTTACAGATCAGGATTTAAGATTAAGACTAAAGGAAGCCAATCCTAAGACATTATCCGAAGCTGAGCAGATGGCTACCAGGTTTGAAGCGTATAGATTAGCGGAGAAGCAACGTTCTGAGAGCCTCTCAGTGGCTGCTGGATACATAAAGACATGAAGACGAATGTCAATGATAGAAGCATACACAAAAAGAATCTCGACCAGGAGCGAGATGGAGAACCGAACAGCCCTACAAGTACAGATGAAACAAACTTAGAAACCATATGCAAATCGATTCAGTCCCTGACCAAAAAATTTCATGACTATGTCAGAAGACCACATATCCAGGATACAAGGACAAAGCAATATCAGACTAACCAACATCTTGCCCAAAACAATAACTTTCCAAGCCATAGTCAGAATAGACATTGCTATCAACCAACAACCCACCAACCAGAACATGAACAAGCGGGAAACGAGAAGAGGTCTTCTTGGAGGCCCACAAGGAGACCCCAAAAATACCAGAAGTTCAGGGGCCAGGAACATTAAATAATCCACTCAAGACAGCACAAGAAGGTGTATTTTTACCAATATACATTCAAAATCAGATGCTAGTTGCTTTGGTAGATACTGGTTCAAATATAACCATTATCAGAAAAACACATGTTGAACAATGGCCACAAGAACATCAACCTCACCTAGAACCGACTAACGATGTACTAGTAGGTATCACTGGAGAAAAATCAAGGTTGTTTGGTAAAGCAGACATAGAAATGGAAGTTGGAACCCAACAATTTAAACACTCAGTTTATATAGCAGAAATACAAAATGACTGCATAATCGGCCGAGACTTCATGCTAACACATAATCTTGATCTGATATTAAGTAAGCAAATCCTGAAACTAAATGGAGAAGAAATACACAGTTTTACCAAAGCGACACAAGCCAAAATGTGCAGGGTTGCCATAACAGAAGACTGTTAAAGTCCTCCAGAATCCGAGACAATACTACCTGGAAGAGCAATCGATCCATTTGTTCCTACAGAACTTGCTATAACTGAACCTAAAGGTCAATTTCTCGAAGATAACTGCCTAGTGGCAAGAGCTCTTGTCATACCATCTTGTGGACTTGTCCCCATTCAAATGGCAAACTTTGATACAGTTCCAATCAAGTTAAGAAAAGGTACAGTTGTTGCCCAATTGGAAACAGTTAGATATGCTGATATTACAGAACGTAATGAGCAGAACGACAATAGGACACACACCATCATAGAAGACAAAGATATGAATGAAGTGCCAGAACATCTACAGGAATTGTACTTGGAAACATGTCAAGAGTTTAGACCAGAACAAGTCATTCCGCTGAAAAATGTATTGATTGAATATCAAGATGTTTTCTGTAGGAAAGAAGATGACATGGGAAAAACAAACCTGGTTGAGTTTACAATAGACACTGGAGAAAATACACCTGTACATACAGCACCATATAGACTTCCTAAAGCAAAACGAGTACAAGCAGAAAAAGAAATACAAAAACTCTTAGACAAAGATTCAATTGAACATTCTGAAAGTCCATGGCTGAGCCCAGTAGTTGTTGTACAAAAAGCTGATAAAGAAACAGTTAGACTATGCACAGACTTTCGAAAAGTGAATGCCCGTGTTAAATTTGACGCTCATCCTTTACAAAGAATAGATCAATCCCTAGAATCATTAGCTGGAAATAAGTATTTCTCTTCCCTCGATTGTCGTTCAGCATACCACCAAATACATATTGCAGCAAAGGATAGACCAAAAACTTGTTTTAGTATTGGGTCAGAGACATACCAATGGAAAGTGATGCCATTTGAAATTCATAAATCACCTGCTGTTTTCGAGCGTCTGATTGAGAAAGTAATGACTGGTCTGACATACAAGAGCTGCCTAATATATCTAGATGATTTACTCTGTTACTCCAAACACTTTCAAAATCACATTGATAGTCTATCTGAAATGTTCAGGAGATTACGACAAGCCAATCTGAAACTATGTCCCAAAAAGTGTCGTCTGTTAAAAAAGAAACTCAGCTTCCTAGGTCACATGATCAGTGAGAACGAAATAAAAGCATGCCCAGATAAAACTGAGAAAATAAGAACCTGGCCAAGACCCCAAAATGTAAGACAGTTACGCTCGTGGCTTGGATTGTGCAGGTACTATAGGAAAATGGTACTAAACTTTGCTACAATTGCAAAGCCATTACATAAACTAACAGAGAAAAACAAACAATTTACCTGGGATGATACAGCAGAGATAGCATTTATACAATTAAAAGAAAAACTTTGCTCGACTCCAATATTAGCATTTCCTATTGAAGATGAACCCTTTATTCTGGACACAGAGTCATCAAATGTAGCAGCAGGTTCTGTTCTAAGTCAAATTCAGCAGGGACAGGAAAGAGTAAGAGGCTATTATTCGAAATGCTATACCTCGACTGAGACCCGCTATTGCTCCACCAGGAAGGAACTCTATGCAATTGTGTTATCTGTCAGACACTACCACCATTTCTTGTATGGCAATCCATTCAAAATAAGGACTGAAGGATCATTACAGTGGATCATGAACTTTAAAAACTGTGAAGGACAATTAGCTAGATGGCTTGAAATTTTGAGCAAGTACAAATTCACCATTAAATACCGTGCAGGGAGAGTGCACAGCAACAGTGGTGCCATGTCCCGCAGACCGTGCGACACTGATTAATGTGATTATTGCAGAAAAACAGAAGAGAAATATGGAATACCAGAGACACCAATACCTATACGAACAGGACAATCACTCGATACAAGCCAAGATCAAATTGAGACATTACAGATTTAAGTATGGTCATCAAAAGGAAGCGAACAGAATACAGATGAAATTATCTATCAAGTGAAAGAATGGGTAGCTAAACCAGAGAAACCAAGCTTGCAGACAATCTCAAACGATAACTTAGAGTTGAAACATTACCGGCATAATTACCAATTATTAGAAATCAGTGAAGACATTTTGTATCAAAGAGTGCCTACTGATAACAAAACATTACAAAGACTGGTCGTACTTCTGAGCAAACTGAGTAAAACAATTGTTCATCAACTTCATTCCACTCACACAGGAGGACATTTAGGTTTCAAGAAAAAACATATGCAAAAGCAAGGAACAGATTTCATTGGTATGGTATTAGCCGTGACATAGAAAAATGGTGTATAAGTTGTGATGTATGTGCCCAGAGAAAACAACCGTACAGAATTGCCAAAGGTCCATTGCAAATATATCAGTTGGGACAAGTGCTTGAACGCATTGCAATTGACGTACAGGGCCCCTACCCAGAATCAGACAAAGGAAAAAGATATATACTTGTGATCTGTGATTACTTTTTATAATGGGTACAAGCAATTCCATTAAAATCAATCGAAACAGAATACATCGCCAAGAAGATTGTCACCCAATACATTGTGTTTTTGGGGCCCCACTTGAACTCTTTTCTGACCGCAGCACAAACTTTGAAAGCCAGTTGTTCAAAGAAGTATGCCAACTTTTAGGCATCCATAAAACAAGAACAACAGCTGGAAGACCATCCTCAGACGGACTAGTAGAACGGACACACAGGGTGATCCAAAATATGCTCTCTGCATTTGTTAACAAAGATGAGAGAGACTAGTGCACACATTTACCTTTATTGGCGTTGGCCTACAACAGCAGCGTACACAGCAGTACAGGATTTACGCCCTCCATGATGCTGTTTGGTCGAGAAGTAAACCTGCCCATAGACTTGGGCACTGAGGAAACCTGTGAACGAGAAGTCAATGTATGTTAACAGTTATGTTCTTGAGCTAGAGGACATCATAACTGAGATATACGACTTAGCTAGAACGAACTTGGAAGAAACTGCAGTCAACATGAAATCAACTTATGATAAAGGAAAATTTCACAATGACTATAAGATTGGTGATCGTGTTTGGCTATACAATGCAAGAAGAAAGAAGAGAATCAGTCCTAAATTACAAAATTATTGGACAGGTCCATATACAGACGTTTAAACATGGGGTGACATATTGTATGGTGTGAAAGAGAGAGCAAACACCCAGATGCAAGTTGTACACCATGACAAATTGAAACTTTATCGAGGTGAAAACCCACCAAATTGGCTCTTTACAAACTGAATATGACATACACAGATGACAATATTACCAATATGCATGTTTGTAGATGTATTCCACAATTACATTTGCCTATGTACATGTATGAATGATGTCAATAAAGTATACCGTGCCATATATATTTGTATACCATACACTGTTTCAAGTTGTGCCAGCTCCCGTAACTTCCCAACATGATCCATGACTAAGCCAGTGGTGGTTCCTGAAAAACAAAGAAATATTATAACGTTCCTAGAAAACAGATAACCATTAAATTAACTAAATGTGTTTCCCATAAAACAATACAAGAAGACTGTGATAACTACGTTCATAGAAATGTCATTAAATACTGTTTTATTTGCTTTAATAATAAAACAACTGAAGGCCCAAAAATATAATACCAGTAATTTGATGTGTTGTTCCAGATGCGGATATGGCGGTGCAACCTGTGCCCGCACATCAGCAAATTATTTTCGAAGAGAACCAATGCAATCAGGCACGTCCAAGAGACCCACCTTGGTTTCAAATTCAATTGCAAACCATGCGGATATGTATTAAATAGAAGAGGACACCGGTGTGATCCTTTTACAGACAACCGTTTGGAAATTTATCATCAGCTCTCCAACACAACCGGAAACCAGGCGGAAAAACTACTCAATAATTGTAACCCAGAGCAAAATTTGACCTACAAGAAAAACCAATCTGACTAGAGGAATTAAGAAAATTGATCAAACTAAAGGAAGTGACACACGGTACACAAAGTCACAAAGTGAATTTCTACAGAAAATTCAGAACGACATGAACAAAATTAAAGAATGTCGAACAGTCGTCCAATATGATGATCTTCTGTGTGGCACGGATGATGGCACATTTTCTGACAACGATGTACCAAAGACTCCAGAACCGGAAATGTTTGATGAGGAAAGAGTGCGCAGTACTCTTATCCATATCCAATAGAGCCAAGATACCTTTCTGAGACTCAATGTTGAAGGTCACGTATTTAACACAAGCAAACAAACTCTGTCAAATCACCCATATAGTGTACTGGCCCACTTAACTGATGAAAACTCTCCAATTACCATAAAAGACAATACAATCTTCATCGACAGATCGCCAAAACATTTTGAATTAATCCTAAATTACTTGCACAACGACTGCCACATGTCACAACCATTAATTCCCAAACACGGACAGACCCTTTATGAACTTTACTATGAAGCGAAATTCTATCACCTGAAAATCTGAGCAAAATGTTGGAAAGGAAAATTAAGAACAAAGAATTCATCCCATGAGATGCAAAGACCGCTTGAACCATGACGACGAGATGACCCCTCTACGATAATGACTGGATGACCGACGACAAGAAGATCTACATCTGTGAAAATAAAATTAGGACATTCAAATTAAGTCAATAATGATATTTATTAAACAAAAATGACATTTATAAATTAGTTTATATATTCTAGGATAAAAGCTAATATTACATTAAGTCTTCATATAATTAGATTTAATGTCTCATACCTAGAGACGATGAAAAATATGTCCTTTTTTTCCCTTTACACATTACGCATGTATGGGGTGACTTTTGTTAGGTAATGTTTATAACTATTTACAATTGCATTTCTGTAGCATTTAAATATTGTATCATTGTGTATAAGAATAAGTTACAGAATTTTTTTGTATGAACAAAATATTGCCTACTCATGTATATATACTTACCATCCCAACTGATAACCATTTTTGTAAGGTGAGGGGAGATATGTTATTGCCTCATACTTAATATTTTGTCATCAGTGTGACATTGACTGAATAGCATATGTGTTACTACAAGAGATTGTACATTGTAAGCATCTAGGTCTTAGGACTGTACATTTTGAGGAATTGCCACTTATTTTATGTGTAACCATTTGTTACACACAATTCTACTTTATTCCTAATTCATGGTACAAATGTATAACCATGCAATTGGTAGATGTACCCATGGTATAACCATGCGAGTTAAGATAGTATTAAATTTTTGAAGCCGGTGGCCTGACGGTGTAAACGTCCAGTTCTCCTTTAATAGGGTTTTGACAGACCCATTATATGTAATATGGCGCCAGGGTCATACTGTTTGTATTATATATTTGCATGATTTATGTATGCGACTATTACCGAGTCCGTAACTACCGCTTCTGTGACATTATTACCTTTATCTCTAGACATTCCCATAATACATGATCATGTACGGGCCGAATATATATACAGCAGATATTGTTTATATTTATAATAGTATATTTGCATGTTCAATGTATGTAACTTAAACCGTGTCCGCAACTTACCGTTACTGTGACATTACCGACTGTGACTTCCCGTTTTCCTTGACAAACCGTAATACATGAACATGGCACGGACCACATATACCTGTAACAGAAGATTGAAATTAAAACTGTACAGATTAATTCATGTCGAATGCACAGTTAAAGAGTTGAAGTGTAGGTCTACTGTAAAATACTTTTATACTGGGGGTATACTAACTTACTAGTTACATGTAATTGTTGCAACAAATGTTGTGAATTTTTCAATAGTGTATCATAATTGGATACTAAGTTACTTATCAAACTAAGTAAATTTTATTAAACTAAGCGTAAATTAGTTGACATGTATATAAAATGATAATATTTGTTATACATGTATTGTTGAGTAACTACACTATTAGTTTCATTAATTAATCATCTATACTGAGGTGGATATTAGACATTGTATCTCAATTAACTAATGATATTAACAATGATTACTGATTACACATATTGTAATTGTATTTGTCAAGAAATATCTTACTTGTACCCTAATCATTAGGCAATACAAGACAATGCCACTCAGTGATAGATAATTTACATATTTGTACATAAGTTACCTGTTGGAATCTATACTATTGTTGTAGTTTCACCCAGTAAACATTCACAATTAATTGTACACATTCCATCGTATATGTCGACAAATGCCGTGTGTAGTGTGTAATGTAGACACCGAAAGAGTGGCCCCCCTTGATTAATTAAAAATCAATATTAAATTCATATTGAATTTGTCTACTTACCTTATTTCAACCCAATTCGGGGACCGAATCCTTTGTAGGAGGGGGCATTGTTAGGCAACACACCTCGTCTTGTCTATATGATGCACAAAGAATAATCTTATGAACATATTTGATTATTAATTTAGAGTATTCGTATAACACACAGGGGGCTGGAACGGGGTGGGGATGGTATAATATGGTGTGTTTTGACCTAAAATGCCAAAATCCACCATCCAACATAATAATAGTAACAAGGGTTTCAACTCCAAAAATCCTACTTTTTGAAAGATATCAATCAGAGTTCAGTTTCTTTGGCATACAGTAATGAAATTCCACAACTTTAATATTTACATGTAGCTAAGACATTGCTCTCTCAATAAACAATAACTTTTTGTTTCTTATCCACTGCAAATCGTCAATTGGAGCATTAAAACACCATAAAATTTTCATTATTGTTTACTCGGTTGAGAAGTCGCAACACGAAAATGAAAATGTTGTGGTGTTTTAATGCTCCAATTGACCAATTCGCGGTTGAGCAGTGATGTTTGGCTGATCACTGCTCCTGTTTAAATTGCTCCTAAATATAAGTAATAGTGATATAACATAGTAATAGTAATGTTTGGTTCCAAACACTAACTAACTTTTTTTGGACATATGGAGTAATTTAGTTACAAGAAAAAGTAGATATAGATGGATATAATTCATGTTCGTTTTGTGACATTGTGGATATTTTTGTGTTGAAAAAGTGGATAACTGGCACATTGAGAAGACCCCTGGACATACCTGTACATACACAATTACTGTTTTGCGATAACTTTTTCTCCATACAATGAAATAAGCCCGATTATAAAGGGATTAGAGTGCATTGTACATTGATTGGATTACCAATACAGTGTGAATATCTGACACCAACAGTCTCATTATGAGTGGTAACGATAAATCTGAACAGTCTAAACTGAATTTCAAAGGAAAAAAGCCTCAGACTAAACCGGCAGTCAAAAAGCTAAGAGCTTCAAGTAATAACAGCGACACCAGCATGGAAGAACTGAGCTGTATCCACACACAGCTAGAAGCTATGACTGAGGGGCTATGTGAATTGAGGGAAGATCTCGAAAGTATGTTAAAGCGAGATGAGATAGAAGACTTAATCAAGAACACAGTTACAACGATAATGAAAAAGATCGAAGAATCCATGTTCAGAAAAATAGAAACTGAAATTACAAATAAAACAAAGGTATTAAGTGACAAAATATCAGGTCTTGAATTTGAAAATGAACAGTTGAAACAAAAGATTGTAGATTTAAAGAATAGTAACACAAAAGCAATTACTGAGTTGGAAACACGAGTTGAGAAAAATTATGAGACAAGCAGAGAAGCGCTTATGTTGGCCAATTATAACGAACAATACTCGAGAAAGAACAATGTAAAAATTATGAACATTACAGAAGCACCCGATGAATCAGAAACCAATCTCACACAAACCGTATCTGAGACCCTGAAGACAGCAGCAGACATTGAACTAAACCCCGATGACATAATTGCCATACAGCGCATTCCATCCAAGAAGGGCACTACACGACCAATATTGCTCAAACTAAGAAACAACAATGCGAAGTCAGCAATCATGAAAAAACGAACTCCCATGAAGAACAAAGGATTCAAACTTGTTGATGACGTCACAAAGCGCAATCAAGGACTGATACACAGACTAGTACTGCACCCCGATATAAAATACGCCTGGTTCTTTAATGGGGCGGTTTTCGGACAAACCATTTCTGATGAAAGAATTAAATTTGACATATTTGACAATATTAATAACACAATTAATGACAACCGGAACAGAAGCAGGAAATTCAAAGCTGGAGCCAGTGTTTAAATATAATGACAAAATACTCCAAATGGATACTTTACATACTGGGGGATTTTTACTTGATGTACCTTTTAACCGGTATGTAAATGATTTCTATCTCATTGAGTGTTTTGTTGTTGCTTTGTACTGTATTAAAAATGAATTGTTTCAAATGGGAAATAAGACTGTTTTTACCTTGTTTATTATTTATATTAATATTAATTATATATCATTATATACAAGTTGTAATGTGTCATCTTCGCTAAAAAACATAAACGTAATCTAGAACATAAAAATTACCTATTTATGTTTTTTGTTGCAAATTTTTCAGATGGGTACATAGTATCCTTAACGTGTAAGAATGAAAACTGAAACGATATACATTTATTTAAACATAATAAACTTATAAACGCAATTTTATCATTATAAACATTGATTGGTAATGTATTACCACAGTGCTAAAGTATTCACTTAATCACTTACACAATCCTTTTACCTTTCCATTGTATACCAGAATTGTGTATTTTAAACATCTTTTTTGTCGGAAATGTGTGTTAACCTATTGATTAAAGTAATCTTTGACCGCTCCCAAAATTGTGTATTCATATTTATTGTATATACTTTGAAATTTAAATGTGATGTCTCTTGTGATTTTTTTTTATATAATATGGGTGTGCTTATATAGACATAAATATTATAGTTAAATGAATATGTTTTTTATGGATTCAGTTATATTTGGTCAGTTCCGATAAGGTGTATTTATGTCTTGTTTATATAGTTTTGTGATGTAAGACAGGTTTACAGACAAATATCAGTCTATTCAGGAAACACAGTGGTGATCTGCACAAGTCCCATGTTTTTTTTATAAATAACTGTACTCGTAAAAGTAATACCAATTGCTTTCCCATAATTTTCACGAATATCTGCACTATTAACAGTAATACAAATTGTCATGAACTGAACTAGTCATTTTGGGGGTTGTCTATGAAACATTTTATACAGTATTTGAAGTTTGTAATATATAAAACATTCAGCAATTTACAGACTCAAAATCACTTTTTCAGTGTCTGATCACTAAAGTAACTTTTCAGAGTAAAACATGTTGCTTTGTTTATAATTACTTATGTCTTCTCAATTGGCTGTAACAATGTCTTTATAAAATGTTGATAACACACGACTATACTGACATTTATTAGACGAACATTAAAATTTTAATGCCCTACGGACCACAATTATTGATAGTCTGCCGATAAATAAAGGAGATTTGTATGACTTATAACCAGTTTCGTATTTCATTTTTCAGGTCCTATAATACATGCTTACTGGGTATAACTATAGTCTACTTGTACAAGTTCAAATTATAGTGCACACATATTTTCTGTTTCAATGTATTGTCAATGTAAGTGTATACATAGTGCATGTATTCTGTTTTTTGTATGTATACTGGGTATAATTATAGTCTGTTTTTACAAGTTTAATTTAAAGTACACATTTATTGTCTGTTTCAATGTATCGTAACAACTGTGTACATTATGTATGTTTTTTGTATGTATATTCCTAGTTAAGTTGCTTATAACGACATTAAAATTTAATATTTAAATTGCGAATACATTGAATTGTCTTATATTCTAACCAATTCATTGCAATGTTTTTCTGCGTTGTTTTAGATCGTTTTTATAACTGGAGATACATAGTGAATGTATTCAGCTTGTATATCGTTTTGATCGATATATAGCCTTAGTTTGTGTGTGTGTGTGTGTGTGAGCTATATTATTACTTTTAATGTCAGTAAATGTATTCATCTTGTATATATTTTTGATTGATATATAGCCTTAGTTTTTGTTTTGCCCTATCATTACTTAATTTAATTCAAATATATCCACAATAGGCATATTACAGTATCATTTTGTATTATGAATAAAAATATCATATCCCCAACTAGCAACCGTATATCTTAGTCTTATATTTAGGGCAATTTATTTGTACTTTACACTTTGTATTTTGTTTCAATTTTCACGATTTCTTTCTCAGTTTCAAGTTGTTTTTCTTCTATGCTTGCCATGCTGTATATAAAAATCAGGAATGTTCTGCGAACTTTAACATTGTTGAATAGCTGCATCTTTGCTAATGCCAGTATTTTCCTAATAACGTCTTTTTTCAAATATATTCATAGATGAATAAATTAAAGATTATCTCATATAATTGCAGAGGCTTAAATGATCCAAAAAAAAGAAACAAATTCACATATATTTTGTTTGCAAGATTTACATTTTACATCGGACATGGAAAAACAATTATATTCACTGTGGAATGCAGAGGCCATTTTTAGTTTTGCAAAATCAAATGCCCGAGGGGTGGGGATTTTGTTTACCAAAGGATTAGATGTCAAAGTTAACCAAGTTTATACAGATGATAAAGGCAACTATATAATTTTAAATCTTACTTTACAAGGTAAACAGTTAACACTTATTAACGTTTATGGCCCAAATAATGATAACCCTACTTTCTATCAGCATATTTTTACTATAATTGAAAATATAGGGAATGAATCTTTTATATGGTGTGGTGATTTTAACTTGGTGTTAAATACAAATCTTGATTACAGTAATTACAAATATAACAAAAATAACATAAAAGCAAGAAACATTTTAACAAATTTTATTCGAGAAAAAAATGTACACGACCCATTCAGAGAAATACACGGAGATTTGAAAAAGTTCTCATGGCGAAGGACAAACCCCGTACAACAGGCAAGGCTAGATTTTTTCTTGGTTACTAGTGATTTCATACCTCATATCAGAGATTGTAATACAGGAATTAGTTATCGTTCTGATCACTCAGTCATTACTTTAATTTTGGATTTTGAAAATATTCCACATGGAAAAGGACTTTGGAAATTCAACAACTCCCTTCTTCTAGATAAGGATTATCTTGCTTACATTAATGATACAATCGAACAAATAAAAACACAATATGCATTGCCAGTATATAATTTAGAAAATATCTCCTCAGTCTGTAATGCAGATATACAGTTTCAAATTGACGACCAACTTTTTCTGGAAACATTATTGATGGAAATCAGAGGCTCAACAATTTCTTTTTCATCACATAAAAAGAAGTGTCAAATTAATAAAGAACAGGGGTTAATTATGGAAATTGAAACGATTGAGAATAATTTGATTCAGGATAATAATGCGTTGTTAATCACTCTACACAATGAACTACAGTTGATAAGAGAAGAAAAAATTAAAGGAAATATAATTAGATCCAGAGCTGAATGGATAGAAAATGGTGAAAAACCAACAAATTTCTTTTGTAATTTAGAAAAATATAACTACACCAACAAAGTTATACCTTTTTTAGAAACCGGTGATGGGAATATTATTTATAATCAATCAGAAATTCTGAAAGAAACAGAATTATTTTATAAAAATTTATATATGACGTCCAAAGAAATAAATAATCTTGACATTGATAGCTATTTAGAAAATGCAAATACTAATAAATTAAGTCCAGAACAGTCTTCATCATTGGAAGGGTTTTTATTATTCTCCTCAGTTTCGAATACCTTAAAAAATATGAAAAATGACGAAAGTCCTGGTTCTGATGGATTTACATCTAATTTCTTTAAAGTCTTTTGGGGGAAAATTGGTCATTTTGTAGTAAGAGCACTTCACTTTGCTTTTATAAAAGGATAACTATCTATAACTCAGAAACAAGGAATTATCACATGTGTTCCTAAAGAAAATAAACCAAAGCAGTTTTTAAAAAATTGGAGACCTATAACTCTATTAAATATTGTACACAAATTAGCCTCCGGAACTATAGCTGCAAGACTGAAGTCTGTTTTAGATCTTTTGATAAATAAAGACCAAACAGGGTTTATCAAAGGAAGATTTATTGGGGAAAACATTCGTTTAGTATATGATATAATGAACTATACTGAAAAACAAAATATACCTGGATTGGTGATGATGATTGACTTTGAAAAAGCATTCGATACTCTATCTTTTGATTTTATATTCCAAACACTTTCCTTTTTCAATTTTGGTCCAAGTTTTACTAAATGGATATCACTTTTTTATCATAATACTTCTACTGCTGTGCAACTGAACGGCTTCCTTTCCGAATTCTTTAGCATAGGCCGTGGCTGTAGACAGGGGGATCCAATAAGTCCGTATTTGTTTATTTTATGTGCTGAAATGTTATCCATAAAAATCAGAAACACCAAAAACATTAAAGGTATTTTTATCAATGGCACAGAATACAAAATAACACAATTTGCAGATGACACAACATTGTTGTTAGATGGAAGTGAAAACACAGTTAATAACGCTCTAGATATTTTACATCAATTTTCCCAATACTCAGGTTTAAAAGTTAACTTTGACAAAACCCATGTTATTTGGATTGGTACCTTAAAATATAGCACTCGCTCTATAAAAACGAAATGGAAGTTGGACTGGGGGAACACTAGTTTTAAATTACTTGGCATACAGTTTCACATAGACTTGGAAAACATTGTGCCTATAAATTTTAATGATAAAATGAAAAGTCTTGAACACTGTATAAGGTTATGGAATAGATTATGGCAAGAATAACAGTTGTCAAATCACTTTTATTACCTCTTTTAACAAACCTATTTTCCACATTATCAACCCCAAATACACAAATATTAAATAGAATTAATGACATGTTTTATGAATTTGTTTGGCAAGGTCAGTCAAGGATAAAAAATAAGGTCCTTATTAAAGATTATGATAAAGGAGGTTTGAAAATAGTTGACGTTTTTGCATATGTTAAAAAGTTGAAAATACTCTGGTTAGATAGACTATCTACAGGATATAATAGTAAATGCTACAGATTTGTGCTGACCAATGTACTTGAATTAGAAAAAATATTAAACTTTGGAAAGTACTACATTGAATCTGCCACAGCAAAGTTGTTCAATCCTTTTTGGAAAGATGTTTTAAAATCCTTTGCAGATTTTATTGATCTTTTCCCAGTAGATAATATCACAAAATTTCAAGAGCTTCATCTCTTCTTTAACCATAAGTTTTTAATTGGGCAGAGACCTTTTTTTGTTCCAACATGGTATAACAGAGGAATTAGGTATGTGAAAGACATTATGAATTATAATGGAACATTTATAAATAGAATAGAATTTGAACAAAAATACCTATGTTCTCTAAGGCTCACGGATATCACATCACTTACTAATGGCTGTTGTTTTCCTATTATTCCATGTTACATTAAGCCAATATTGTGTTGCAATAAAAATAAACCCAGTATATATAAAATATTAATACAAAATAATGAAATACCTACATGCCAATCAAAGTGGAATAGCTTCTTTAATATTGATAAGTCGGAGTGGGAAATTTTGCATTCATGGATCTTTACAACGACAAGAGATTCATATAATCAGTGGTTCCAAGTAAGACTAACGCATAATATTCTAGCCACAAATAACTTGCTAAATAAAATGAAGATCCGTGATTCAGACAAATGTACTTTCTGTAAGACAGAAACAGAGACGCTTGTTCATTTATTTTGGAGTTGTAATGTAATACAAATTCTATTACATGACATCACATCTTCTGTCAAAAACATTGATAATAACTTTAATTTTGATTGTAAAACCTTTTTATTGGGATCAAGTTGTAAATTGTCTGGAAAGTATAATATATTTTGTCTCGAAATAAAACGCTTTATTTACCTCTGTAAACGTAAAATGGTAACTCCAACAATTCATGGCCTTAGAAGTAGCTGCAAACTAGCCTTTGCAGTTACGCAAAAAACACATTTACCTGATAAATATAAAAGTTCGTGGGAACTGGTAGAGTCTTTTTGTTATAATGTTTTAGCTTCTTAATTACATCTTTTGAATAATCATATATATTATAGTTTGGCATGCTCTTTTTTCACATTATATGCTTGTACTGTATATATAGATATATGCTTATTCCTGTGATGCTTGTAATGAAATGTATCATGCATATTTGTTAATAAATATTTAACATTTAAAAAAAAAATAAAAAAAATAAAAGATTTAAACTCGCATCCTTAATCCTGATACCCCACCCAAGACGTCCCATATACAGTGGTTTCTGGTGCTCCTTTATCATGTATTGTTGCAGACGTTTATACCACATATGTAACAAGAACTTTTAAGAACTGGAATAAAAGAATGAACTGGGACCAACTCTTCGTTTTATGTGTATTTATTTATTAAATCAGGTTCAACAACTTTACCAACAATTCTCCGCCATTAACGCAGGGTGGCAGCAGAACAATACTGTTCACATTTGGTTCTGTTTCAGTGATGACAGTTACGATATCAATTTTTATTTATCTATTATTTAAAATATTTCAAAAAAGTTGATAATTATATTGATTGACCATCAGTTACATAACTTAAAGCAAAGACTTGTGTTGAAATGGAGATAATGCAATAAGAAATATCATAATAAGCAAATATATTATGATTTGGTAAACAAATTACACTTAACAAAAATGTTCCGATACATTGGTTAACATACAGAATAAAAATATATTTGTTCATATTTATAATACTTGTGATGTTCAGTATGCTTATTTCAAATGAATAATATAAACGTTAATATATTAATTCCCAATATGCATGTAACGGAATATTATTATGAAAATTTCATGTCGTTGAAAAATATAAATTAAAGTAGGTATTTAGAATGCGTATATATGAATTGTCATATCAAATAGATGTTACTTGTGCATGTTAAAACGGGTATGACTAAACAAACAAATAATAAAACCATGCACATAATAAGCCAGCTTTCTAATAATATCGTAAATACTTTAACTGGAATCCCAACACATAAAACGAGGAAAACCAGTAATTAATCATGGTTTGGTATGCGATAACAAGATGCAGAGCGAACCGTTCTTATAATTTTAATCTAACACAAAATCTTCCCTTTTAAAAGAACGTTGGGTAAGCGGGGTAGATTCGTTTTCTTGAAAAACGACTGAATGTTTATACCGCTTTTGACTTTAAGCTTAATATAGCTTCACGTTTATTCTGATGAACGTTAGATCAATACGAGGGTTGTTCATTTAATTCGTAGTTTGGCTTTACAGTTTTTATACCTAATGTCACAATAAAGTAAATTACACATACCTATATACAATAATCTATTAGGGACCAGTGTTCAAAGTGTCATATCAAGCGGCATATATTGGGCAGAACAGTAACGTTTTCAAAAATGAGTACTAAACCTCTGTCACCTCACGGCGCGGTTGTCATTTGTTGTTCACAATGCATAGGAAGTGTCACGCAATTATTTTACTTTTCATATTTTTTCTTGAAATATGCTTTAAATGCAAATAGTGTAGCACAGCACACTGTATTTCTACTTGTATTATGTTTGTTAACATTGTCAAAATTTTAACAATTAAAATATAGCAATTTCGTACAACACTACGAATGTAAATGTACGCTTGTTTCACTTAAGTAGAACTTAAGATTTTACATACAGGAGAGTTTTAAAATGTTGACGGAAGTCAACGTTCTGTTTAGAAGGTAATTTTCAGAGCCTGTACCAAGAGAACTACTTCTTTACTCTACAAGTATCAAGTCAGTTACTCGAAAGTAGGAAGGGTCTTTCTTCAATACATAAAAATTTCACGCCCGTTTTTTTTAATCTATATTTAATGAAGATGTTTCATGTCCATGCCTTGTGTATAATAACGTGTATATCATGTTATTTATAACATTAACAGTTTTTTTAAAAGTCCATTTATCGAAATTTATTGTTACTTCAAACTTTAATCACACTTGTATGTATCAAAATTATTCACTCCAGTGTCCTGGAATAATACAACTTTATTAAGGCTCTCAGTCGGTTATTCTTATACTCGTTGCGAAAGGGTTGTTTTCTTGTTACTTATTCTGAATATGTTTCCAACAAATTACTGCAATGTATTAGGCGGTTAATTGATTGTTAACTCTAGTATGGAAACTTGAAAGCGCGCATATGATATACTCTTGACTCTGCAGGCAACATTGCACTAAAATCAATACTACCAACTTGTACCCTGCATCGGTATCTAGCCTGTTACAGATATTGTGGTATGCATATAATTTCGTTTAGATTGAACATCTTGCTCAAAAATATTTTTTTCAGAGACCTAAATCTCCATCTTGAACGAGGTTCGCTACCAGCTAATACCAATATCTAGAAATTAGCTTGCATAATTATGATTTAGAGTTTTCTTATGTTAAAAACGACATTTTAGATTGAGATAATAGTCACTTTACACTGTCAGCGTTTTGTTTGGATATGACCCTCAGTCCGGCTTCGATGCATACAAAGCATGCGCTCATTTTAAAACAGAATTTGTAAAATATATGCTATCAACTTGTAGATTGTATTATACTGTCAAATTCATAATCAGTTCCATTGCTAGTCAATAACAAAACGCTGGCCAACCTGGTAACGTGTACAATGAATTACATATGGGTAATACTACTCGAGAGGGAAAAGAGATGAAATATAACAATAAAAGCAAATACAATGTTGTATCAAACATACTTTATTTGATCACCCACAGAAAAAAATGTGGCGTTTATGAAATTAACATGTAATCCAATTCCGTCGAAAATGGACCAAATTTCTTGCATTTCTAATCGCCACTCGTCTCCCGACGGTCGTTTGTTTGCGACAGCAACGGAGTGTCTTGATCTGCGATGGCCTCATCTTGTATACTAGTACCAGACTCAAGCGGAGTGTCTTGATCTGCGATGGCCTCATCTTGTATACCAGTACCGGACTCAAGCGGAGTGTCTTGATCTGCAATGGCCTCATCTTGTATACTAGTACCAGACTCAAGCGCTGTCACAGGGATGTACACAACGTCAGCTAGTGGTTTGGTATGTCCAGCCCTTATCTGTATCATAGAAAGTTTCATTAATAAGCTTTATATTTGTATGCACATAGTCTTTATGCTTTGATGTTACAACTGATATGTGCATTTCTGTTCACATTAGCAATAAGAATGTGACACAACACTACTATGATGTTTAAAGGTAGTGCATAGATATCATAAAGTAAATATTATGATTAACGTTTAATGTACTAAACGATAGTTCTCAGGTTTCGGTGTATCTATTAACCTAAGTCTCGTTAATGCATAAGCTTTGTTCCTGCCACTAATTTCCAATTTTCATGCATGTCATTTTCATCAAAAACATTTACCTCAAACTGGCTTCCGATTGCGCCAATAATGGTTTGCTCAGTCCCATCGCAATCTGAAAGTCAGTTAACAATGATATAAGCGCTTTGTTGGCTAGTATGTATTCCTTATAAAAGAAACAAAAAAGTATATTGTATCACTAACATTTCACAACATTTCACAAATATCGTGCAAATTGACTCTCATTCGTTTATGAGCTTTGCAAGTGTACACTTATAGTTAACGTGTACTATACTACAACTAGACCCATAGTACACAACTAAATAGAATTATCTGATTCATATGTTAATTGTAAATGTGTAAATTTAAGTCAAGTAGAGTAGTAATCGACGTTTTGTTGTAACACCCATTGTAAAACAGAAAAAGAGCTGTGTGTTCTAAAACACATTTGTAAACCATTTTTTTCATTCATGATACAAAATCAGTACTATTTACAAATATATATAACTAGACAATAACCGTTTCAATAGCAATGAAACACGTGTATGTAAGGGTAAAATATTTGGACGTAGCCATTTTTTCGTTTAGATTGATTACTACTGTTCAACGCTGTTCTAAACGGTAAATAAAATGTGTTATTTGAAAATTACATATTAATTAAAAAATAATTCAACAGTTAACGCAATAACCAACGTACACATTATGTGCTCAAAAGATGTTTCCATTTCACTAATAACCATTGTATACGTTCACAAATTGCAGATTTTATAGGCATTGATAATTTGTAAATTACCTGTCATGATGGAATTTGAAATTGCTACTTCCTCAGGTGGTGCGCTAGGTTCAGTTGCTCCAGTTGTAGGTGCCGCTGGGATACTTAAATTTGATTCCGAAATATTCACACGGCTTTCAGATCTTTCCATAACTGATGTAGCTTGTACGGGAGGACGTGTATACTTTTTTATATCTCTTCGCCAGCCACTTGAAATATTATTATAGATGTGGCGACATAGGCAATATATCGACACAGCTATAATGAAGACCAAACTTATACTGCAGGTAGTAATGACTATAGTAGTGGTGTCGATGGCATAAGTGGCATCAGTAGTTGACTGGCTCATAGAGGCCTCAGCTGTTACAGTCGTCAGCAGCATCTTTGGTGATGAGTTAAACGGCTCTGTATGTGGCGGTTTATATCCTAAAATACGAGTAAGTAAGTAATTATACTGGATAGTGTAAACAGGCAAATATAACGAACAACATCGTATAATATGTATCTGTTTTTGTCGATGTGTTGGTTTTAGAATCAATGCAGTAGCCTTATCAAAAATATATTCCTAGAACTGTGGGTTGCTTTTGATACACATACAAGTAGATCTAAAGCAAGAAACAACATCGTTGGGAAATTACATGTAAAGCAAGAATCCTTTTCTCATACTACTTATCTGTGAGTTAACACTGTACACCTGTTGCAAGAAATATATTGATGAAATGTGCATCGGCAGTTTCTTTTTTTAATTTGTACATGTTATGTTTCTCTTTAAAACATTGCAGCTGCATTTATTAGGACGGGGGGGGGGGGGGGCAACATTGCAGTTAAATTGCCCAATATCGAAGTTAAACATGGTGCAGAGATTCTAGACGTTTACAAAACATCTGTGCAAAATCACCTGATCAAATATGATGAACTAAGATAATAAGATCATTCTTTGATGAGAAAAATATATAATTTTAGACACTTACGGGGGGGGGGGGTAGCTGCTTCGGCCCCCCCCCCTCTAAATCCGCCTATGTTTACAAACTTACCTGGACATTTGATTTCGCACAATGTGGCGAATGTCTGACAGAGCCACTTGCACGGCTTCCACGAACCATAAGAGTTGTCAAAATATTCCTCCGGAACATTAATATTTGATGGACCTGAAAGCGTAAATTTGTGTTGTATATATCAAATCGAAATATGTTTTTGATGCGGATTATAACTAGGTTATTGCGTAGTTCATTGGTGGAATCGCACAATTTCATCACCTGAAATAATAGTTATTTGTTTCAGAGCGGATGGTGCTGCTGATGTAGTCTACATTTAACAAATATACAGGATTACACACTCTGTACATACGAGATGGTGGAATCCCTTAATCTCAGTTAATCACAGTCGATAAGGTATGATTGAAACAATATCGTCAGAGATATATTTATCAGTAATTTTGAGAGCAGAGAAATTTCATAAACCAGCGGTAATTTCTGTATAAACGCTATAGTGTTGCTACAACACATAGTGATAACATTATAACATATACTTGTCTTGGAACGTAAGAATATATAAAACATTTTACAAACCTGCCATGCCGTATTCCTACTAGCACTGTTTCTATTTTCATCCACACTATATCTTGGGAAGCGTTATTCTGTGTTACATGTTATCTATATTCTAAATTTATATGATAGAATACCCATTTTGCTCTAAATATAATACACATACATGCATTGACTAAAATATAACATATAAGCGACTTGTAACCATACACGTGCACTTACAGATTAGTGACGTCAGCCGTTTACAATGACCAAAACCCAACGTACATATTGGCACCATGCAGAATTTCGACGGTTGAAAGTGTTGTATCTGCTTTACAAATGTATCCTTTAAGATAGTTTCACGGTCTATTCTCGGTATATATTTATAATTGTCATAGAAAAAAAGTTGTATGCTGTATGTGGCCTAATAAAATACATCTACATGATTTACAGTATCGTTTCAAAATATCTTCTTAGATAACGAATTGTAATAGTTATCCCAAGCAAATCTAACGTTCATATCAATACCGATCAAAACACTAAGTACCAACCAAGATCATTTTATGACATGTTTATTCTGATACGTTGTAGGTAGATTAATGATTTTGTTTTATTGATTGTCGTCGTAATGCCATTGTGTGACTAGTTGTTCTTAAAATGTAGAATTTGCGTACGTTACGTAATGACTCCGCCAAGGAGGTTATGTTTTCGTCAGCCAAGGAGATGTTTTTGTCGGCCAAGGAGGTTATGTGTTTGTCGGCCAAGGAGGTTATGTTTTTGTCGGCAAAGGAGATGATTTTGTCGGCCAAGGAAATGTTTTTGTCGGCCAAAGAGATGTTTTTTACGACCAAGGAGATGTTTTTGTCGGCCAAGGAGATAATGTTTTGTCGACCAATGAGATGTTTTTGTCGGCCAAGAAGTTTATGTTTTTGTCGGCCAAGGAGATGTTTTTGTCAGTCAAGGAGATATTTTTGTGTGCCAAGGAGATGTTTTTGTCGACCAAGGATGTTATGTTTTCGTCGGCCAAGAAGGTTGTGTTTTTGTCGGTCAAGAAGATGTTTTTTTCGGCCAAGGAGATGTTTTTGTCGGCCAAGGAGATGTTTTTGTCGGCGAAGGAGGGGATGTTTTGTCGGCCAAGGAGTCGGCTAAGGAGGTTATGTTTTTGTCAGCCAAGAAGTTTATGTTTTTGTCGGCCAAGGAGATGTTTTTGTCAGCCAAGGAGATATTTTTTCTGCCAAGGATATTTTTTTGTCGGCCAAAGAGGTTATTTTTTTGTCGGCCAAGGAGGTTGTGTTTTTGTCGGTCAAGAGGATGTTTTTTTCGGCCAAGGAGATGTTTGTTTCGGCCAAGGAGATGTTTTTGTCGGCCAAGGAGATGTTTTTGTCGGCCAAGGAGGTTATGACTGTGTCGGCCAAGGAGGTTATGATTTTGCCGGCATTGTCTTATCTGTGTGTTATATAGCTAATTTACGGACAATTCTATGAACGGGTTTGCATTCAATTTTCTAAAAAAGGTTGGTCATGAGCCAATGAAAACATCAGATTTAGGTGCTGTTCTGTATCATCGTTTATATTGAAGATTCGTTAAAGTATTCTTTATTATTGGGTCATGGGGCAAATTGTCACATCATGCTGTATAACTTTTTAGTTGCATAACATATTTTTGAAATGCTTTCTAGTTTGTTTAGTCCTTATTTTGAGAAATAGTCTCACTTATTATGTGTACACGTGTTAATTTACTAAATACTTGCGACTATAGTAGACATTATTAGAAGTTGACGTAATATATTAAAGCAACAATTACATTGTTCAAAATGTATTATATATACATGAAGAACGAGTATCAAAACCAAACAATTGAAGCAAAACGTTGACTAAATGGTGTATGAAAGACGCCGAACATGACTGAGCGAGCAAATACAATGCACATGACTATAATGAGTTTAATGAGGTAAATGCACGATCCAGCAAAAGTAAGTTGATACATGTACACAAGTTTTACACTACTATTATTTTATTATGTTTGAAAGCATAGAGAATATATCGAATTTAAACATAATATGACCTATGCAAATAGATATTGACTACTTCGCATAATACATTAACATTTATTTGGCATATTTTGAGACACGCTAATTAATTAAGAACGTGCAGTAATACAGACGGACCAAAATATAAACATAAATGGTGGCTATCGCATTGTTGCGTATTTGGGAAACATACAAGTTAGAATCCAGACCTTAAAGAAATATATTGTACGCAATCCAAGTAGACAGAATGCGTACATAAAAATGCATGCATGCATGTCAATTGTTTTCCGAACTTCTTGTCTAGTATCTTCCGTTTCATGTCTGGGAGGCATAACCTGTTTTTCAGCTGGCCCTGTATCAGCAAGGCTCTTGTCTGATCTTGCCATATCTATAGCTGTATCGGCTTTGGTGTTCGCGCCTCATTGGGAACTCCACGCTCGCAATCTTCATCCGAGGCATTCACGCGACGGTCTCAGCAAGCGAAACTGATAAGGTTGGTAGATTCGTTCGCATAGTTTGTTTATGTTGGTTGTGTAGATAATACATGTTCAAGCTCTTCGTAAGCAAGTTCCAGAGTTTCATGGCGATTAACACTTTCATTCGCTTGATTAGGCGAACATCGTGTCGGCGCGTCGGCGCCCTTTCATAATAACAGGTCGAAGTCGCGAAACTACGATGACATTAATAGGTCACAGTAAAATGTAGGTTTATGGTCTCTGTTTACAAACAGATTTGATTATCAACCTAAGATGGCTATTCTTTGTGAAGGACCTACTAGTATGTAAAACAATTGACTACAAAAATCACATTTAAATAGGTCATTCATCTTGCCATCATATCCTGCACAAAGACCTTTAAAAAAGTTTAAAGTTGTTAGTATTCTGTGATTATATTTAAGATAGTAGTGGATATCCAATATATGAATATTGCATTCTTTGATGCGATAGTGCATTTTGTCAACCCGAGCAAATACTGTTGCCGAGGGGTCACAATGTAAATTATTAACGTGTTTTCTATTGTCCAGATTTTACTCTATGATGATCCGTTGTATTTTATGAGTTGTACTGTCAAAGTTATGCAAAATTAACCTGCAAAACTGATCTTTATTTCGGAAAATATTACAAATCAATTACGAAGACGATTTCAGTTTCCGTATTGGAAGTCAAGATGCTACTATTTTTAAGCAGCTACAGTTATAGTATCAATAAACATAAGAAACACGTGCACGAACTAAACTGAGTTTAAATAAGACAGCATTTAAGGGTTTAATTATTTTAGTATAGAATTTACGATTGTCAGGTCCTTTCGTCCCAACAACATTTGTTTCTCTCAATGCTTTCGAAGCCTTATCAGGTTTACAACATTTTCCTGGATGTTAAATTAAATAGTAAACATTACCGGCTAGACTATGTCTATGATACAATAATGTACCACATAATAAGGCAACATAACACAAAAGAAACAAAATGTCACCAAACAAGTAAGACATTAGTTTTTATTCAATATAATTGTTAATATAAAGTATGAGCTCAAATTTAACAATAATAATCGTAAAAGATGTAATTATTTAAAACATAGTGACAATCAGATTTTTATTTTAAATAAGAAAAAACAACACAAAAACTACAACAAAACAAAAACAAATTAATCATATAAAACTCATTTGGGCGCGTTCTAGCATTCTGCGGCAGCAGTGGAATATTCAACAAAGTCCTCTTCTTTGTTATGAATGCCTTTGTCATGGATCAGCTGTAACCAAATATGTAATTCAAAGTATTTATGAAGATGCGTTTACACTACCATAATCTGCAACGTATTCAATAAATAATACAAATATGAGTAAATGTTTTTATAATGTGTTTTTGTAGAAAAAAATTAAGCTTACGGATTTGCATTTTTATCACAGTAAACCAATTAATATCGAATTTTAATTTATTGTATTTTTAAATTAGAAAACGCAGGTATAACGTATGTTTATAAAAAACGACACTCATTTTTAAGAGAATATGACCTAGTATATAGAATCCTCTAAAATGTTTTATGTCGAAAGTTGTTGTGGATAAATGACAGACGATCTCGAAAATACACAATGTTCCATATAAATGTATTACATTTAAGTTTTTGCCGCACGCAATATTTTCCTTCTATGTTACACAAAGCACGACCTTTTAAACCAAACTCATTTCCAATTTGACACATACCCCAGTCTCATGGTTTTCCTTATTTTCCAGTGGTTGGCTCACTTCTATGTAGATAACCACAGTATCTGGATTTTTGTTAATAAAATCTGAAAACATAATAATTATGTATACATTATATGCATAAAGTGAATCATTGCTAATAACACTTTTTTCAGCTAAATTGTCTTATTCCTCTTTAGATGATACTGTTATCGCACGTAAATTCATGAATATACCAAGGCGACTGTTAATTGACAGACAGTTTATTATACATTTTTATATAATACGTATTTAAATATGTTGCAAAGGACAAGGAATAGGCCAAGTTTTGTTTTTCCATGATTTAATATTTTAAAAATGTTGTTTGTTTTTTTTTTTTTTTTTTTTTCGTGATATTTATGTTTTTTTTTTTTTTGGTTTGTAACCTTTATTTCCATCATAGTTTGTAAAATATACATTATATGCAAGTCATACACAGTACAAAGCACATTATATGCAAGTCATACAGCGTAAAAAACATTATATGCAAGCAGCGTATAAAATATACATATAGAACGTACAAATATTATACGAATGTTGGTCCAGTTTCAGAAACAACATGAACTTATGAATGCCCATATTCTTTTTAAATTCTTTTTTTCAATGCGCAGATTTACGGTATAAAAACAAATTAAAGTTACATTTGTTTTATAGTTATCTACATTTCTTTAACCAAGTCCCTATAGGCTTTGTTCACAAACATTACTTATTAGTTACCATCTTTTTGCTTCAATTTCCGAGAGTTTATAGCTAGTATTAATTGAACAATAAAAATCTAAGCTATTAGTGAGGCCTTTAAAACTTGGTGTAATGTTATTTCTTCTGCATGTAAAAATATATCTCTTAATCTCTAGACATAGAAGGGTAAGATCCTTAGTTGCAATTGAAGAACCACCTAATACAAAAGTTTGGCAGTCTATTTCTGTCGTATTAAATAAAGTTCTATTATTTGCAAGGATTTCGTTTACTTTTTTAATTAGATCTTTTGTTTTTTCACAGTTCCAGAAAAGATGCATAACAGTTTCTTCGCTTTGTTGGCAGAAGCTACATAGATTATTATTGACTATTTTCATTTTGTATAATAAGGAATTTGTACCTAAAATAGTGTAGATAATTCTAACTTGAAACCATTGTAAGTAACTATCTCTTGTTATGTTAAATAGTGTTTTAAAAATACATTTCCAGTCTTCGTCCGAGAGAGTAAATACGTCCCATTTTGTTTTGTATAAAGTTGTTTTAACATTTTGATTAAAACAATTATAAATAAACCTATCTTTACTTTCGTAGCAAATAATATATTTCGCATAACACGATAGAGATGGACCAAACGTGAGATGGTCGTTTTTGTTAAAATGTATATTCATTTTATTAATAAACGTTTTTACTGATTTTATAAGACCTTCGCAATTCATAAAATTCATGCATGTTCCCGTAATAGTTTCTATCTGTTTTTTCGTTAAGAAAGTGTTAGAATCAATAAGTATATCTGTCACAAATCGTATTCCTTTCTCGTAAAGTGATTTGAAAAAAATAGGTTCATTACCAATTTTAAAATTTGTGTTATAAAATAGAGGCATATTTAGAATATCGTCCATATGATAAATGTTTAACACATCAAGCAACTGTTCATAGTTTGTAAAAACATCTAACCAAAAATCATTGTTTATTTTTTTTCTTGACATTGGAAATGTATAATTTTCCGGTATTAAAAAATTTGCCTATGTCGAACATAGATCTTACAAGTATTGCGCAATTACTATCGCAACATGTATACAATTTTCGTATCCAAGAAAGTTTGATTTTTTTACAATATGCATAGATATCTATCATTTGCAAACCACCTTTCTCATAGCTTTGAGTAATTGTAGAACTTCTTATTTTATACGGTGCATCTTCCCAAACAAAATCCATCAATAATTTGTTCAATTTATCAAGAATATCTGTCTTTGGTGTAGGTAAAGCAAACAAACAATGAGTGAATAATGGTAGTAAAAGTGATTTTATGACAGTTATTCTACCAATTGGTGTAAGTTTTCTCTTTTTCCAGTGGTTAATAATATTATTCGCTTTAATAAATTTATCAGAAAAATTTAAATCGATCATACTTTTAAGGTCAACATCGAACATGATTCCTAATAATTTAAATCTAGTGGTTCCCCATGTATGGTTGTATTTTGTTTTAATAGCTCTAGTACTATATTTTAAAGATCCGATCCATATAACGTTAGTTTTATCAAAATTCACTTTAAGACCTGAAAACAATGCAAAGTCGTCGAGCATTTCAAGCGCCGAATTTAAAGAATTTTCTGAACCATCCAGTAACAGAGAAGTGTAATCCGCAAATTGAGAAATCTTGTATTCAACGCCATTTATTTGTATACCCTTTATATTTTTACAACATTTAATCTTAATTGCTAATACTTCTGCACATAATATAAATATATACGGTGAAATGGGGTCTCCCTGTCTACAACCGCGGCCTATTGAGAAGCTGTCAGATAAGAAGCCATTCAACTGAACTGATGTTTGAGTGTTTTTGAGAAAAATGTTAATCCAACGTTTAAAACTTGGCCCGAAATTAAATAAATTAAGTGTTTGTTCAATGCAGTTAAATGATAAAGTATCGAAAGCCTTCTCGAAATCAATCAACATAATTAACCCAGGAATTTTGTTTTGTTCTGTATATAATTCAGTATGTCATATAGCAGACGTGTGTTTTCTCCTATAAACCGCCCTGAGACAAAACCCGTTTGATCCCTTGAAATAAGACTGGTTAAGTGTGGTTTTATTCTATTTGCTATTGAGCCAGATGCTATTTTATAGACTGTATCTTACTACCTTAATGGATTTAAGCCACAACGTCAAACATTTACTGCTTTAACGTTCCGGCGTAATTTGACGTTACTTTTTGAGTTGACGTTGTGGCGTATGATTTGGCGTTCGTCTGAGACGAAATCAGCTCAAGTTTAGAGATACAGATCGTTAAACTGTTTTGAAAGTAAAATTAAGCGTTGTTGAATTCCGAAAAGTCGAAGATTTGCAGTAAATATCGAAAATTCTGCGCTTTCCGACAACCCCGGTCTTTTATAGAAATATCAAGTGTGTGTTGTTTTTTTTGCATTGACTCTAATGTTGCCCATAATTTCTTTGTCAAATTATACATATACACCTATGTGTAATTGGTTGTACAATACAGAACACATATATTTTCTTGATAAAAAATACTTGGGTATGTCGGTCCAAATAAATAGGTGTTGGAAGTTATGACATTTTGTAACATTTTAAATAAGTGCAAAAATCTGTGAATAAGTCCCTTTAAGAAACGTCTTGGTCCAATTAAAAGTGTTACTGACAGGGTAAATCACAAAGCGGAACCGTATATATTGAGTTGAACTGAAGTACACATCTTACATGATACGCTCGACACGACAAGGAAAACAATCAACAACCTCGAAGAGACCTTCTTACTATGCGCATTATTAAGCAATTTTTATAAAGTAATTGCCATCATGTAAGTGACTTAGTCCGTGCAATTTTTGCTGCATGGCCTTTGTATTGTTAGTTATGGATAAAAATGTTAACTACTGACGGTGCTTTGCTCATAATACCCTAATACAAGTCATATGTCTGACACAATCGGTGTGAAGATTCTTCAGCAGAGACAGACACATTAAAACGATTACGTATGCATGGGCGTCTTAATATGGGCATATATTTCCATAATGGGGTGCTGTGTAGTTTTCCTGTGATGAAATGACCCTAAAATGAGGTAGTGGTACGTTTTGTGCAAACGCACCACATATGAGTAGTTATACAAAGTTCATGACACATTTGAACAGATAGATGAAGTGAGAAGAGTAAGCTGGTTGGATTAAGTGGACACTATATCTTAGACATTGATGTTTTATTCATTAAATTGATTTTTAGTGATTTACTCTAGTTACCTCCGCTATGGTGGTTATGTTTTGCCGGCTTTGTTTTGTCTGTTTCTTAATTAGCAACAATTCGCAAAACGTTATGAACCGACATGCAATAACTAGCACATAAAATAAAATGTCAGCAGGTGTGGGAAATAAACCGTTAGTGGCAAACCCCAGTCAAATACCTTTTTTGCCTTTATGCCTTTAGACCGTACGTGTACGTGAAAAAAAATAATATTTCAACACAATTAAGTTTCCAAAATATTAAAAAGGCACTAACCACTGGCCGAAACAATGTTCCTAAAATGTGAAGTCGTTGTCTTGAAGAATAATATTGACGATTGTAATGTAATAAAATATATCTTTAAATAAGATATTCATTATACTGGACATTTTACTGGACAATGGCGCATTAAAACACATGCTATGTGCTGTTTTCCTTAATCTATGAATATATTATATAAAGACACAAAACAATATGTTGACAATACACAGTTTTGAGTGAACTTTTGCATGAATGCCCCGTTAATGTATATAAATAAAATTATAGATATTTAGGTAATGGTTGTAATACCTGTGGTTATCACAGATTCTTCTCTGTTTTCTTCTGGCTGGGCCCTGACCGAGGTGCATCTTTTCCTCCTTACCCGGCTTCGGACAACCAGAAATAAGACGACGGCAACGAACAATGTGATTGACCCAATGGCAACCACATCGGCGTGATGGTTCGTCAAATAGGTTTTTTCATGATGTTTGTTGACGGGCGACGCTGCTGTTGTCGCTATCGCCCATTGGATTGTTGATTCAACATCGGCTGAAATGCAGTTAGCAAAGGCTCAACTGTTTGTTTGCTCACGTATTCATTCATATTTGTTTAAGAAATAATATTTTTCAATCATAGTTTGTTGTCGACACGCAGCTTGTTTTTCAATAGATAAAGATGGAAATCAACATGGCTTATTCTGCAACAAATTACAGGCGGAGTCAAATGGTTTGAAAATAGTTCCGGTATTCGAAGAAATTGTTCCGTAAAATGCACGTGCTGAATTTGGACCAAATAAAAAATGTTTTCTATAAAACAACAACAACACATATATTCTGATACGATTAGCAAAAGAAAAAATTGTGAGTGTTTGTGGTTTGGTTGAACTTTATCAAAACATATCGAGGTTACTCTGAAATGGGCGTTGTTTACCTGTTTCTTAGTATAGTGTATAATTATATACGTATTGGACATAAATAAACATAGTTACAGGCACCTCTAGTTTTAAATAAAAGTAATTATATAATATCTAATAAGATATGTTGTTTTTATACGCTTATGATTTTTTGTCACGATTTTTCTATCGCGCGTTTAAGCACGTTCATTTTTCTGAACAACTTCTGCGAATTTTCGGAACTATTTTCAATAAATTGGGCCCCGTCCATAATTGGTTGCAGAGTAACCTATAGTTAATTTCCTTTTTTGCCTATTGAAAACTAGCCGCGTGCCGTGTTAGAATTTATATTAAGTCATTGACAGTCAATATGTTTAAGTGTTAATCTTGTTATCTTACAAATATGTCGCTGGTGGCTACTTTTCAATTTGATGATTAATATTACTGTTTATATTATTTAGAAATCCAAACTAATTTTTTAATAAATATCAGAAATTAACAAAATTATAAAAGCAATACACATAACTTAATAATCTAAATCTTATATCATAACTGGTGTTAGAATAATTAATATTAAAAATGTCACTAGTATTAAAAAACCGACATGTTGTATTTTACGAAAAAGGGATTACGTCAACGAAACTATAAATAACACATGGAATAATAACTGACTACGCCATACAAATTTGATTCAATGTTTAGCGTCCCAATGATTTTTCGAAACCTACCAACCACACAGAGAAAACAACAACAATGAGTCGATAAAAACATTTTTATTTCACAACTTATTCATGGCAGTGGTACAACTTATTCATGGCAGTGGTACAACATATTCATGGCAGTGGTACAACTTATTCATGGCAGTGGTACAACTTATTCATGGCAATGGTACAACATATTCATGGCAGTGGTACAACTTATTGATGGCAGTGGTACAACATATTCATGGCAGTGGTACAACTTATTCATGGCAGTGGTACAACTTATTCATGGCAGTGGTACAAGCTGAAGCAAATGTTTACCTGCAAAAATGTTATATATCATCTTCATATTGGGAACCTACTGTAACACAGTATATCAACTGTGAAAATTGAAAAGTTGCACACTATTTTTTTTTAAAATATAGGTACAAAAACCTGAAAGTCTTTTTTTTCAAATTTGTATATGCTCTCCAGCTCGATTTTTCACATTGTCATTTTTTTCGTTCAGGCATTTAAAAACCTACCAGCTCGAGGACGCTAAACATAGAATTGGTATGGCCTAACACGATATCTAGCGAATGCGGGGAATTATGGGTATGTACTTTATGTTTCCACCTTTTGTAGACTTAGGAATAACATATTTTCCCATTCAGAACAGAACAGAACAGAGCAAAACAGAGTAATATTTTATTTCTATCGGGTATACATAGATACATCACGAGGAAAGATACGATATTATCATAAATGTAAACTGATCCTACGTCAATTTATAACAAACCTTTGCGTTCAACAAACGCCAAGCTGAACCTCTGTGCCAGGTCGAAATGGGCTGCCATAAAGTCTAAAATAATCGTGAATAAACATGACATTTAGTTGCACCAATACTGGCTTTTTATATGTTAAGCATTATATGGTTACTACTGTAATTTTCTGGTTTAACTTTACATGGGTGCGAGAAAGAACGCTTCTTTACCCGTCATAGTTGATGCGAAATAAAATGGCCAGAGGTTTCCCAACATAGTGTGCTGCGTAATTACGTAAATGAACATGTAAGAAGCTACCCGTTTGTAACTGCTTGTTGATTTCATAAGTCGAATGTTCTAGGATTAAAATAATCATTCACCCATTTTAAACTACGTTGACAAAGTTAATCAAAATAACGTTTAACTATTCTGGTAAACACAGCACATACCTTTATTTAGATATTATCCGAACGTCGCTATTTTTAGGTTAGTATAAAGTACATGTGTTTTCTGAAAATGCAGTATTGAATTTACCAATTTTTAAAATGATCTTTAGACATGTCCTAGTTTCAGGTTTTATTGTAATAATTCCATGATAATTATTATACACCCAGCACAAAAAAGTTGAAAGGGGGTTATACTGGAATCAGCTTGTATGTCTATCCGTCCGTCCGTCCGGTTGTCCGTCCGTCTGTGTTTTGGTTTTTCTTGTCCGGAGCATAACTGTTAAACCTTTTAAGGTATAAACTTCAAATTTCATACATGAATAGATCGTTATTAGGCGGAGTGCAGTGCACAAGAATTATTACTCTATTGGCATTATTTACGGAGATTTTCCCCTTTGTCAGTTTTCCTTGTCGGGTCTTTTTTTTCAAAAACTACTGAAGCGATTGACCTCAAAATTTACACATGGGTAGGCGATTGTAGGCGGAGTGCAGTGCTAAAGAATTGTAACTCTAGCTGAATTATTAATAGAGTTATTCCCCTTTGTCCATTTTCGTAATAAGGCCATTTTTTATTCGTCCGGAGCATAACTTTTAACCCCTTATAGATACCAACTTCAAACTTCACATATATGGATAGATGGTTATCGGGCGGAGTGCAGTGCACAAGATTTGTAACTCGAGCTGCATGATTTATGGAGTTATTCCCCTTTGTCATTTTTCCTTGTCCGGCCATTTTTTTAGCAACTACTAAAGAGAATGAACTCAAACTTCATACATGGATAGATTTTTGTTAGTTGGAGTGCAGTGCACAATAATTATAACTCTTCCTAAATTATTTAAAGACTTATTCCCCTTTGTCAATTTCTTTCCTTAGTTTGACTAATAGATTTAAACACTTCAAAACTCTATGTATTGTTGATTGTATCTATATCCTTGTGACAAAGCGGCATGCAAGGGTTATTTGAGCCATGCCACTACTACTACTTCTACTACTACAACTGCTACTACTACTACTACTACTACTACTACTACTACTACTACTACTACTACTACTACTACTACTACTACTACTACTAGTACTACTACTACTACTACTACTACTACTTCTTCTTCTTCTTCTTCTTCTAATTCGACAACACTAACAACAACAACAAAAACTACTACTGCTAATACTACTACTACTATTACTACTATTACTACTCTACTACTTCCACTGCTACTGCTGCTACTACTACTACTACTACTACTACTACTACTACTACTACTACTATTACAACAAAAACAACAACTACTACGACTACTTCTATTACTGCTAGTAATTGCTACTACTGATATTGCTACTGCTGTTGCTACTGCTGTTGCTTCTACATTTAGTAATGTTTGGTTATTTAAAAAACAATGTTTTAAATACGGGACTAAATAATTGCAAATGTGAACATATGTTTAATCCGAATGCCGGGAATCTTTCTGGATTATATATTAGAGCTAGCATAATAAGTCCGTTTTCAACTCGTAAAACCCGTAATAGGGGTGTGTTCACGAACAAAAAGCGGTCGATTATCGTCAAAAAGGGTGTATTATTCAGTAAAGTCACGGGACAATAACGACCGACATTATGTTTTACTAATACGTTAACCTCCTTGTTACTATTAATAGTCCATTATTAAACGCTTGCAAGTTCGTACTTTTGGTCGATATCAATAGCACACGATACCATGATATGTATACTGTTTACTACATACGTGATGAACGCTGAAATCCATCTAAATTTAAAATTCGAATCGAGGAAAAAACTAATACAAAATGCGTTTCCAGCTCGGCTTAACGCGGCCATGGTATTTTAATATAAAAAAACTATAAACAAACAGGTGCGCGATTTTGGGTTACTCTATACTATAACAAATACGATTTTATAGTACATTACACTTTGTTTCGGATTGGTTACTCTAGCGACAATACACCTTTTTTCCGATCGTTAACGTCCGCAGAAGTCCAAAAAATGAGTTAAAGGCCGAGTACGTTTCGAATAACTTCAAAAAGGTGTATTATTACAACAATTAAACAGATTGTAGGCCAAATTCATGTATATCCTTGCCTACAAATTATAAGTGAATTAATCTGGTGTCGAATTTACCGTCAAAAACTAGCAAAAATCACGTTGGAACATGCAAACAGTTAGTTAAAGATATTATTTAGTTAGCGTCGAAAGCCTATATGCATCACACCACTGCAAAGCATTTGCTTAGTAGAGATAAAGTATGTGCATGAAATCAAATGAAACTGGAGTTTTCGGTATACACAAATATTGAAATCGGAAAGATGTTACTTCAGAGATCGGTTTTCTTTGTAGCGTACGAATGACTGATTGCAAAATACGCAACTTGAAACATTTTCGGAAGAAAATAAAAGGTATCTCTCAATGCAACCTGTAAAGCAGTATATACGAGTAATGTCTTCTTTTGTCGCAATATTTTCAAAGTTGTTAGCTGCATACATGTCTAACTGTGAGAAAATATTCATTAATATCCCATTACCCCCGACATGGCTAACAAGATCCTGAGAGTTAAGCAAAATATATTCTGATATAAATGTCGACGTGCATGTTTCTAGTGTGCAAATTGTGTGTTTGATCCAAACAATAGAACATTCTAAGAATGGGTTGAAATGTATTCTTATGACGACAGTGCAATTTACTATCAGATGTGTTTTTTTCCCACAGAATCACACTAACAAAAGATATGTGTTGCAGTTATTACCTAAAGTCACAAAATATCTAATATTATATATATATATATATATATTCAAGAGTAATATCTAGTAAAAACGTCGTGTTACTGACATTTGTTTTGTAACAGTATAATTTTTTTCTGGCATTTATCTTAGTATCTTATCTCAACTAAAATGTTAAAATATAAATTTCCTGAAATAGTGAGTATATAATCTAAGGCAATTAGAAATATGGATATGTATAGTAATGCGCCAATGTCTATGTTTAGACCAATGTTAATGGTTGCATGGTATAATCTTCTGAGTCTTGTTCTGGCGGCTGGAATGAGTAAATGACATGTCAATAACATGCATGTTGAGTGATTGATTTATTCTAGTTCTGTATAATTTATAGCAGTTTTGTTGTTCAGAATGACGTGAGTAGAAAATTGAATTATAAGTATACGAAATCTTAATTTTACCCGGGGTATATCGCTACCAAAAGTACCTGGTATAAAATATCCAAAAGTATCCGGGAAGACTTTTTTAAGTAACTCGGTACAAATGAACAGGAATATATGGCAACATATCAATAATTACATAAACGAAATTATAATGAATGTTATAAAAACAATTTTATACATAGCTAAAAAAGAATAGAAAGCATATATTACGAATCTGGGACTATTATTTTAGGCTTAAAGTGCCGATGTACAGGTACATGTCCATTCATACTTACTATTGCGTCCGAGGTGTTCAACTGCAGCAGATACCTGCCGAGCCAATTCTTCCCGTATGGCTGTCATAGTGTGGTCTTCAGTTATTAGCTTAAAGCCCGAAACAGCTGTGTATAATACAAGGCGTGTATTTAAGATAGTTTGCTTATACATTTAATATTCCTGGGTCCGCAGGATTATCTTTAGTTTGCCTTAAAATATTTGCACTAAAAATCCAAAGTGAATGATGCAATAAATTAAAAACTAAGTGGTTTCCCTAAAAAATACTAACTGCATATTTCGAACATTCCAGGAGCCATAATCGGTGTGTAAATTATGTGACTAAGGCATTAAATAATAAAACAGTGATTTTCAAATACATTCGCTATGTGTATTTGAAAGTTGATGTTTAAATAGGAATAACACAAATTATTGTATTAATCAGGTACACATACCTTTTGAAATAAACTCCTCTATTTTCAAGCCCTTAAACTAGAGTCAACCGACTTGTATGTTAATAGTGTACATCTAAACAGGTCTAAAAATACATTATTGGTTCATATTGTCTTAAGTTTAACTTCCTTAACACAAAACAAACCTTTTTTTTTTTCACATGGTATATAATTTGTAAATTGTGGTGTAAAATAAAATAAACGGTAAGTGTACTCATCAAAGATTTAAGGACGATTTCAGTAGATTTATTCCATCCAAAGAAAGCGAATATTCAAAAATGCAGCTATATGTTTTGACACCTTTTAAAAGTATACAAAAAAAAACCGACACCACCGTTTGCTTCAATATGAACTGACCATAGTACCTATGTATATCATTTTTATGCTCCCCAAACCGGAGGGGCATATAGTCGCCGCTTTGTCCGTCTGTCCAAATTCTAATTTCCCTGCAATTCAGTTTGTCCTGGTGTGAAACGAATTTCCCTGATGAATTTTTTCATCATACTCTATGTCCTTTCCGTCTTTCCGACCTTCTTTCCTTCCGTCCGTCTGTCCGTCCGTCCGAGATTTCCGCGCGAGATATCGTGAAATAATGACCCGAATTTGATGAAACTTTATATGCAACATCCCTATGGACATGCGCATTTTGTCAGGTCGTTCCGATCCGATTATTTTTCAGGACGTTATTGCCCTTTGATTAGAAATAGGACATTTTCTAATGAAATTTTCGTTTCCGCGCGAGATCTCAGGAACTAATAACCCGAAGTTAATGAAACTTTTTATGCAGCTTCCCTACCAAGAGGAACACTCGCATATTTTCAGGTCGTTCCTGTCTGATCATTTTTCAGGGAGGTTTTGCCCATTTTATATTAAAAATAATACATTTTAATGGAATATTAGTTTCCGCACGAGATCTCAGGAACTAACAATTCGAATTCAATGAAACTTTATACGCAACTTACCTATAATGGGGACATGAGCATATTGTCAGGTCGTTCGGTCTAATGATTTTTCAGGGAGTAATTGCCCTTTGATTATTAATTGGCTTATTTTATTTTTGCACACTATGACTTGGAGGGATCTTAGAATTACTCGGCACAAATGTATGCTGTAATGAGCTGGTGTGTACCGCTCATGAATCAGGTAACACCTAGAGGTCAAAGGGCAAAATTGACACTTTGCTTGTCTGTGGTTTAACTTGCCATGGATTTTAAAAATTACCTAGCACAAATGTTAACCTTAAAGACACTGCATGACATGCATATAAACCAGATCCATATGTCAAAGGTTAAGGTCATACTTAGAAGTCAAAGATCAAAATAAACTTTCAGCTTGTCCTGACTATAACTTGGATATAGATTGAGTTATTTTCCAATTAAATGGCACACATGTTAGCCTAAATGTGACATATTAAAAGCATGAATTAGATCTGTAGGTCAAAAGTGAATGTCATACTTAAAGGTCAAAGTTAAAATTTGCATTTTGCTTGACCGGTCTTTTAACTTTTTCAATAGATTTTAAGACTTCAAGCGAATGTTAGCCTCAACATGAGAACGTGTTCCCGTATGATTTAGGTTGTTAGGTTTAAGGTTACGGCCACATGTAGTGGTCAAAGGGAGCATCTATCGGTTCTACATATAATCTTTTTATTATATATTCTGATTAGATATTTAAAAATAGAATAAACTTCTTGAATTTATTTTATAAAAAGGACGCAAAATGTTTGATTTTGTTTGTTCTTACCTTCAGTCAACATGACACATTTAATGAATGGTTAAATATATCTTTTTTTTCAGATATAAATGTGCTTAGATAAGTTTAGGTAAAATATTGTTTCATCAATATCGTTCTTTGAGTCTTAAGTACAAGGCCGAGTTTTGAAATAAAATAATAAATAATAATTCACAGGTATTAATAACAGTATTTTATAGTAATCAATGTATGTGATTCGAAATACGTGTATCCGATCTTAGTACCATCCAATGTAATTCTAGAGAAAAATATGTAGCAAATATTTAACGAAATCGCACGTATCTTAACATCACCTATGAGTTCATCAGCTCAATAATCTATTATTTTTATTCCCCTGAATTGTGGGAGGTATTAAGCATTGCACTTGTCCGTTCGTCCGTACGTCTCAAAATGTTGTGGACACCTCTTTAGCGGCTTGGTGGATTTCAATCAAACTTTTACATCTGAATAACCTAAACCAAATTTGTTCGAATTATGTCCCTTTGTCATTTTGTTCCACTATATTGGACTCAACATCTCGCTTGCTGTTTCCAGAGATGTTTAATAACATAAATGTCATATCAAGTTAAAAAACTACCAAATGTTTAAAAAAATTTATATCCTATATTTTGTCATATAACGATTAATATTTTTAAAACAGGTCTGCAAGCGTCAGTTACCTTTGTGGATATATTATATTACATTATATATAAGTCACTAAATAGTTGTATGTACCAAATTTATCAAATTCTCCGTACAAGAAACAATACCTTACACAATACTATTTATTGTCACTGAATAAATATGTTATAGTTATTGATAATAAACCGTGACCTTTGAATTATACATAGTTTAAATTGATAACAGTTTTGTTTGGTTCGTTGGCTGAGACTTCAATATCTTCCGGCAATGTTGAAAGCGCGCCAAATGCCCACAGTCCTCTGTTGTTGCTTGGCCACTTGGCCGTCTGTCACACATACGCAGCTTCTGACTAAACCATAGTTTGCCTTTGTAGCAAACAATGATGAATACAACGAGAAGAAGCAAAGCAAGCCCGATTATAAACCATTGAAACGAGAACACGTGGTCCTCACTGATTGGCTCAGTTGAACGTTGCTGTGTAATAGACGTGCTGGTGGTAGTGGCAATAAAATCTAAAAATAAGTAACACGAAATGGACTAAGCATGCCTTGATGTATTGGTCACATAGCTCGGCGCAAGATTTCTCTTGTCCCGTTGGAAGGTCAAAATAAAAGTCCTTTCCTACTAATTTCAAAGAAATGCATTAGCCAATAGGACTGCAATAATATGCCAGAAACTGTATTGCAATATATATCGGAGCAAAACCATATTGCAGTATATTGAACTTTATTGTCATACATCAATAAACAGCATGGATATTGTCATAGTAGAGATAAGCAGATCAATGCATTAACAAATTGCACTGTTCTGTTCTGTTCAATCCCATTTTATGTAAAGTTATATTAATATTTGATATACAAAGGGGTTTCGTAATTTACAATTGAGTATTATAGTTTAGATTATGTGGCCTTGCCATTTCAGATATTGTATTGCAACACTTTATGGAAAAATATCGCAATGCAATACAATATATTGGTATATTCTTGCAGCCCCATTTGGCAATACATAAAAGAAGTTTATCAAATCATTTTTACCATTTTAGCCTGGCGTTGGAATATAATTCGGTTTAATACAGATCTTAAAAACGCTTACAATAGTAGTAGAGTATAATTTAAGTAGTATTAGGGTCCCTTAAACTACTTACATTGCAAATTTTACTAATCTAAACAAAGTCATCATATTATATATTTTATTGTTTGTTTTACTCAAAATGAACAAAATCAACCATACATTGAACAGCCATTGGAATCGGTTTGAAACAGACGGCGTTTGACATGACTTGTCCAATTTTGTATGCAAAATGGAACATGGAATTTTTAATGGTGGGATTCCTTAGAAGTGATGAATTATGTTCAAGGTATAACTAGAGGTGCGTCGTAGCTTGGCAATTGAGGAGTTGCATCATTTCTTAATAAAGACTATGATAACTATAACGATAATCGTTATAGTATGTGCTGTATCCCACGATGCTTTGGCATTGCCCATTCTAAAGCGGTGGCACCAGTTTTAATCAAATACAACAAATGTGTTTATTTCGTGGTTCGTATAGTTCTGTGAAATATAGGCAATGGCCACTTTCAAGTTGTTCGTATAGTCCTGTGAAATATAGGCAATGGCCACTTTCATGTGGTTCGTATAGTTGTGTGAAATATAGGCAATGGCCACTTTCATGTGGCTTGTATAGTTCTGTGAAATATATGCAATGGCCACTTTCATGGTTCGTATAGTTCTGTGAAATATAGGCAATGGCCACTTTCATGGTTCGTATAGTTCTGTGAAATATAGGCAATGGCCACTTTCATGTGGTTCGTATAGTTCTGTGAAATATAGGCAATGGTCACTTTCGTGGTTCGTATAGTCCTGTCAAATATAGGCAATGGCCACTTTCATGGTTCGTATAGTTCTGTGAAATATAGGCAATGGTCACTTTCATGTGGTTCGTATAGTGCTGTGAAATATAGGCAATGGCCACTTTCATGAAACAACGAACCGTAGACTGTTCATAAGGCGTTCCCTTCTGCTGATGCATAGCTTTTATATTGATGCATTTGTGTACGCGATCGTCACCTACATGTAATACACGAAAAGAAGACGGTCAATCAATAGGATCAAAGCAACATGCGTGTTGTAATATAACATGCATGTGTGTCGTTGCTGTTATTTGAGAAGCAAATAATTTCAAACGCGTACAATTTGAATATTTCAGTGTAAGTGAAACAACACTTTTTCATGTTTTTTATCCCTATATATGTTACTTAACTAACTTTTAACATGTGCTAATATTCCATCGCCAAATTATCCATTAAAAATCAATTTAATTTATGATATAAATACGAGTTCTCTACATGGCCAATAATTTGATTTAGAGACTATTTGATCATTTTAAAAGCTTTGTATAACCATATTACATAATTAGGATGCTCCAATAGTTGATTCTAAGAAGTTGGTATATGAAGGCGATAATAAAAACAGCACAATAACAGTAAGTTATATAGTTTTCTGTCAGCAATTTAAACAGTTAATGTTACTGTAGAGTATTTTTTCCTCTAAATGTTGCCATTTGCTGGATTAAGAGTCCACTAGAGGTCTGTGTATAGAAAGTTTTAGCCGGAGTTAAGATAAACGATTCGTTTTAAACAAACAATATCAAATAAGATATATTGATTTGTACCATAATTAGATGTCAAGGTACGGACGATATTGGAAGTTGTAACGGTGCACTCAGACAACTTATTCCGAACATAGCTAATGCTTTGTTTTGACATTTAACGCAGCGTGGGATAAGGAAATATATTTATTGATAAAAAGTGACATAAAAATCGAAACAACTCCAAGTCGACTTCTATCGCATGAGTAGGACGACTTCCGATGTACTTAGAGTGGGAAGTTCCTCATTCCAGCAAGTAAGGAGGATTGATCAACAGAGTCCAATTCTCGCTCTTGAATCATCTGTCATAAGATAACGAAAAAAATATTTTTAATAGTGTACATTGTATATATGTTACTACAATCATCTGCAAAGTTCTCAATCAAAATGTCATACAACGATGAGTTCCTGTAATTATAATGTGTTCATATTAAAAATATTTAAAATGCCCTATCCCAGTACAGTAAATCAATTTAAAGTATAATGTATTTACTTCATTAGAAAGTAAAAAGAAATTTAAATAGGTTTTAGTGATTCTACTACACCGATAATATGTATAATGTACCCTTAGACGTTTTATGTTGATATATTTTGTGGATAATTTACAGATGATCTCAAAAGTACCTACGCACTGTTCCAAACAAAAACTGATACATTTAAGTTTTTATCTGAAGCAAGATTTTATTTCAGATCTATGCTTCAAAACGAGACATAAAATCTGAATGTTTCAACCATACCAATTTCCATTGTAACACAAACCCCAGTCTCCTGTTTTCCGTTAGTCAGTGGTTTGCTCAGTTCTATTCCAGCCTCGTCGATCTCCACACTATCTAGAATTTTAATTAACCAACTTTAACATGTTTTATTTTCAATAATATTAAACAACAGAAAAATACAGAATGTGCACATAGTAAATAGTTGCTAAGGGCAATCTTTGTCAGCTAATTGTTTCCATTTATATTACACATGCTTACACTGTTCTCGTAAGTAAATCCGTTGTCATAAACTGATATCATTTGACAGACAATTTATTTTGCATTTTGATATGCATGTTACACGTATTTAAATATGTATAAAGTTAATATGTTTTGTATGTATTTACTCTAAATGATGTCCGTAATTTAATTGTCAAATTTGTACATACTCGTGTGTTTTATTGGCCTTACAATACATAACAAATACTTTCCTCCAACATTAATAAAGATTTCATGCACATTCATCCTCTTTTTATAACTAATATTCAAGAAGTTGGATTAAAATGGATGCTTTACAAACGGACAAGTAAATACAGAGTGATACAATAAAGAGTAAAATAGTATTCACTTGAAGCTACTGCAGAATAATATTAACATAGTAAGTTGGATATCGTAAATCGAGGCCTTTAATTGCACCCTTTTATCTTTTATAGTGTTAATCCAAGCTTATAAATGTAAATGAAATGTAACTCCAGACATCAAACTAACATGAGACACATTAAGCATTCTATACGTGAACAACATTCTTACCTAATGAATCGTAATGTAAAAGAGTGTGTCTTTAAAATACTCATGCATGTAGGACAATGACGTATTGAAAACACATGTCATGTGTCTTTGTTCTTAGTTCATAAGTATCTTATATTAAGACACAAACATCTTTGACAATATACAGTTTTGAGTGCACGTTTGCACGACTATCCCGTTAATATATTAAATTAAAACAGTGTGTGAATGGTTGGTCTACCATTATTGGTCACAGAGTCGTCACTGTGTTGGTCAGGCGTGGCCCTGATGGCGGTATATCTTTTTCTCATAATCAGGCAACGACATGCTAGGACCAGTAGGGCAAGTACGACGCCGCCGATTACTGCACTGGTACAAATGGCGACCACAAAGGTGGGAGACGTGGTCATCGCCGCCACCGATATGACACTCCGTGTTGTGGATTGAAAATCGGCTGAAATGGGTAAACAAACACGTCGATATTGGGGGTATTTTTTGCCTGTGCACTGGTTGATTCATACCATGTCTTGTTTGTAAGTAAAGTAAAGAAACACGTTGATATATTATGTGGTAAATGCATTAACGTTTTAACCAGTAAGTTCATTAGTTGTCGTTCCGTCGTTACAAATGACACTAATAGACCGATTTGCTTACGCAGGCCTCCAATATTGAATGTTTGTGTTCAGGTGTATCGCTACAAAATGTATCCGATTACTTGATGAGAATTATGAAATACAACTCACTTAATGAACACTTCACCTTTTATTGGCAACATATTTTCACTGATAAAAATTGTACATTAATGATATTGCATCACGAAACAATAATACATGCAATGAGAGCATTATTTTCATATTGAACTACGATTAAATTTGATATGAGGAACCGGTGCTAATTGATCTGTGTTCACTGCTTTCTTAGGCGTTAAAATAGTATGTCGGTACAAAGCAGGTATAAAATAACATACAAACAACACTATTTATAAGTATGTTAAATCACACGTACCATTGGTTCCATTGGCAATAGTTAGCCATCCTCTGGTAGAAGATGGCTGGCCTTCCGTAATGTTCGTATAGCCTGCAGCAGTTGCGTAATAAAATATAGTTTCATGACGTTTTGATAAAAATACGACTTTTGTGCGACAATTAAGTTGTATTATTGTAACACTTCATGAATTATGTATGAAATCTCGTTAATTCATTAATAATGGTTTCCCCTTAATACACTAACTGCGTAATTCGTTTAGTCGAACATTCGTGAAGGCAGTGGTGTGTAAATTGTGGTAACATTTATGCAATACAGACAGTAGTAGTAAACAGTGATGTTTAGATACATAAAATACGTTCAAATCGAAATTCGGCATACGTTCATTTTAATACAATTCAATAAAGCAGATAAATCAAAATCTTACTTTTTATCTTTAACTCTTCGTTTTTCTTTTAATGCCCCCGGCCTCTTGATTCGGGAGGCATATAGTGATTGTCCTGTCCGTCTTTCAGCCCTTCCGTCCGTGACAAGGTTTAGTAGATTTTACCGTTTCGTCTAGCACCAACACCGCTTAATTACAACACTTGGATACTTACACAGTTGTTGCTTATGACCATTCCCTATCCATCCACATTACCCAACCTCACTTTGACCGTGACATTGACCTAATTTGTACTTAGAATAATTCAAATGGGCTGTTTCTTGCTTAACTAGATTTTACCGTTTCGTCTAGCGCTAACACCGCTTGCAACAACTCTTGGATAGTTACACAGTTGTTACTTTTGATCGTTCCCAATACACCCATACCACCCAACCTCACTTTGGCCTTCACCTTGACCTATTTGCACTTAGAATAATTCCCATGGGCTGTTTCTTGGTTAACTAGATTGTACAGTTTCGTCTAGCACCAACACCGTTTGCTACAACACTTTAATAATTACACAGTTGTTGCTTATGACTATCCCCAATCCACCCATATCACCCAACCTCACTTTAACGTTGACCTTGACCTAATTTGGACTAAGAAATGGGCTATCCAGCACCAACCGGGAGCATGTGTGTTTATCAAACACATAATCTTGTTTGTGTCTATTTTAAGGGTTACGTGTATGTATTGCATAACCGACTAAAATACACCGTTGATTCACATACCATTGTATATCTTTGTACGTACCTTTATGCAACAATTTGCTCGAAGTTTAATAGGTTGGTATTATATTATGATTAATATTAAGATTGAAATGCACGTATATTAAAACAAACAATAGGTGTTCATGTTAATTATTCTCGTATGACTCGTATATTAATTATAATTTTAATGTATATTTTTTATTTATACACAATTTAAACATAACGTAATCCGTATAAAAGCGATAGATAAATAAATAAATAATATGGACAATGTATAATGTTTTATTTGTTAGTCACTTATTGCAGACAAAATAGTAAAAGTATCCTAAAAGAGTTTAGATATAAATAAACAATAAGTTAGTGTTTGTTTCGTTTGTTGTTGTTGTTGTAAAAGTGCAGTATTTTCCAAAGCACAACTATATTTAATACAGTTATGTGTATTATGTGTTAAGCTGCATTATATATATGTGTGTGTATTTATGCATGTATGTATGTTAATCGCATTTACAGACTCCACAGTAGTAATGTCCAAGAAAAATTATACAAACAGATACATTTTAGAAGAACGATTAACATTTTAGGCGATGCACTATTTGAATATTTATCAAAGTTGTAGTAGTTGTTTTAGATGTGGTGAACAGGTATAGACAAATATAAATATTATAGTATATATTCATACTTGAGAACCTATGAAGTGATCAATTGCTTTGAGAGTTTCATTGTGATATAAAGATATCTTGTTTGTAACTGTAGCACCCCACCCATACACAAGACTATATATTGTAAACTGCAGGTAATTCAAAATGTATGTTTACACATTTAACTGATGGTATCAACAATAACTTATGATCCCAGGTAACTCTACGCTGGTGCAGATATTTGATGGTTAATACACCTGTAACATCTTATGACACTCATCATTATATAGCTTTATGCTGAGGCGCCAGTTTTTAAGATTTAATGCAACATAATTACTTTTCCTATTATCTCGTAAACGCTGCATTCTTATTGGATAGCCAGCCCATGTGACCTGTCAATCATACCCCGATTAACCGGCTGAATGTAAATTAACTCTTTATTATTAATGACCGTACTACTTTTTCATTTACTATTTGCGAAATGACGTCATTGTTTTGCGTGAACCTTTACGATGTTTACTTTTTCATTCGCTATTTGCGAAATGACGTCATTGTTTTGCGCGAACCTTTACGATGTTAACTAGCGTTTGTTAACAAAATGACTGATTTCATCTCCTGCATGATCCTTAATGGGGCCCCACAGAGAGACGCGCAGCTAGCCGCCACCGGACAATAAGTGCGAGGCTTATCAGCAGTAACTGGGATGAAATCCAACAAATTACATCGCTAATGTGTGCAAAATTCATCAATGAGTGCAATAATCTGAGGCATGGTCCTTTGTTTATACGGCGTTTCCAATCCAAAAGCAAAATTAAGCCCATGTCCACTCATGCGTGCAAAACTTTGCACAGCGTGGCGCTTATTATAGCACGGCTGCATTGGTGCTGATTGCAGTCTGTTTTACTTACGCACATGGTCAGTACAGGGCCAAAATACATGTAAGCAGATTGCGGTCTCCTACATTCACATTTCTTATCGATATGCGTAAAAAGCATAGAAAGGCGTGAAACGCATACACATATAATAGGTGAATATTTTAATGTCAGACGGGTGATTGACAAACGTATTTATCAAACGGATTTTTCCTTCTCATTTCTAGTATCCAGGGGCGAACTCACATGAAACCCCTTCGGTGGCCCCTTCGCCGGCCGGGTGTTCAAACAAGGGAGACAATCACAGGAAAAAGGATCACTCATGCTTGTCAGAGTTAGCTGCCGCAGTCCAGCGTCTGTCCAGTAAAGTTTCGGCGTTAAAGCGGAAAACCAATGGCGAGGAAGACCGCGCTCCCAAGCAGCAAAAGGTCGACAGCTTTTCAGCCTCTGATACGTCTGACGATAAAGATGATGACGTGGACAGATTTATGGCAGAAAAGCCTGAATCAGATGACGAAGAAGGGTATTTGGCGCAAATAAAGAACTTTTATGATGTAGAAATGAAGGAAGGCGAGCCAATTGACACAAGGCTTGCAGCCATAGTTAACAAGGCTTTGCGAAACAAAGCGCAAGAGGACAAAATCAAAGAACGGAAAAAACGTCACAAACGTCCCATAAATACGGAATTTCTACAAGTTCCACAAGTTGAAGAACTTCTGTGGCGTCAACTTAAGAAAAACACGAGAAACAACGACTACATTTTACAGAGTTGCCATTCATCCTTGACATTAGCCGCCGGCTCATCATCAAGGCCCTCGACGTCCTTCAGAAGAGTGACAACTCAGAGCTAAAGGGTCTCATTGGCGTCACCTTCAAGGCCATCACGCACGGCATCTCGTCGAATATCAGTACGAGACGCGAACCAATCAAGAGGGAATCGGACCCGAAATACAAACCCATCGCCAAGTCAAAAGTTCGGCAGAAAAGCTGTTTGGGTCCAATTTGCAAGAAACCATCATATCACTTGGTGATTCAAATGCCACACTCACGTCCGCCAATCGGCTTTTCTTAGGCAGACACCCGGGGATGCGTTCATTTAGCAATAGCATCGGCATTAATATCCAGCCTCGAAGACAAGCAAACGCCGTCAACCGATGCAGGGGACACAGACACCCAGGTACAAGCCGTACCAAAACCGCTTCAACAAACAAAAAGCAAAATAACTGTAAGTAACCAGGGACCGTCTTACACTTTCGTCAACTCTAAAGATAATTTCAAAGCGAGAAAAACACGTCAGCACATTGCTAAATGGAAATCAATAACATCAGACAAATGGACATGGTTATACGATTGAATTATCCCATTGCTCTTATCAGTCAGTAGTTCATACACCTTACTCATTCAGCCATATTGACAGTCTAAAAATCAAAGATGAAATACAGAGGTTTGTAAATGTCGGTATCATAGCAGAAATAGAACACAAGAAAGAAAAAGGCGAATTCATTTCGAATATATTCTTTAAACAACGACTACATTTTATAGAGTTGCCATTCATCCTTGGCATTAGCCGCCGGCTCATCAAAAAGTTCCGAAAAAGGCACGAAAAGTCATATTACAGTCATGGAGAGAATCGACAAAACGACAGTACAATTTTTATATTAAGAAATGGTTTTCTTATTGTTGACTACTACAAGATCCCCTTCACCCAGATATATATTTTTTTCTAATTCCATGCGGATTTTTTTCATTCGGGAAGTTCCTATTGCGCCCTGAACACAGCTCGGTCAAAGATTTCTACCTTCCTAAAATTGTGCAGCAACATTGACATACATGACAATGGACATATTTCGCGGTTTATGAAAGGATGTTTTCGTGTTCGTCCTACACTGCCAAAATATAATCATATATGGGATGTCAAACAAGTTTTGAATTATCTACAAACTATTCAAAACCCCACTTTGCTGCAATTGTCACAAACAGTCTGCATGCTATATTTGCTAGTTTCATCACAACGGTGTCAAAATTACACGAAATAAAACTTACTGACATGTGTATTGCTGCAGACAATCAAATCATGACGTTTTAATCTAGTGCTATGCTTAAACAGTCAACTTCTTTCAATCGTCTAAAGCCATTAGTTGTGACGAAATGTATAGACAATATACCAATATGTCTTGTTACCACATTACTAGAATATCTAAATCGCACCAAACCCCTTCGCCAAGGAGAGCATATAATCATAAGCACGACCAAACCTTTAAGCGTGTATCACGGAGTACTATTAGTCGTTGCATAAAATGTGTGATGTTAAAAGCTGGTGTAGATGCAACATACACTGCACATAGTACCAGGGCAGCTTCCACGTCTAAAGCCAAACAAAAAGGCGTTAAATTAGAAACAATACTGCACACTGCTGGATGGACAAATGCTAAGACGTTTGCAAAATTTTACGATAAAACAATTGTCGAAAACCCATCAATTCAGGAAGCTGTTTGAAATTAAGTTCATGAGTCTTACATTAAACGTTGTAACTGTTTAATTAAGATTTAATTGCCGTAGTGCTAGTCGTTTTATTGTGCATTATTTTGTTATGTTTTGATTATATCACTTTTCAGTTGCCTTAATGAACGTTGTTTCATTGTGCTTTACTGTATTACTTCATTGAGTTATATAGAGACGATGTTGAAATGGCTGTAATAAATTGGTTACAGGTATGTTCCATGCTTATTATTATTTCTAAAAAAAAATCAAGAATCTACTCTAAAATCTCTGTGGGGCCCCATTAAGGATCATGCAGGAGATGAAATTGAATAATTAACCGAGACTTACCTTCGTAGACGAGAAGGTGAAGGTTGATTATAATTTAATCGACTGCAGGATCCTTAAGAGGCTCACACATCCACCCACACACCGCCCTCTCTGCGTGAGCCCCTTAAGGATCCTGCAGTTGAGGAAATTATAATCAACCTTCACCTTCCCATCTACGAAGGTAAGTCTCGGTTAATTATTCAATTAATTGCGGGTGTTTCAACCCATGTAATATTTAAAGCATTTATAGAGATTTGTTTAATTGTTTTTACCAGAAAGTCCGCTCCAAAATGATCCACAACTATTCGAAATGTCTGATGAGATATTAGAAATGCCGTTCGACAAATATGAAACCGAAACTGAAACGGAGATTTTTGTGCCAGAGGCTAGACATCAGTTTTTTAGAAAGTGAAAATTACAATTTATTTCCACGGTGAGTTGTAATAATAAGAATTGAATGGTATTAAAGTGCCTCTATTATAAGAATTGAATAGTATACAAATGCCGTCGGCGTTTATGCAAATTAGGCGTAATTTTCCCGACAGCTTATACACCGATGAAATGCATAAATTTACTATTCAATTCTTAAATGAATGGTAAAATATTTTATCATAATTCATAAACGTATCAACAATCAAAACGATGATAGCGTATAAAGACTGTTGGCGATAAAAGAAACTAAAAATATGTGAATTATGAGTGCAATTTGCTCAAAAGGAAACATTTGTTTCAATGAAGTTCCATTTCCCACCTTTAAACTTGATAATATGGCTTGTTATTCAATAGTATACAAAATCATAATCAAAATGTATTTGTAAGTAACACACAAATACTTTTTTCAAGCTAATTATCTAATGCAAACTGAATTATATAAATGGCAGTTAACAAGTCAATATGCAAAGAGCCATGCAGAATAACCGATGAAGCCTGGTACCAGTAGTTAGGAGCATCGATTGTACGTGATTCGTAGCCTACTGAGTCAAAAGTAGGTCATACGATGCGTGATCTCGACTTTTCATACTAATGTTTAAAATAAATACATTGCAGTAATTTTTTGTCACAATATTTACAATAAGAATCGGGAACAAGAAATAACACGTTCGCAACGAGTCAAAATTAATCGATGTTTAATTTAGTAGTCTTTTTCCAGAACCCGAGGTAAATATTTTGGTTACATACAAGTAAATAGCGAAAATAGGGATATCATTAGTTAAACGTAACATTTTAATAAATAGACTTTTTTTTTTACTGCGATTGTAATAAATCACATGACATGCACATGATATTACACATTACATACATTATCTTAAATAATTAAAAGGTAAGAAAACATGCCTGGCTTTTTGGCTGTTTTGAAGAAGGACCCTTTCAGGTTAGCCTGCAGAGAAACGAAGTAGTTTTCCGCGAAAAAGAACTGTTTTTGAAATTACCCTCATCAAAGACCGTTGGCTTTCGCCAGCTGTCTAAAAAACATCTTACTTGCCAATCAGTGTTGCGTAAATGAGCTGCAAATATTCGAATACACTTGTTAGCTTTATATTTTTTATCATTAGCACGCAGAGTCGTTCAAAAATGTACAAGCAGAAACCAATCAGTTAAAAGTCGAATATTCATCACTGCTTGCTTTTCCCACAAATGTACAGCAACCTAAATGTCAAAAATAACAAATTATTGAGTGTTTACATTTATTGCATCACATTTAAACAATATTGAAATAGATCTGCAAACTTCAGTAACCTGTGTACATATAAAACATTACATTATAAATAACTTGATAGCTGTGTGTACCATATGTTCCATACAAGAACAGAAACAACGCCTTTCAACAATAATATTTATTGCGGCTGAGTAAACAGGTGTTAGTCCTTGATCATAATCCGTGACCTCTGAAAAGGTCTACATACGTTTATTTAATAGCAGTGTTATTCGGTTCGTTCGTGGACGCTACGATATTTTTCGGTACATCTGTTGAAAGGTGTGCCAACTGCACACAGTCCTCTGTTGCTGCTTGGTCACTCATAAGCGGCTTCCGACTTGGACATAGTTTGCCTTTGTAACAAACAATGACGAATACTACCAGAAGAAGCAAAGCAATTCCGACAATAATCAATTGGAACGAAAACACGCGGTCCTCAGTGAATGGCGCGGTTGGGCGTTGCTGAGCAGTAGATGTGCGTGTGGAAGTGGCAATAAAATCTAAAAATAATTAACACGCAATAGACGAAGCAAGTTAGCTTATTTATAAACCGATAGTAGCGTACAATAGAAAGATCTGGAAACAATGGCGATAATGGATATTGAAATACAATAGTATGGAAGCTTGCTAGTGTCAGGTTGGATATTTTTATGTCGTATTTACGACGTAATGTCTTCCAATAATATTATTTTACTACTTATAACAAGTTTATTACCTGACACCAGTGAGCTACCATGCTGTTAACTTATTAACACATAAAATAAAATCAGTGTTCATCAACATACTTTATAAAACATTATATCATGTAATAAAAGTATATAGACAACATCCATTTCACCAACTTGGGCAATAGCGTATGCATGCCGTGATGAATTGGTCACACAGCTCGGCGCAAGATTTCTCTTGTCCCGTTGGAAGGTCAAAATAAACGTCTTTTCCTACTAATTCCAAAGAAACTTATTAGGAAATAGGGCTGCAACAATTTGTCAAAATCTGTACTGCAAAATATATTGGACAATTGCAAAACTGTAGTTCAGGTTGCATACTGAACAATGGCAAAACAGTATTTGCAGCATATACTGAACAATGGCAAAACTGTATTACAGTATATTGCCAAGTACTGAGAAAAAAATCAGTAAAAACATTGGACATGTTCCTATTATAGATCAGTAGATCAATGCATTAGCATATTGCACTGTTATATCGTGGAATTATTTAGAAGAACTCAGTATGTCATCTGTATAAAGGCTCATGCTATCCCATTTTATGTAAGATTTCATATAAATAGAATTTTAGCAATTTGTCATTGATTATTATAGTTTAGATAATATGGCAAAATATTGTCATTTCAGAAATTGTATTGCAATACATATGGAAAGATGCATTTCGCAATGCAGTACATTATATTAGTGTATTGTTGCTACCCTATTAGAAAAAACATTTAAGAAGTTTATAAAATCATTTCACCATTTTTCAGCGGTGGTCGAATATAATTTGGTATAATACTGATCTTAAAAACGCATAAATTAGTAATATATGGGTCCCATTTACTACTTAAATTGCAAAATATATTAATCTTAACAAATGTTTATATGTTCATAAAATATATACTTAATAGTTATTTTTAATCAAAATATAAGAACAAAAGCAATCATACCTTGAACAGCCATTGTGAACGGTTTGATACAGGACGCGTTTGAATGACTTGTTGTCTAACTTTGTTAGCAAAATGGAACATGGAATGGTTTAAGGTGGGATTCCTTCGAAATAATGCAATATGTTCAAGATATAACTAGTGGTGCGTCATAGATGGGCAATTGAGGCGTTGCATCATTTCTAAATTATGACTACCGTAGTAGTTTGTAAATTGCAGTTCTAAGGCGGTTGTACCAGTTTTAATCATATTCAACGAACGTGTTTGTTTCGTGGTTCGTATAGTGCTGTGATGTACTGGCAATAGTTAATATCATGAAGAAAACGGCAATAGACTGGACTGTTACCAAGGGATTCCCTTCTGCTAATGCATAGCTTTTATATTGATGCATTTGTGTATACGATGGTCAAATACATATATTACACGAAAAGGAGGCAGAACTTTCTTTGACGTTGGAGGTCAGTCAAGTGGATCTAAGCCACACACAATAAGTGTGTAAGTTAGTATGTGTGAAATAACTTTTGTTCATGTTATTTTTTCTTACCAGGTTTTACATAACGCACTTTGAACATGTTGTGTGTTTTTCTATTGTTGAATTATCCATTTTAATTCAATCGTATTCAAATAAATATAAGTTTATATAAGAGATAATTAAAAAAGCATACTCATATTCACATTAACTTATATAGTTTTCTGTCAACATTTTGCATGGATGCAGAAGATCTATTATTTCTATCGGGGAAAATGGACACATGTATACTTTATAAATTAAAAACTTATTTATCAATAAATATAATATTTGTACTGTTACTGAAATACATTAATATTAATATTTGCCAAAAAAGTTTCTAGCACATTGCTTGTTAACATGGTAATGTTTTAGTAAGACCATTAATTCTAAAAGAAAGCATGTCCACTGCTTTATAAGAAAATAAATACCTATAGGATCGACAGATATTCAGTTATGACAGTGGCTTATGAGCTTTAACCACACGCATGTTGTTGCGTGTTAAAAAAATCAGGCCACGTCAAAAATCCATACACTGAGTGATCGTTCGTGATTTTTAATTAATTCCAATAGTCTGTCCTTAACATCAGTGAACTTCGAACTCATTGTCGTCTAATGGTATCGGCAGCAAAACAACATCTGAGAAATTTAAAGGTAATCACTTAGGAGACCAATACATGTCAAACAGTTAGATCTATTTTTAGATCAACCTTTACTAAGTTATGTGGAATGACTGTATTTTATTATAAAATTTCAGGTAAATAGCAGTAACATTGAATTAAATGCTCTTACATGGTGTATGTACATTTTCACTTTTTCCTGTTTTACAACACGTATTATTATTTCACACAGAAATAAAATAATATATTTTATTACAATATTGTGATTTAAAAAAGCGTACAATTTCAACGAACTTTGCTTTTATGTTTTAATTAGACTATCTATACAAAACTTATTTTGAATATATAATTGACATTTCCTTTCAAAGTCATCATACTATTTGGAAACACTCGAATAACAAGAAACAAACGTTTTGTAAATAAGTATATACTTGTTGTCTAAAGTATACAAATATATCGAGTAGATATTACTGTACACAGTTTACATTAGGTATATGCAAAATGTAAGAAACGTTTAAAAGTAGGGTCACTTTTAAATATTTGGTATACAATGAATGCACATATTTTTCACTATATTAAAGTTATGTTTGTGAATTATTTTTACTTTATAAACACATACGTAATACTGTTAACTCAATTTGCTTATTATTATGCATCTATTTCGTGGTTTAATATTGTGGTTCTGAATGGTGACGTGTATTTAAAGTTTTTAACTTGACCAACAAGCGAGCAACATTCATTTCTGTACGTTAATCAGCAAATAAAACTCAAATATCGATGATGACGATGGGGAAGTTATTTTGTGGAAAACCTGATATTCACCAAATACAGGTTATCGTTAAGTATTTGTATGGGCCTTATACCCATTTGAAACAGTTTGCCAGTTGAACGTGAAGCGTTTGGATAAAGGGCTTTTTCAAAGGCTTTTCTTTGAAAAGATCGACATTGATGTTATTGACTTTCTCGTATAGTTCTGAAAAGAACTAGAATATCAAAATTGTGCACTGCAGAAACATTCCAAATTACACTAGAATGGATTTTTGGTCCAGAATGACATGTATACAAATGCTGCAAAGCACCACATTAGGTAAGTTATTCCTTTATTGTGTTTAATACTATCTGTTGATTAATTATATCACTGAAGTGTCAGATGTGATTTGTTTCATAACCAAGAATGACACCAAGACAAAATATGTATATTGTTCACATTTTGTTCTGTTTCAGTGATGAGAGTTACGATATCAATTTTTATTTATCAATTATTTGAAATATTTTCAATAAAGTTAATAATTATATTGACTGACCATCAGTTACTTATAACTTGAAGCAGACTTGTCCTGAAAGGGAGATAATTCAATAACAAAAAAGATATCATAATTAGCAAGTAAATTATGATTTTGTAAAAACAAATACACTTAACAAAAATGTTCCGATACATTGATTAACATACAGAATATTAATATATGTGTTCATATTTATAATACTTGTGAGATTGAGTATGCTTATTTGAAATGAATAATATAAATGTTAATGTATTCATTCCCAATATGCATGTAACGGAATATTTATTATGAAAATTTTCCGTCGTAGAAATATACAAATTAAATTAGGTATTTAGATTGCGTATATTTGAAATGTCATATCAAATAGTTTTTACTTGTGCATTTTAAAACGGGTATGACTTAACACCAAAACAATAAAAACATGCACTCCGATCAAATAAGTCGGCTTTCTTGTCAATCGTTAATACCTGGAATCCCAACACATAAAACGAGGAAAACCAGTAAATTAATTAATCATGGTTTGGTATGCGATAACAAGATGCAGAGCAAACCGTTCTTATAATTTTATTGTAACATAAAATCTTCTTTAAAAAAAGCATGTTGGGTAGGCTGCATGTTTGTACCGCTTTTGACTTTAATCTTAATATAGCTACACGTCTATTCCGTTGAACGTTCGATCAATACGAGGGCAATTCATTTAATTCGTTGTTTGGCTTTATAGTTGTAATACCTAATGTCACATTGACGTAAATTATACCTACCTATAAACAATAATCTATTAGAGACAAGTGTTCAAAGTGTCATAACAAGCGGCGTATCTTGGGCAGAACAGTAACGTTTTTAAAAAAGGGTACTAAACCTCTTTCACCTCACGGCGCGGTTGTCATTTGTTGTTCACAATGCATAGGAAGTGTCACGCAATGATTTTGCTTTTAATATTGTTTTACAAATATGTCTCAAATGCAAAAAGTGTAGCACAGTACACTGTTTTTCTATATGTATTATGTTTTATAACAACATTGTCAAAATTATAACAGATAGACGTTGTAGTTGCCACACTACGAATGCAAATGTACGCTTTGTTCACTTAAGTAGCGCTTAAGATTTTCCATGGGATATTTTTTAAATGTTGATGGAAGTCGACGTTCTGTTTAGAGGGTATTTTTCCAGAACCTGAACCAAGGGAACTACTTCTTTACTCTACAGGTATCAAGTCAGTAAATCAAGTATCAAATCAGTAAATCGAAACAGGGTCCTTCTTCATTACAACAATTGTTTTCCATTTATTTAATTAAGATGCTGCATGCCATGTGTATAATAACGTGTATATCGTTTTTTTCTAACAATTAGAGTTTTTCTAAAGTCCATTTATTGAAATTTATTGTTACTTCAAACTTTAATCACATTCATACTTTCGCTATTTATACTTGTATGTAACCGACGTATTCACCCCAGTGTCCTAGATTAACACCACTTTATTAATGCGCTCAGTCGGTTTTTCTGATACTCGTTGCGAAAGATTTGCAAAAGTGTATCTCGAAAGTAGCTCGCATAATTATAATTTCGAGTTTTCTATTGTGAAAAATTGCATTTCAGTTTGAGATAACTGTCTTTTTTACGTTGTCAGAATTTTTGATTGGATATGTCCCCAATTCTGGCTTCGACGCATAAAGAGTATGCCCTTATTATAAAAATCATTTGTTCATTTGCTATCAACTCGTATATTGTATTATACACAAAATGTACTGTCAAATTCATTATCAGATCCATTGTTAGCCAATTACAATACGTTGGTCAACCTGGACATGTATAATGTATTACATATGGGTACTACTATCGGAAAGGGAAAATAGATCTCAAAATAAAAGCAAGTAGTATCAAACATAATCATTATTTTATTTTATCATCCACAGGAAATAACATGCGGCGTTTCTTATAATTAAAATGTAGTTTATTTCCGTCGAAAATGGGACATATTTCTTGCATTTCTAAACGCCACAGGCCTACCGATGGTCGTTAGTTTGCGACAGCAACGGAGTGTTTTGATCTGCAATGGCCTCATCTTGTATACTAGTACCAGACCCAAGCGCTGTCATAGGGATATACACAACGTCAGCTAGTGGTTTGGTATGTCCAGCCCTTATCTGTATCATAGAAAGTTTCATTAATAAGCTTTAATTTTTATGCACATAGTCTTTATGCTTTGGTGTTACAACTGATAGGTGCATTTCTGGTCACGTTAGCATAGTAATGTGACACAACACTACTATGTTGTTCTAAGGTAGTGCATAGATTTCATAAAATAAATAATATGATTAACGTTTAATGTACTAAACGATATTTCTCAGGTTTCGGAGTATCTATTAACCTAAGTCTCGTGAATGCATAAGCTTTTTTCCTGCCACTAATTTCCAATTTTCATGCATGTCATTTTCATCAAAAACATTTACCTCAAACTGGCTTCCGATTGCGCCAATAATGGTTTGCTCAGTCCCATCGCAATCTGAAAGTCAGTTAGCAATGATATAAGCGCTTTGTTGGCTAGTATGTATTCCTTATAAAAGAAACAAAAAAGTATATTGTATCACTAACATTTCAAAACATTTCACAAATATCGTGCACATTGACTATCGTTCTTTTATGAGCTTTGCAAATGTACACTTATAGTTAACGTAAATGTACACTTATAGTTAACGTAAATGTACACTTATAGTTAACGTAAATGTACACTTATAGTTAACGTAAATGTACACTTATAGTTAACGTAAATGTACACTTATAGTTAACGTGTACTATACTACAACTAGACCCATAGTACACAACTAAATAGAATTATATGATTCATATGTTACTTGTAAATGTGTAAATTTAAGTCAAGTAGAGTAGTAATCGACTGTTTGTTGTAACACCCATTGTAAAACAGAAAAAGAGCTGTGTGTTCTAAACAAAAAAAACATTTCATGTAAACCATTTTTTTCATTCATGATACAAAAGCCCAATATTTAAAATACAAAATCAGTACTATTTACGAATATATATAACTATACAATAACCGTTTCAATAGCAATGATACACGTTTATATGTAAGGGTAATATATTTGGACTAGCCATTTTTTCGTTTAGATTTATTAATACTGTTCAACGCTATTCTAAACGGTAAATAAAATGTGTTATTTGAATTACAAATTATTTAAAAAATAATTCAACAGTTAACGAAATAACCAACGTACACATTATGTGTACAAAAGATGTTTCCATTTCACTAATAACCATTGTATACGTTCACAAATTGCAGATTTGATAGGCATTGATAATTGGTAAATCACCTGGATCAGATGGATTTACAACAAATTTTTTTAAAGTCTTTTGGAATAAAATAGGAATGTTTGTATTACGAAGCCTTAAGTTTGCATACACAAATAACACCTTTTCAGTTACACAAAAGCAGGGCATTATTACATGTATTCCTAAAGAAAACAAACCAAGACACTTTCTGAAAAATTGGAGGCCTATTACTCTACTTAATACCGTTTATAAAATAGCATCTGGGTCAATTGCAAATCGATTAAAGCCATGCTTACAAACACTTATATCGAAAGACCAAACTGGTTTTGTTTCAGGCCGATACATAGGAGAAAACACACGTCTCGTATATGATATAATGAATTACACCGAAAATAATAAAATACCTGGATTACTTATGATGATAGACTTCGAAAAAGCCTTTGATTCTTTGTCTTTTGATTGTATTGAACAAACTTTAAACTTGTTTAATTTCGGACCAAGCTTTAAACGTTGGATTTCGATTTTTTTGAAAAATACACAAAGTTCGGTTCAATTAAACGGATTTTTGTCGGAAAGTTTTTCAATAGGCCGCGGCTGTAGACAGGGAGACCCTATTTCGCCATATATCTTCATTTTATGTGCGGAACTTCTTGCAATTAAGATCAAACATAGCAAACATATAAAAGGCATTATTGTTAACGGCATAGAATATAAAATATCTCAATTTGCTGATGACACTTCTTTGTTACTAGACGGTTTTGAACATTCTCTAAATTCTGCTCTAAATATGCTCCATGATTTTGCATTATTTTCTGGTTTAAAGGTAAATTTTGACAAGACACATGTAATTTGGATCGGAGCGCTAAAGTATAGTACTCGATCCATCAAGACAAAATATAAACTCACATGGGGTACGACCAGATTTCAGTTGTTAGGAATTATTTTCGATGTTGACCTTAAACAATTATCTGAATTAAATTTTTCGGAAAAATTCGCTAAAGCAATCGCTCTTATTAATCAATGGAAAAAAAGAAAACTTACTCCCATTGGTAGAATTACCGTAATAAAATCACTTATTTTACCATTGTTTACGCACTGCTGTTTTTCAATCCCCACTCCAAAAAAAGACATCCTAGATAAATTGAAGAAATTGTTGTTTGATTATGTTTGGGATAACAAACCTTATAAAATTAAAGGTTCAACACTTACTCAAAGCTATGACAAGGGCGGACTACTGATGGTAGATATTTATGCATACTGTAAAAAGATTAAGATTTCTTGGTTAAGAAAATTATATTCATGTAGCGAAAGTAAATGTATTATTCTTATACGATCCATGTTAAATGTTGGTAAACTTTTTAATACCGGATTACAGTATATTGAAACTATTAAGAAGACTATTAGAAACGAATTTTGGATTGAAGTATTATCTTGTTATGAACAGTTTCTAGAAGTTGTACAAGTTCACGATGTAGAAAATATTCTTAATATGCCTTTGTTTTACAATGAAAATTTAAAAATAGGCAATGAACCATTCTTTTTGAAAACATTGTATGACAGAGGTATACGATTTGTAAAGGATATAGTCATTGATTCAAAAACCTTTTTGAATAAAACACAAATAGAAACGATTACTGGAAAAGCCATAAATTTTATCCTCTATGAAGGACTAGTAAAATCCGTAAAAACGCTGTTCAATAAATTAAATTTACATTTTCATAAAAACGATGTTCAAATATCAGGTCTATCTCTGTCATGTTATGCAAAGTTTATTGTGTGCAATGATAGCAAAGACAAGTCAATTTATAATACCCTTATTAAATGTAATGTGGAGCCGATATGTAAAAGCAAATGGACCGACTTTGTCATTGCTGATGAAGAATGGAAAAACATCTTTAGAACAGTTTTCAACATAACCAGGGACAGCTACATACAATGGTTTCAAGTTAGAATTATTTACAATATTCTAGGTACAAACTCTTTAATGTACAAAATGAAATTGTTAAAAAATAGCATGTGCACTTTTTGTAAACAATATGAAGAAACTCTTATTCATCTTTTTTGGAACTGTCAAAAAGTAAAATGCTTAATTCAAAGAATTAACGATACACTATTCACTAAAAAGTTATCAAATTGTATGTCGGAAATAGACTGCAGAATATTTATGTTAGGTAGTACCAAAGCAGAAAAACAAAATCTTAACATATTATGTCTTGAAGTGAAAAGATACATATTTAAATGTAGAAAAGATAATTTTATTCCAAACTACAACGGTCTTTTAAATAGTTTAGTTTTCTACTACAAAGTATATAATTCATTTAAAGTATCGGAAATAGCAGCAACATCGTGGTCACTGATAAGAGATTTTTGTGAACCAAATATACATATATAGACAAGAAAGCATAGCATTTTCTTTTAATGCAACACCGATCATAAGACCTAGATATTCCACTTCATGTTCATGTAATGCTAACTCTTTAAGAGAAATTACCATATGCAGTCGCATTTGTTTTTGTATTTTTTTTTTTTTTTTTTTTTTCTATCTATTCTTATTCAATGTATAAACATGTTTGTATATATACTCTTTATAACATTCATAGTAACATTTTTTATGTACTATATACCTCTTCTTCTATTAGATGTGTTATATGTTGGTAGACAATTACAATAGAACTCTAATAACATTTCGCAATATATTATAATTGCACTATGGTATTGTAATCTCCTTGTAAATGTCATTTTTATATTGAAATAAAAGTTTATACAAAAAAAAAAAATAATAAAAAAAAAATAAAAAAATTACCTGTCATGATGGAATTTGGAATTGCATCTTCCTCAGGTGGTGCGCTAGGTTCAGTTGCTCCAATTGTCATGATGGAATTTGGAATTGTATCTTCCTCAGGTGGTGCGCTAGGTTCAGTTGCTCCAGTTGTCATGATGGCATTTGGAATTGCATCTTCCTCAGGTGGTGCGCTAGGTTCAGTTGCTCCAGTTGTCATGATGGCATTTGGAATTGCATCTTCCTCAGGTGGTGCGCTAGGTTCAGTTGCTCCAGTTGTAGGTGCCGCTGGGACTATTAAATTTGATTCCGAAATATTCACACGGCTTTCAGATCTTTCCATAACTGATGTAGCTTGTACGGGAGTACGTGTATACTTTTTTTTATATCTCTTCGCCAGCCCGTTGAAATATTATTATAGATGTGCCGACATAGGCAATATATCGACACAGCTATAATGAAGACCAAACTTAAACTGCAGGTAGTAATGATTATAGTTGTGGTGTCGATGGCATAAGTGGCATCAGTAGTTGACTGGCTCATAGAGGCCTCAACTGTTACAGTCGTCATCAGCATCTTTGGTGATGAGTTAAACGGCTCTGTATGTGGCGGTTTATATCCTAAAATACGAGTAAGTAAGTAATTATACTGGATAGTGTAAACAAGCAAATATAACGAACAACAGCGTATAATATGTATCGGTTTTTGTCGATGTGTTGTTTTCAGAATCAATGCAGTAGCCTTATCAAAAATATATTCCTAGAACTGTTGGTTGCGTTTTGATGCAAATACAAGTAGATCTAAAGCAAGAAACAACATCGTTGGGAAATTACATGTTAGCAAGAATCCTTTTCTCATACTACTTATCTGTGAGTTAACATTGTACACATGTTGCAAGAAATATATTGATAAAATGTGCATCGGCAGTTTCTTTTTTTAATTTGTACATGTTATGTTTCTCTTTAAAACATTGCAGCTGCATTTATTAGGACGGAAGGGGGGGGGCAACATTTTGAATTTGGGATGAAGAGGGGGCGGGGCCGGAAAAATATGAACCTACCATTCTATACATGTATAAAATATATATTTTGCCAAAAAGTGCCAGTTAAATTGCCCAATATAAGTTAAACTTGGTGCTGAGATTCTAGACGTTTACAAACCATCTGTGCAAAATCACCTGATCAAATATGATGAACTAAGATAATAAGATCATTCTTTGATGAGAAAAATATATAATTTTAGACACTTACACTCTAAATCCGCCTATGTTTACAAACTTACCTGGACATTTGATTTCGCACAATCTGGCGAATGTCTGACAGAGCCACTCGCATGGCTTCCACGAGCCATAAGAGTTGTCAAAATATTCCTCCGTACCATTAATCTTTGATGGACCTGAAAGCGTACATTTGTGTTGTATTTATTAAATCGATTTTTGTTTTTGATGCGGATTATAACTAGGTCATTGCGTAGTTCATTGGTGGAATCCCACAATTTCAGTACGACTACATCACCTGAAACAGAAAATCTCTTTACAACTGTTATTTTCAAAGAAAAACACATTTCATAAAATAATAGTTATTTGTTCCAGAGCGCGATGGTGTCGCTGATGTAGTCTACATTCAACAATAATAGGATTACACACTCTGTACATACGAGATGGTGAAATCCCTTAATCTCAATTACTCACAGCCGATAAGGACCACCGGTATGATTGAAACAATATCTTCAGAGATATATTTATCAGTAATTTTGAGAGCAGAGAAATTTCATAAACCAGCGGTAATTTCTGTATAAACGCTATATTGTTGCTACAACACATAGTGATAACACTATAACATATACTTGTCTTGGAACGTTAGAAGATATCAAATATTTTACAAACCTGCCATGCCGTATTCCTACTAGCACTGTTTCTATTTTCATCCACACTATATCTTGGGAAGCGTTATAATGTGTTACACGTTATTTATATTCTAAATATATGATGAAGTACCCATTTTGCTCAAAATATAATACACATACATGCATTGACTAGAATAGAACATATAAGCGACTTGTAACCATGCACAAGCACTTACAGACTACTGACGTCAGCCGTTTACAATGACCAAAACCCAACGTAGATATTGGCACCATGCACTATTTCGAGGGTTGAAAGAGTTGTATCTGCTTAACAATTGTATATCCTTTAAGATATTTTCACGCTCTATTCTCTGTATATATTTATAATTATCATAGAAAAAAAGTTGTATGCTGTATGTGGCCTAATAAAATACATGTACGTGATTTACAGTATCGTTTCAAAATATCTTCTTAGATAACGAATTGTAATAGTTATCCCAAGCAAATCTAACGTTCATATCAATACCGATCAAAACACTAAGTACCAACCAATATCATTTTATGACACGTTTATTCTGATACGTTGTAGGTAGATGAATGATTTTGTTTTATTGATTGTCGTCGTAATGCCATTGTGTGACTAGTTGTTCTTAAACTGTAGAATATGCGTACGTTACGTTATGACTCCGCCAAGTAGGTTATGTTTTTGTCGGCCAAGGAGGTTATGTTTTTGTCGGCCTATGAGATGTTTTTGTCGGCCAAGGAGATGTTTTTTCGGCCAAGGAGGTGTTTTTATCGGCCAAGGAGGTTATGTTTTGTCGGCCAAGGAGGTTATGTTTTGTCGGTCAATGAGATGTTTTTGTCGGCAAAGGAGGTTATGTTTTTGTCGGCAAAGGAGGTTATGTTTTTGTCGGCCGAGATGTTTTTGTCGGCCAAGGAGGTTATGTTTTGTCGGCCAAGGAGGTTATGTTTTGTCGGTCAAGGAGATGTTTTTGTCGGCAAAGGAGGTTATGTTTTTGTCGGCCAAGGAGGTTGTTTTTGTCGGCCGAGAAGATACTTTTGTCGACCAAGGAGGTTATGTTTTTTTCTGCCAAGGAGATGTTTTTGTCGGCCAAGGACATGTTTTTGTCGGCCAAGGAGATTATGTTTTGTCGGCCAAGGAGGTTATGTTTTTGTCAGCCAAGAAGATTATGTTTTTGTCGGCCAAGGAGATATTTTTGTCGACCAAGGAGATGTTTTTGTAGGCCAAGGAGGTTATGTTTTTGTCGGCGAAGGAGGTTGTGTTTTTGTCGGCTAAGATGTTTTTGACGGCCAAGGAGATGTTTTTGTCAAGCAAGGAGATGTTTTTGTCGGCCAAGGTTATGATTTTGCCGGCATTATCTTATCTGTGTGTTATTTAGCTAATTTACGGACAATTCTATGAACGGATTTCTAAAAAAGGTTGGTCATGAGCCAATGAAAACATCAGATTTAGGTGCTGTTCTGTATCATCGTTTATATTCAGGATTCGTTAAAGCATTCTTTATTATTGGGGCATGGGGCAAATTGTAACATTAGGCTGTATAACTTTTTAGTTGCATAACATATTGTTCAAGTGCTTTCTAATTAGTTTATTCCTTATTTTGAGGAATAGTCTCACTTATTATGTGTACACGTGTTAATTTACTAAATACTTACGACTATGGTAGACATTATTAGAAGTTGAAAGATTGACGTAATATATAAAAACAACAATTGAATCGTTCAAAAATGTATTATATACACATGAAGAACTAGTATCAAAACCAAACAATTGAAGCAAAGCGTTGACTAAATGGTGTATGAAAGACGCCGAACATGACTGAGCGAGCAAATACAATACAAATGACTAAATGGTGTATGAAAAGACGCCGAACATGACTGAGCGAGCAAATACAATACAAATGACTAAATGGTGTATGAAAGACGCCGAACATGAATGAGCGAGCAAATACAATACAAGTGACTAAATGGTGTATGAAAGACGACGAACATGAATGAGCGAGCAAATATAATACAAGTGACTAAATGGTGTATGAAAGACGGCGAACATGACTGAGCGAGCAAATACAATACAAGTGACTAAATGGTGTATGAAAGACGACGAACATGAATGAGCGAGCAAATACAATACAAGTGACTAAATGGTGTATGAAAAGACGCCGAACATGACTGAGCGAGCAAATACAATACAAGTGACTAAATGGTGTATGAAAGACGACGAACATGACTGAGCGAGCAAATACAATACAAATGACTATAATGAGTTCAATGAGGTAAATAAGTAAGTTGATACATGTACACCAGTTGTACACAACTATTATTTTATTAAGTTTGAAAGCATAGAGAATATAACGAATTTAAACATAATATGACCTATGCAAACAGACATTGACTACTTCGCATAATACATAAACAGTTATTTTGCATATTTTGAGACACGCTAATTAATTAAGAACGTGCAGTAATACAGACGGACCAAAAACATACATAAACGGTGGCTATCGCATTGTTGCGTATTTGGGAAACATACAAGTTTGAATCCAGACCTTACAAAAGATATGACAATGTACGCAATCCCAGTAGACAGTATGCGTACATTAAATGCATGCATGCATGTCAATTGTTTACCGAACTTCTTGTCTAGTATCTTCCGTTTCATGTCTGGGAGGCATAACCTGTTTTTCAGCTGGCTCTGTATCAGCAAGGCTCTTGTCTGATCTTGCCATATCTATAGCTGTATCGGCTTTGGTGTTCGCGGCTTCACTGGGAATTCCACGCTCGCAATCTTCATCCACGCGACGGTCTCCGCAAGCGAAACTGGTAAGGTTGGTAGATTCGTTCGCATAGTTTGTTTCTGTTGGTTGTGTAGATAATACATGTTCAAGCTCTTCGTGAGCAAGTTCCAGAGTTTCATGGCGATTAACACTTTCATTCGCTTGATTAGGCGAACATAGTGTCGAACTATCAGTCGCTGCTTCGGAAGTTATTTCCATAACTTCGCTGCTGATGCTGGATTGAGATCCATTTTCTTCCGTGTTTATCTTACGATTAGTATTGGAGTGGGTTTTTATTTCTGTTGTGTCAATACGCATGCTTCTCAAAGATACATTTGACTGGTAATACATGTTTTGTTTTCCGCTTCCGACAGGGTCGGTGTTCGGATTTGATGATACATCGTGTTCTCGTATCGTACCCCCAATCCGGATATCTTGAAGCTAAAAATATTTAATTGATATTACACTATTATGCACAGTTATATAAACAGTTTATTCCAAATTTGATTAGTAATGGATATTATGGAATTTTATTAATAACTAAAATTAATCATACCGTTATAACCAGTCACACAATACACTTTGCTAAACAATGAACATATATCTCGTTTAACCAAACATATCGAATGTGATGTTGGAAAGTACAACTAACCTCGATTTGCAGTTGACTTGGGGTTGGCAGAGGTTCATCAATCGAATCACGTGCTGCTAGACTGCCACCGGTCATTTCCTCGTCTGTAAAAGTGAAACAAATAGATCTGTTTGTTCAAATGAGAACGCACAGTAAAAGAGCGCACTACGTGTAGAATCACCAAATTTGTAAATCAATGGAAGTTAAAAACATTCTGAGTTGGACACTATTTTTTCGGCTAGATTTTGTCATATTTGTGTTTGAGAAAGTCCACTTGTAAGCCCCGTGTATGACCTGTGTTAAAGTGTCTTATGCCAAACACATTAAATCGCTGCGATCTTCGTTTTACTTATTAATTCTCTGTAATACTTGCATACTAATGTTCATTTAGGATTATTTAATTGCGTAATTAATTACACATAGTGCAATTAAATAGCACAGTGTATAATTAGTTTCGTGTACTTAATTGAGAACGGATTTTGCACGCGTGTGCTTTTATGTTGTTTCTCGATGTGGATGGTTAGATTATATTTGGACAAGTTTCTGCTATGATCTGATAAGAAAACGTGCATCTAATTACGTGTATCTTCATTATTTGTTCCATTTTTTCAGGTCAAACACAAAAACACGTTCTAGGGGAGAAAACTCAAATTACACAGACAAGGAAGTTTAATTCTCAAAATCTAGATAAAGGGTCATATGATTTTCTGAAAACTCCCGCCATGTTCGTGCGCAGTGTCAGTGGATTAACATTTCTACATTAAAACGTCTTTAATTCGGAATATAATAAGGTTAGTTTTAGACTTAATGCAGAAACTTAATCGGGGTTTTCACAAAATATGGCGAAACGTAAACAATTCACTCATATTGACAAACGCATTTACAAACGTAATGGTATCGATCAACATGTTGACTCATGTTTAATAGTTGATTTTATGTTCAAACAATAATTTTTGATCTGATAAAAATGATGTAAACCAGCTTTGCATTAGGAAGATCGTGCCCTTTGGTCAGATTGTAATTACAAGGGACTCTTGTAACATAACGTACAAATATAGGTTCTATCATAAACAACAACTGAGTAATAATAAAGGGAGATAATATAACAAGTGTAAGAACCTGGGTGTGAATTGTCGTCGCTGCTGGCCTCTTCAGGCGGTGCAGTCGGTTCTGTAGGTTCTATAATCACTGTTAGGACTTGTTCCGCTCTACTGCGCTGAGTGCTCTGGTCGCCCGTGTCAAGGCTCTTAGAGCTGCTATCAACCGTGTCAAGGTCATTACAGCTTTGGTCACCTGTGTAATGGTGATGAGGCAGTAGAGTTCTAGTCTGGTCAACGTAACCTGTCTCTTCATCTGGATATCGGTCATCTGGGGCCCTGTCACCACCGCCGCACTTCTTTAGATGATCCAAAAACCATGTTCGTTTCATATACACAACGGCCACAATGGGTATAAGAACAAACAATCCTACGCCAATGAAGATAAGTTGCCATGTTTCATGAACCCCTGTATGGGAAACTTCGCCTGAATGGCTTTGTGTATAATCTGAAAAATAATGTTACGTTAACTGATAAGGTGTAGTGTTGGTTTCCCAAAGATGTAAAAAATACAGGTATGTACGTTGGGATCCTCCAGTTCGCTAAAAAGCACATAATGGAAATCCCGGTAAATACTAGAATAGACGGGTTTTTCCAAACGTAAAACCAGGAACATCCGAATTCCAAAACTAGACGAAATTTCAGTTCAAGTTAAATAATCCATTAATTTGTGTTCTAATGTTACTACATAATGACTGAATATTGTTAATAGGAACTTTGCAGAAAATGCTAATAGACTAATTTATTCTCAGTTTAAATGATATTTATTGAATGTTATACCTGGGCAGTATTCCAGACACGCCTTCGGGAATTGTCCACACAGATCAGCGCATTTCTTGAACACACCAAAAGGTTTATCCAAATAAACTTCCTTTCCTTTTACCCCTGAAATTATATAAATATTTAAACAATATTTTATAAAACAAATTAACGAAAAGCAGTAATAATTCCCATCACATGTACATCCTCATAGTGTATACATGTTCTAACTAGTAACTTATACTACAATTCAATAATCCAATTTCTGTCACATGTTAATTATTTATTGTTTCTTAGTATATGTTTTAAATGTGGTGTAATAACACACCTGCCATAATCGCGAAATGGCCTTTGAGGATCGGATTTTGCAATAATATCTGTTACACTTTTCTAAAGATAGATTAAACAGTGCAATACAAGGTTTCCATGAACGATGATAGACAACACCTTTCGCTGTTGTCAGTGCATTTAAGCTCCATGACCTAAAGGCTTGATATTAAGGCAACACGTAACATGCGTGTGATTTTCGCATATTGTGCAGGTAGGTTTTCATTGGTTTATCTGTAAATTCCAGTTCAAGGTTACTATAAATGACTAACAAGACGTGTATATTAAACTATTTTATTCCGATTGATTGTTTGATTGGTGGACCGGCTGATTGGTTGGTTGATTAGTCGGTCGATTGGCTGGTTGGTTGCTGGTTGGGTGGTCAGTGGCTGATGGTTGGTGGTTGTTTGATAGGTTTTTGGTGGTTGGTTGGTTCGTGGCTGGATGGTTGGTGATTGGAAAATTGGTGGTTGGATGGCTCCTTGGTTTGTGGTTGGTTGGCTGGTAGGTTGGTGTTTGGTTGGTGGTTTGTTGGTTAGTGTTTGGTTGGTTGGTGGTTGGTTGGTTTGTTAGTGGTTGGTTACCTGGTTGGTGTTTGTTTGGCTGGTTGGTTGGTGGTTGGTTGGTTTGTGATTGGTTGGCTGGTCGGCTTGTGGTTGGTTGGTTGGTTGGTTGGTTAGTGTTTGTGGTTGGTTGGTTAGTGTTTGGTTGGTTAGTGGTTGGTTGGTATGTTGGTTGGCTGGTTGGTTGGTTGGTGGTTGGTTGGTTGGTTGGCTGGTTGGTTGGTAGTTGGTTGGTTGGTTGTTTGGCTGGTTGGTGGGTGACTGGTTGGTGGTTGGTTGGTTGGTTGGTTGGTTAGTGGTTGGTTGGCTGGTCGGTTTTTGGTTGGTTGGTTGGTTGGTGGTTGGTTGGTTAGTTGGTTAGTGGTTGGTTGGTTGGTGGTTGGTTGGCGTTTAAGTGGGTTGGTTGGTTGGTTGGCTGGTTTGCTGGCTGGCTGGTTGGTTGGTTGGTGGTTGATTAGTGGTTGGTGGGCTTGTTTGTTGGTGGTTGGTTGGCTGGTTGGTGGTTGGTTGGCTGGTTGGGTAGTGGTTGGTTGGTTGGCTGGCTGGTTGGTTGGTGGTTGGTTGGTTATTGGTTGGCTGGCTGTTTGATTGTTTGGTTGATTAGTTGGTGGTTGGTTTGTTGGTTGGTTGGTTTCTGGTTGGTTAGTGGTTGGCTGGTTGGTTGATTAGTGGTTGGTTGGCTGGTGGATTTGCTTCTTGGTGGTTAGTTGGTTGCTTGGTTGGTTGGTTGGTGGTTGGTTGGTTGGTTGGTGGTTGGTTGGTTGGTTGGTTGGTCGGTCAGTCAGTTGGTCGGTCGGGCGGTTGTTTGGTTGGTTTGTGGGCTGGTTGTTTGATTGGTTTGGGTTGTTAGGTGGGTTGCTTGTTTTGTTGATCAATGTGTTGTTTTGTTGGTCGGTCGGTAAGGATATATTGGGAAAGGTTAGCCGTTTGGCTTGGTTATTGATTGTGTGTACAAACGTTTTTAACTTCTGTCGTCATCTTTTCTGAAAAATTTTCGAGAACCAAAGCTCAAAATATAACAGCTCTTTTCGTTTGGTTAGTAATTTAAGTAAATTAAGGCTGCGTTTAGGACTGAGAACACGTAGTAATGGGAATAATTTTAGTAAAATAATTGATATACTATCATTTATCTTTTTTCTAAGGTATACATTTTCCTGCATAAACAGACTAGTTGAACTGACTTTGGGTGGTAAAGACCTGTAGTGTTCAAGTACGCGTGCGTTTGTAATTACATATCATTGTTATGGATAGTTATGGAAAAAACCTGTCTTTCTCTGAAAATAGATAGTTGGTTTCCCAAATATCGAGCCAGCTCATTGCACGATAATTGGTGAAGATTTGTTATATGTACACATGCACAAGTCCCAATAAGGGATGCTGTACCGCACAGTGACATCTAAGACTTTGAAATAACTACTGTCGGTCTCTTCGTTAATACGTTTTTACGGTAAATAAAAAAACAAAAGAAATTAATACACGTACAATAAGACAGAGGTGAACGTAAACGTTAATTAAACATGTCACAAACATACACAACAGAGACAACTGCTAGTAACATGTTAATTATGTAGTTCATCATTTATTGTATACAGTTTCGAATGACAAACAAACATGTCTATTTCATCGTTAAAGGGACTTGTTCACAGATTTTCGTATTTTAAAAAATGTCATTTAATGTCTCAACTTCAAAAACTGCCAGTCATCGTAGTGAATTTTTAACGCTATGTAAGTTTCACTACATATACCATATCTCCAATATTTTTCTTTGTCAGTGGTGTTATTTCACTTGTTTATATATTTAAAAAAATTGGGGGGGGGGGGGATCTGTGACAAAAATATGTAAAATTGTCAATTTGACCATCTGTTAACAGGTCCCTTTAATTTCACGAGACCTTTAAAATGCACGTTCCCAAATTTCTTTCGAGCGAGTAAAAGTCGTTGTTTGATTTAAATGTATAACTCCATGAATGAGTACATTTGTCCGTATCGAGCAATAAACATAGTGGTTGTTTTATCAATATAGTTCTTTTTGAATAATACTTATCCGATTAATAATTATACAAATATATCGCAACCAGCACATTTATTCCACATTACTTCCTTTTGAAACGGTCCTTAAAGTTTAACATGTTATTTAACATAACGTACACATTGTATTTCTACACCACCTCAATGAAAAACACACTTATTATCTTTCCATATGCAGTCACAAGGGATCAGCTTAGCGATCACTTGAATGGACTCCGAAGTAAGTACTTAGGTAAATAAAGTAAAATGACAGCCGTGGTTTTCATTCTTAAACCTGACTTGTTCAAAAATATGTCACAGGGTACCGAACTAAAGCGTGATTGGTGATTGGTGTGTAAGCGGCCCGGTTAGCTCACTCGGTAGAGCACTCGCCCTGATAGCGAGAGGTCCCGGGTTCGAGTCCCGGACTGGCTGCACATTTTTCACCACTCGGCAACAATTATTTAATATATCAAATTAAATAAACGTAATCCAATGCAATCAATACATAAAAAATATATTTATTATATAAATATATTTATTTAATTAAAACCGTTAGATACACCTACAACACATTTCCCCCTCTGCGGAAATGTCGTCCTCGACATTGTTAAACATTCAAACATCACATGCAAAGCAACGCTTGAAATATCTCACGACAAATTAATCGATGGCGGTTACTGGTTGTTGTGGCAATCTCAGCAAAATAATCAACAATATGACGTGTGTGTTTACAAATGTTTATATTAAATATGGTAGAAATTATATTTAAACAACTATTAAACATTCATGTGTAACAAATAATAAAATTATTTATATTTAAAACTGTTTAAAAATACTAGTTCAGTGTAGTTGCAGTTTGGTATCGTAACCGATACAAATATACTCTTGTCTTCGGCAATGTCACTAAAACAAAATAATTACAAGGAGACAATCTAAAAAAATCTAAAGGCATAGTAACACTGATTACGCCTGATACTCACCAGATAACAACCACGCAGGTCTACGGGTCTTTCGTTTACTACGGCGCAACGGCATCTGTTTTGCGTTCCGCTTGGAGCTTCTTGGTTCTTTAGCCATTTCCGGTTGGCGACTGTCCAAACTTGTCGATTCGGTCCGCTCCTCTACTTCTGTGGAGGACTCTTCGGACACATCAGGGGACGAATCTCGCTGTTCTTCCTGTATGGGTAGGAACGAGCATGGTAACAGATGATTCCGGTGCACAGTTTTAATTCCATCTTCGCTGTTTTCCTTTCTTATGCGAAACACGGGGAACCCGGAATTGGGCTGGTCTACAACAATGTAAATGTCAGATGACCATACATCGCTTAACTTATGTTTTCCTTTTATCCCGTAATTTCGCAGTAGGCATCTGTCTCCCGGAAGCAGTTGCGCCTCCTGGACCCTGAGGTCGTATCTTAGCTTTGCCTTGTCAGCTTTTTCAAGAGCACATCGATTGGCAAACTTGTAAGCCTGGGCTAAATGTTGTTCTAGCTGCCGCATGTATTCTGATGGCGCGGCGCCTCCTATACGTTGGCCAAGAATTCCCAACACCGCATCTATGGCGAGTCGCGGTGTTCGGCCAAACATGAGGTGGTACGGGGAGTATCCCGTAACGTCGCATTTGGTCACGTTGTATGCATGAACGGAGAGCTCTTTTTTCACCTTTGTTTAACTACACAAGAACAAAGAGCTCTTTTTTTTACCTTTGTTTAACTATACAAGAACCCAGAGCTCTTTTTTTACCTTTGTTTAACTATACAAGAACGGAGAGCTCTTTCTTCACCTTTGTTTAACTACACAAGAACGAAGACCTCTGTTTTTACCTTTGTTTATCTATACAAGAATGGAGAGCTCTTTTTTTGCCTTTGTTTAACTATACAAGAACCCAGAGCTCTTTTTTACCTTTGTTTAACTATACAAGAACGGATAGCTCTTTTTTTGCCTTTGTTTAACTATTCAAGAACAGAGAGCTCTTTTTAAAACTGTGTTTAACTATACAAAGTAATTGTGAACTGTATACATTTGTGTAATTTAAGACGCTTCACGCCATAGGAAACCAGAACGTCATAAGTAAACATTTTAACATTTGAGACAATTGTTAATATTTGTAGAAAATACGAGAGAAGACTGTTGTGAATTAATTTCAACTTAGACATATCGAGCGCACTGTGATAAGCTAAGAAAGTTTGAATGTTAAATGAACGCAAACATCGTACAATGTGTATTGTAGCAACTAAACATTATAAGCTTGATCTCCAAAATTAGCAAACTTTGCAAAGCCCAGATTTACTAAAAACAACGATATTTCATACTCTACAATATGTACGTGCAGCAGTACACGTACAGCCATCTACATACCCAGGCTACCAAAGTTTCTCATTGGTCGAAGGAATCCCAGCATGCACACTTTGAGGTTGCTGCCATAAAAGTCCTCCTTAAACGTGTGGATTATATGAGTCTCCTGAAATCAGAACAAACTAAATTAAAAGAAAGAAATGAAACACTAGATTTTTCACCACTTTCTTTCAGTTAACTTTGGTCTTAAAGTTTAATCTTTTATTTGATTTTGAAATTGGGTTGAAAGTGTTGACTATATTTTGATAATGCAATGGATTCCAGTATAAACTCATAATTTCTGACAGTTTAATTTAACAGCTGCTATATATGACAAATGTTACCATTGACTTGACTGTGTTTTTGTAGAATGGATTCCAGCCTATACTCATAACCATCTTGAAGACCGGTCCCTCATCAACTTGTGCCCAGCCATAGTACACCCCAGCTGTTATTTCCTCTGGCAACTTTTCAACAACCCCAATTGGGAAATTAGCTGCAAAAATAGTAAGAAAGAACTAAGTGAATAAAGTATTACATGATATCATGCTTTTGATTGCTTCCTTACTTGTTTAATATGAAGTTACAGTGATTTTTTAAAAACTGTTTTAGGAATGGGACTAGTACCCATCAAATTGGGAATGTGGCGACGTGAAAACATGCAATTGAGAAAAATTTAAATTAGGAAAGAAATTTAATTAAGAAACAACTCAACTGGTGTTTTATTGGTTGAATTTGGTATTTTACTGGTGTTTATCTATACACATACAAGTAAGTTAATGATTTACAACATAGAATCACATTTCCTATATTTAGCATTTTGTTACTTCTGATCTGGGAATTTTTTCTTCCAATTGGGAGAAAACCACATTTGCTATTGGGACTGGGTCCATTTACCGAACCTTTTCTATAAGGCAAAAAATCACTGAGTTAGCAGAACAAAGTCATTTTCACAAACCAGTTTCACTTGACTAACAGGAGCATGTTGTGACTTGTTAGTTTTTCATGTTTTCTTTCTCTATAAAATCTATCTGTTAACGATTTAATTATTCATGCTTCATTCAAAATCAAATTAAACATCTAAGATATTTTATTAATTTAATCTATTAATACAATCTTAAAGACTGCTAAGTCTTAGACTTCTGAGTTATTAATGGATATATTTTCAAGAGTTTTTGTTTGTTTGTTGGGATTTTTGCCGTTTTTTAACAGTATTTCAGTCATATCACGGCAGTCAGTTAACCTACTCACACTTTTTCCGGGGCAAGCTTAGCCGATCTAAGCGGTTTATCAGTACTAAGTGCACATACCTATGCCAGTAACTGACAACTGCCCTACTTGAATCAGAGGTAGGGGGAGAATGGCCATAGAAATAATTTTATGGTCAATCCTCACACAAGTTATGGGCTTTAATTTTTTTAAATAAGCTTTAATTTTTATGCACATATTCTTTATGGTTTGATGTTACAACTATTATGTGCATTTCTGTTTACAACAGCGATAAGAATGTGCCACGAAACTATTATGTGTTCTAAGGTGGTGCATAGATAGCATTAATAAATGCATATTTTGATAATGATTAACTTATATTATTTTCAAAAAAGTTTTTTTCAATTCGGTGAACCAGAGTCTCGTGATTTAATAAGCTTTCTTTGCGCCATTTATTATCAAACCTTATATATGACAATTCCATCAAGATTATTTACCTCAAACTGGCTTCCGGTTGAGCCAGTCATGGTCTGCTCAGTGCCATCGCAATCTGAAAGGCAGTTAACAATAATGCACGCGTTAAGTTAGCTGTTATATTTTCTTTATTAAAGAATCAAAAGTAAACTGCATTACTTATATTACAAAACTTTTCACAAGTATCGTGAAACTAAGTATCATTTGTTTTTGCTAGTGTACAATCATAATTAACAATTATAATTGTAGTATTATGCTACATATAAGTTTATTTTACTAATAGTACACAACAAAAGTGTAATGATCTTATTCAGATGTTTATTGTTATGTCTAAATTTAAGTCCAGTAGAGAAGTAATCGACTTATTGTTTTAGCAGAGGTAACCATAATTATTTAATCCGCATTTGTATTTCATTTTAGCTTGAAAATATCGCACCCATTACCGAGCATAAGGACCCCATAATACTAAAAGCATAATAACCGAGTTGCATGGCTATTGAAGAGTTTTCATGCAATGCAAACTATAATCATGCACGATACAACATTCGAAATATTTAAAATCTGTATAAAATAATACGAATTCACCATCAATTTAACGAAATAATCAATGCACCCATTATATCAACAAAAGATGGTTCAATGTGTATAATTAGCCCTATATTACTTCACCATCTGCATATTTGATAGGTGCTGGTTATTGATAAATTACCTGCTAAGGTGGAATTTGGAATTACATCTTCCTCAGGTGGTGCGCTTGGAACAATCCTTGTAGTTATAGGAGACCCCGGGTTAATTAAAGTTGAATGCGAAATATTATTATGACTTTCAGATCTCTCCATAACTGTAGCTTGCACTGGATGATGTGTTATATCTTTTTCATCTCTGCGCCAGCCGTTTTTAATGTTGTTATAGATGTGCCGACATAGGCAATACATCTACACAGCTATAATGAAGACCAAAATTACAATGCCGGTACCAATTACAACGTAGTGGTGTCGATGCCATCAGCGGTTGACTAGCCCATAGAGGTGTTTGTTGATACGGTAGTAGTTAGTATCTTTGTTGATGAAATAATTGACTTCATATACGGCGCCGTATACCCTGAATTTTTTTATTATAATTTAAAATGTATACATATATCAAACAGCAGTGAATATGTGTATGTTTTGTCGCAGTTTTGTTTTCAGAAGTAAAACAGCAACTTTGCCGAAATATATGTATACCACTTTCTGTGATATAACACAAATACATGTATCTCAAGAAATGAATTTGCATTAGATAGCTTCATATGCAAATTAACAAGAAATCATTGTTTTTCATGCTATTTGTGTTTAAACACAACGAGTAAACCAAGCAAATATGCAGTTGACATCAATATCGATCGCAGCACCAATATCATTTATGTCACCTTTATTTTGGTCAGTAGTAAGATGGCTGCCTAATTGATTGTCCGTGGTAATGTCATCGTGAGAACAGTTGTAGAGCTCTCGTGAAACTTTTGCAGTTAATTAACCTTTTGAAATTGCCTCCGCCACGAATTTTTTTTTTTCGGGCATTGCTTTGTCTGTTTATCTGTTAATTAGAAAGTTTATGCGACACGTTATGAACGGTTTTGCATTCAGCTGTTGAATATGTTGGACTTGAGCCAAGGAACAAATGTTTTGATCCGCGTCACCGTTGGGATCAAGGATTTGTTAAAGAAGTCTTTATTCTTGGGTAATCGGGCAAATTCTTACATTATGCTGTGTAACAAATACACTGAATAAAACATGAGTAAATAATTACAATACAAATCTTTAAATCTGGATAAGAATGTATTGCACATTACGTTTAAATATAGGAATAATGAAACTCAAGAGACGTCATCATGAGAGAAACCATCCGCTGGTCCTTTATTTGAGGCAAGTGACCTTTTATACTTAAAAACTGGACAAATGTTAATAATTGTTCACTATATATATATATAAAAGACACTACTAGTACATTGGTGAAAATGTATTATATACAAATGAAGAATTATAGTGTAACACAGCCAAACAATTGAAGCAAAACGTTGATTAAATTATGCATGAAAGACGCCGAACATGACTGAGCGACCAAATACAACACAAATGACTAAAATGAGTTCAATGAGGTAAAGTAAATATAAGATGAATCACAAGTTTCAGATAGAAAGACAGCAAAGAGAATATCACATTTAAAAGTGATAGGACAAACACAACATACATGTATTGACGTATTCGCATAATACATTTATATTGCATATTTAAGAAAAGCTAATTAATTAAGTACGTAGAGTAAAAAAGACAGGCTAAGCACATGTTTCATTCGCATCTTTAAGAAATATACAATGTACGCAATATACATTCGCATCTTTAAGAAATATACAATGTACGCAATATACATTCGCATCTTTAAGAACTATACAATGTACGCAATATACATTCGCATCTTTAAGAAATATACAATGTACGCAATATACATTCGCATCTTTAAGAAATATGCAATGTACGCAATATACATTCGCATCTTTAAGAAATATGCAATGTACGCAATATACATTCGCATCTTTAAGAAATATACAATGTACATTCGCATCTTTAAGAACTATACAATGTACGCAATATACATTCGCATCTTTAAGAAATAGACAATGTACGCAGTCCAATTAGACAGTATGAGTACATGAAAATGCATGAATGCATGTCAATTGTTTACCTAACTTCTTGTCTAGTATGTTCCGGTTCATGCCTGGGAGTCATAACCTGTTTTTCAGCTGGCCTTGTATCAGCAAGACTCATATCAGATCTTGTCATATTTATAGCAGTATCGGCTTTGGTGTTCGTTGCTTCGACATCATGAACTCCCCGCTCGCTATAATCTGCATCAATCCGACGGTCAGCGCAAGCGTCATTTGTTAGGTCGTCGGTAGATAGGTTCTGGTAGCTTGTTTCTTCTGTTGGTTGTTGAGATAATACATTCTCAAGTTCTTTGTGGGCAAATACCAAAGTTTCTCGATTGATTAGACTTTCATTCGTTTCATTAGGCGGGCATAGTGTCGAAGTAGTTGCTGCCTCCGAAGGGGTTTCGCTAACAGCGCTGCCGATGCAGGATTGAGATCCACTTTCTTCCGTGTTTTTCTTAATATTCGTATTGGAATGAGTTTTTGTTTCTGTTGTGTCAATATGAATGCTTCTCCAAGATTCATTTGACTGGTAATACATGTTTTGTTTTCCGCTTCCGACAGGGTCGGCGTTCGGATTTGGTGATACATCGTGTTCTCGTATCGTACCCCCAATCCGCATATGTTGAAGCTAAAATGTTGTAATTGATATTACACTATTATGCACCAATACATACACAGTTCATATCAACGCCAACAAAATACGTAAAATCACCGAATTTGATAAGTAATGGATATTATGGAATTTTATTAATAACCTAAAATTAATCATACCGCTATACACTTGTCTAAACAATGATATGATAATATATCTCGTTTAACAAAAACTATTGAATGGGATGTGGGAAAGTAGAACTAACCTCGATTAGCAGTTGACTTGGGCTTGGCCGACATTCATCAATCGAATCACGTGCTGCTAGACTGCCACCAGTCATTTCCTCTTCTGTAAAAGTGAAACAAATAGATCTATTCGTTCAAATGAGAACGCACAGTAAAAGAGAACACTACGTGTAGAATCACCCAATGTGTAAATCAACGGGAGTTAAAAACATTCTGAGTTGAACTCTATTTTTTTGGCTGGGTTTTGTCATATTTGTGTTTGAGAAAGTCCACTTGTTAGCCCCGTGATTCTCTGTAATGCTTGCATAATAATGTTCATTTAGGATTATTTAATTGCGTAATTAATTACACATAGTGCAATTAAATAGCACAGTGTATAATTAAGTTCGTGTAATTAATTGAGAACGGATTGTGCACGCGTACTGCAGTATGCTTTAGTGCCGTTTCTCGATGGTGAAGGTTAGATTACATTCGAATACGTTTCTGCTAAGATATGATAACGTTCATTTCATTACGTTTATCATCATTTTGTTCAAGTTTTACAGGTCAGACACAAAAATACGCCCCATAATGATTACACAGACCCGGAAGTTTAATCTAGATAAAGGGTCAATGATTTTCTGAAAATGCCCGCCATGTTTGTGCGCAGTGTCAATGGATTAACATTTTTACATTAAAACGTCTTTAGATCGGAATAAAATGGAACAAGGTTGGTTTTAAACTTAAGGCAGAAACTTAATCACATAATATGGCGAAAAATAAACAGTTCACTCATATTTGTCAAGGTGACAAACTCATCTACAATCGCAATAGTATCGATCAACATGTTTAATCATGTTTAATACTTAATTTTTGTTCTTACTTTTTAGGATTTTGATCTGATTAAAATGATTTAAATCAGCTTTGCATTTGGAAGTCAGATTGTAATTACAAGGGACTCTTGTTACATACCGTAACATATAGGTTCTATCATAAACAACAACTGATTAATAAAAAGGGGGGATAATATAACAAGTGTAGAAACCTGGGTGTGAATTGTCGTCGCTGCTGGCTTGTTCAGGCGGTGCAGTCGGTTCTATTGGTCCTATTGGTTCTATAATAACTGTTGGGATTTGTCCCGCACTACTGCTCTGAGCGTTCAGGCCGCCAGTGTCAAGGTTATACGGCAGTAGAATAGTCTGGTCACCGTCACCAGTCTCAAGATCAGGGTATCGAACATCTAAATTTGACGTATTGTGCCGACGGTGCAATTTCTTAAGTTGGCCCAGAAGCCATTTTCTTTTCCTGTACACAACTGCCACTATGGGTATAAGTCCAAAAACTAATACGCCAATTAAAATCAGCTGCCATCTGTCTTGAACCCCCAGGATTGACTCTGCACTTGAGTGACTTGGAACATAATCTGAAAAAAGTAACCTTTCCTCTTAACGTTTCGTACTTGGTTTCCCAAATAGATAATAAATATATTTGTACTTGGGGATCCTCCAATAGTTAAATAAACTATTGGGTATTCCCATGGTCTGTATTAAAATAGATGGTTTTCCCAACTTACTGAAAATAAAAACCCAACTTCAACAAAAAGTATCTGTTTTCCCATTAATTTTTCAATAGATCTAATACATGTTCATTATATAACGAAATAAAAACTCAACATAGAATTGTTAACACGCCGTATGATTACCGTATAAACAAAATGCATATTGAATAATGTATTTGCTCTATAAATTATATTATTGGATCCTTATACTAAGATTGTTATACCTGGGCAGTATTTCGAACATGCCTTCTGGAATTTTCCACACAGATCGTCGCATTTCTTGAATTGATCACTAGGTTTGTCCAAATAAATATCCTTTCCTATTACCCCTGCAAATGTATATATTAAAAAATATTACATAAAAACAAATAAACGATAACACTTATCATGACATTCTCATATTATATAAAATTAGTAATGTCCACTACAATCCATTTATCCAGTTTTCACATGATATTGTTTTTATTAATTGTTTAAATGCGATGTTATAACTCACCTGCCATAATCGCTAAATGGTCTTTGAGGAGTTGATTTGGCAATTATATGTTTGCATGTTCTAAAGATAGATTAAACAGTAAAATAGAAGGTTTCCATGAATGAGGATAGATCACACCTTTCACCGTTGATACAGCTTTTAAACCTTATTAACCTATAGGTAAGGTAATATGTTAACTTGTATGTTTTTGCACATTGTGCAGGCCATTTTCATTGATTGATATATGAATCCAGGTCAATGTATTGTACTTTGAATGACTGACAAGACGTGTATTTTAAAATGTTTAATTATTCCGATCGATTGTTCGATTAATAGACCGGCTTTAATTAGCTAGTTGGTTGGTCGGTCGGTTAATAGTAATTCGTTGTATAGTAGGTTGGTTGGTTAGTAGGTTGGTTAGATTAGTTGGTTGGTTGGTTGATTGATTGCTTGTTGCTTGGCTGATTCGTTGGTTGTCTGTCTGTCTGCCTGGCTGTTTTGTTGCTTGGTGGTTTTGTTGGTGGTTGATTGGCTTTTTTATGGTTGGTTAGTTGGTTGAATGTTTGGGTTGTTGGCTCGTTGGTGGTCGTTTGGTTGGTTTGTTTGTTGGTTGGTTTGTGGTTGTATGGCAGGCTGGTTTGTAGGTTGTTTTGTTGGTAGTTGGTTGGATGGCTGGCTGGATTGATCGTTGGTAAGAAGGTAGGTTGATAGGTTGGTTAGTTGGTTTTGGTGGTTGGTTGGTTGTTTGATTGGCTGGTCAGTTGGATGGTTGGTTGGTTAGTAGGTTGGTTGGCTGGTAAGTTGGTTAGTTGACTGGTTATTTGGTTGGTTGGTTGGTTGATCGATTGCAGGTTGTTGGTTAGTTAGTTGTTTGGTTGATTTGTTGGTTGGTTGTCTGTCTGGCTACCTGGCTGGTTTGTTGGTTGATATTCTTTTACTAACATATTTGCTAAAATATAAACTTTTCAGGCCAATAAAGACTACTTGAACTGCCTTTCGGCGGTACAGACCTTTAGCGTTCGGGTATAGTCGATTTAAATTTAGTTGATTAGTTTACCAAATAACCCAGTTATATGCAACAGTGATTGCATTACGGTGTAAACACAGCTGAATGAACTATTTAAACAACAGCGTCGTACATTTAAAATGTAAACATCCATGGCTTCTCGAGAAAAAGCATGTCTTTTAGTTTCGTTCTGTTACTCACTCGAGTTAATGAAAAGCGTTGGTCGCTGTACGTTTAAAAAGTATTACTTCGTTACTTTATCAATCAGAACGTGTTACACACACTCTCAGTATAAATAAAATAATAAAATATAATATGTGCGTTGGCGTAGTTTTAGATTTATAAAGCACGTAAATTTCACTGTATGTACTCACACATGAATGAGTATAAATCTCCAATTAAACATTATATAAACATTTCATCATTAAAAACGCACATTAAGCATGTACAAAAATATGAACGTTTTTATTATGTATTTGAATACTGGTAACCCAATAACTAAGTATCCCAATATCGCAAACAGAGCACTTTTATAACAACATCACTTATTTTTAAACCAAAAAAGTTGTAACATGTTAATAAGTGTGGCGTGTCGTGGGAAAACCTGGCTCAATGAGTGTCGATAAGTGTCGTCCCGTATTCCAGGACGACACTTTCCGCGTTTATGGTATTTTCTGTTTCAGTGAAGTCTCTTGTACACACATAAGTCCACTGAAGGCGGAAAGTGCCGTCCTGGATTAGCCTGTGCGGACTGCACAGGCTAATCCGGGACGACACCTTACGCATATGCATTAGGCCCATGCATTTTCCAAAGACACGCCTCATGATTACATATTATCACCGAAATGTACACATTGCGCTTCTCCAACGTTGACGAAAAGTAGACTTTTATATTTTTTTAGATACGGTCGGGAAAGATCAACTACAACGATAACGTGATCGTAGTCAGCTTCGTATTACCAAGGTAGGTACTGTAACATGATAACTGTTTTACCCTAGCTTATTAAAGGGACTTGTTCACAGATTTTCGTATATTTTAAAAATATCATTTAATGCCGTAACCGTGAAAACTGAAGTTGTTGGACTTACCAAAAACAAATATTATATAAAGAAAAAACATATAATTAAAAGATTTGCCTTCGCCGGGACTTGAACCTACGACCCCGGGATCAAAAATCAGTCGCGCTAACCACTCGATCATTCTAAGTTACAATCATGGTGGTGAATTTTTAACGCTATGTTAGTGTACACTTGTTTTCGAAATACCAATGAAAAGCGTTACAAACGCTTTATAACTTTATCGATTTTAATTGATAATTTTTCACAAATGACACTATTTTTCCAATATATATCTTTGTCAGTAGTGTTATTTCGCTTATGAATACATATAATGTATTTTTCTTTTTAGGATCAATGACAAATACATTGCAATTTTCAATTTTCCAATCGGTGAACAGGTCCCTTTAAGAATGCATATGCTACCTTTACTCTAGAAGAGTTTGAATACTCTGATAACGCTAACGTTTGCCTTTTTGTATTAATTTTTTATTACTGTTCAAAGGGCCTTGTTCGAGGAGACGTAAGTTTGTTGAAAAACAATGGGATATAACACTGACATTGACTAGCCATCTAAAAAATAACAACGCAAAGAAGACGTATTTTATTTAGAAACAAAACATATAGGCGGCGTTGAAAACATAACAAATAAGATTGTCACGCTCACGAAAAATAAAAATAAATGGTACAGTGGTGAAAAACGAAAACATACATGTTACTTGCTCTTTTGGCAATTTATTTCTTAACGATAAATTACTGCAAACAGTAATAATAAAATTAGCGTCAAACCTTATTACACTATATTGATCGCTGGAGGAATTGGAAAACAGCATGGCTATTATATTACACTTGGCTTAAAAATGACACAGATTTAGAAACAAAATGAACACGCATTCCATTTCCTTTTGAAACCAAAACAATCAACATATCCTCTTAGGCAACATACTGCAGAAGTTAACGTAACATCGCATAATCGAAACACTATAGCAACCATCTGATGGTTGTTAATGGGACTACCAAGCAGAATGAATAATGCATTTAATAACATGTAAACATGCAGTAATTTTTTTTATGAAGTGAATGTGCCCACTGGATTGGGGGAAATTGAGCCAAAATTCCGAAAATTAGGGAAAATAGGAAAAATTTAAAATCCTTAAAATGACATAAAAAGAATGTTTTTCTAAGACAAGTAGTGGTATTATAATAATTTAACTGTTTCAGCGCATGGGCTTTAACTATAGGTATATAATAGAAATTGTCACCCTATATCTGATAACACTACAACAGCAAAAACAGGGAAAATCATTTATTATTTGAGAGAAAATGATGATTTTTTTAGGGTGTGGAGGAGAATGGTTGTACCGGTATTTTTGGCGAGGGGTAAACAACCCGAACTAGACACATAACTTAACAAAAAAAAGTAACGGACATGTCAAACGTAGCCCTCAACATTAAAAACTACGTAACAGCTCCAAAACAACGCCTAATATTATGTTCGTATCACAGACTCACAATATTATTGGAAACGCATGTGGAATATAATGTCTTCAGTTATCAGTTCCATCAATAAAGATATTTCCATTGGAAAAAAGCCACTTGTTTCTTTAATTGCTATCATGACAAGTCCGTTGTCAATAAAATTTTATATGTCAATTGTTCTTGAACAGCGTTCTTTCGTTATTGCAAAATTAGCTTTATCTTCCACATGATTCAGATGTGAAGCTAAATGCAATTGCGGGCATAAAGCCAACAACTACTACGATACCATAGGATAAAACAAAATTAAAATGGATTTCTCACATCAATAATACGCCTTGTAAAGTTAGATCTACATGTGTATATCTATGTGATTTACCAATGCACGAACATGTACTTTTGTATGATTTATTTGTTCATTGTCATTTACATGCTAAATCAATCGTGTATTATATCATTTTAATCTGTGCTATTTGTAGATACCAAAATCCGTTACGTTACTTAATTTTCTCTTGTTTGGGTTTCCAACAAAGACAGGACAATTTGCCTAGTGGCGAATGTAAAACAACAACACAATTCAAGTGAAAAAAGCTCATACTTTCTTATTTAGGGTAAACCCTAGATTGTCAGTTATTAGTAATAACTTATTACTATGGCCGAATACGATATAAATCATAATATTTCTTTTATTTACAAAAATATATTTTCAGCAATTATAATCTGTACTATGTTCAGTAGAAATTATTTAATACTAAATGAATGGCCAGAGGTTTCATTCTGAAAACACACATATTTCCAGCACTGTGTGGGTTTCCAGTGCATGTGATGTTACCATGGCTTACTTCAACGTTAACGTATGTCAAAGAATAACACTTCATGTGACACAAAACGTAATAGTAAAGTGCATGTTATAAAGGTAAACACATAAATTGTTTTATATACATATTTTCTACAAATCATGTGCCTTACAAATTTAAGATGTAACACGTCTATTGTCATTCTTTATAAACTCATTCACTTTACTTATTCTTGCTTGCTTGCATTTGTCAAGTATGTACCGTGGCAAAAATATTATAAACCATAGTTCGCACTTCGTAGTGTCGATGCCATAACCTTTACCGAATAAAACTTTATTGTTCCTCTGTGTATTGAGCACCTTCAGCTTCATTCCTTGGCTCCATAACAGGTTTTTCTCTGTCCCCTATAGTAGCAAGACTCAAATCAGTTCCACGCATATCGACCACACAGTCAGCTTTAGGCCTCTCATTAACGTTACTTGCCTCGGCACCTTCGCTGGGATATCCCTCATTGACATCACACATTACGTCTTCTTCTCTGGAAATAACTGAACTGTCACACGCAGAATTGTTTTGGTCAGAGGTTTGCTCCGGCGAACCTTCGCCCGCTACTTCGTGAGAGAGGATATCCTCCATTGTACCAGAAAGTAAATATAGAGGAGCAGGCACATCTTCTGGTTGACCGGTGACGTGGTCTTGGTTATTATTATTGGATGGCCCAACTTTCCCATCATGAAGCAACTTCTTTCTGGATGTTTTGCAAGAGCCATTGCTATTTTCACACACGTTGCCCTTATACATCGTTGCACTAGTAATTGAAGCTGATACCACAACTGTGGCATTTTCATTCAGTATTTCTGGAAAGTTTGTTACATGCCAGTGTTCAGCTGATGATGATGTCAAAGAAGGCCTATGTTGTTCAGTTCTTTCAGTTTCTAACGTTTGTTCGTTATTATTTATCACGTGTTTGAAGTCGTTGCTATAAGCCGGACGAACATTCCCTTGAAGCGTTTCATCTGGTAGCTGTGCTTGAGAAGGTGTTGAAACGCCTTCGAGGGAAGTACATATGTTCTCCGTGTGACCTCGTGCTGTTGAAAGAATATCATCGGGCAAAGGTTTTGTATGTCCTTTTGTGGCCTGTGAACAATAAAATGTGTACTTAATGTTATTAACTTCAGTTGCTTTAATGTGCATATTGACTAAAATGCAAACAACATACACTTATAATAATTTATAGCAAAGTGAAACAGCAGATCGTTAGAAAAAAAACTTACATATGTGCTCAGATTCATATGTGTAGGATATATAGGAAACAACCAACCGTTGTTAATGGACTTTTACAGGAAGTGGTCTTATTCGGATCCACTTGGGTATTATCATCCGTGCGAAGGTCTGATTCGTCTGGGGGATCGATATTCACTGTGGTTACGTCCATTGCTTGAAACATTGGTAGTATAACTGAAGTTTCATTCCCATCTCCTGTGAGTGAATACAATGTCATTACTTTAAGATTATTCAATACTGATATTTACCACGGTATATTAAACTTTTAAATCACGAAAGCTTGTATACGGTCTTTTTCTGTCAAAGCCAAATCTTCGATGTCAATTTCCATTGAAATATCTTCGTTTTATTGAATGATATACGTATTATGATTTGTCAAGGGACGCGACCATGTAAACTGTTATCTTTCTATTTTACAATCTCTCAGATTCGTATTAACATTTTTGCTGAGATCATTAACATATTAAGAACTCAAAGAATAGATCATACGTTTAACCCTTGAATAAATTAATAACATAATCTGTAAGATACCGGAAGTCTCAGGTGGATGGCAGTTAGACGGATCATGTGTAGTATGTAGTTGAGTATTGTTCTCCTCGGGTGTTTGAATGAAAGGCTGCGTTTCTGGTACAGGATGTTTGTCAAAAAGCGCCCATTTAAGGCGTTGAAGCCATTTAAAACGAATGGAGCAGAATACGATCGTAATGACCATTACTATAAATGCGATGATGCCCACTATGACAAGAAACCATATCAGTTGACTTCCCTCGACGTTGGTTGGTGGTGCTGTTGTTGTTGTTGTTGTTCTTGTTGTTCTTGTCGATGCAGGGGTACTCGTAGGTGAATACACTATAATAATTCAGAGTAAAAGGTATATACAATATAAAGAAAGATACAGGATCATATACGACAAAAGTTGCTGCTCAAAAGGAACAGGGTGAATGCCCGACCAATTCATTGACATGTTCTAATAACTTAGCACATCACCGGTTTGTATCATGTTAGTTATTGTAATAAAGGTTTTAAACATGTCTTCTTCATTTCTCAATATTTGGATATCGCAAACATACGAGTATTAGATTTCAAAGGATATTCAATATTCCTCTGTTGGCCAGCCCAGAGGGGCCGCAGAAGGGAAGGGCAGCATTGACAAAAAAGTAGCTTGGTGCAGCACCCTGCTATTTCTTTCCCGAATATTATGTAGTACGTTCATTCATTTCAAGTGATCTTGTCTGTATAACTGATTTTAATCAAATACGTGTAATTATATATTTATTACGACAATTAGAAAAAAAATTGTTTTAGACTTTTTATTTGTACCGGAGTAGTTGCAATAGAACTGCATAAAGCTATAATTCTGAATGTCAGATTTTATGTTTATCCATCTAAGCAAAACTTGTCACTATGAAGAAATTAACGAAAATAATATCATCAACTTTGTTGCGAAAAAATGCAAATTATCAACTTTACATACGAGGGCATTCTCGTTTACACGCTTTCGGCATATGGATACATAAATCGCTGCATTTCTTCAAACCACCGGAAGGAGCATCGTAATATACGTCCTTTCCTTCCTGCCCTGTAACAATACATGATAAAATGCGAATGTGATTTTCAATTTTTTTTTTTTTTTGGTAATTTATTGTTAGAAAATGACTTGCTCAAATAACTTGTCCGAAAACCATATCATAATAATGATTGAAAAGGCACGAATTTAAGGGGTTGACAATATTTCTAGTTTTTTTTACTGAAACAATTGATGATTAACTGCAAATGTTAAAATATTCATATTGTATCTAAAGATTCCGAAGAATCTTAAAGTTCTTATATTAATTTAAATATTTTTGAAGATTTTTGTATTTAAGAACCAAAAAAACTTTTCAGGAAAAAAACAACATCTTGTTAAATTTGTTAGCATTTAATTTGTAATATCGTTTTTTTAATGATAAAAGACAAACCTTCATATGACATCCTTCTTCTTATAACCACTAGTTTCGATTGCTATTTATAAAATGTTAAGTAAAATTTGGTAATTAATGGAATTCCATCCAATGAATTCCAAACATACTATGGTGTACTAGACGAGTCATATCACAAGTGATATACATGTTTAATTTGTTGAATCCTAACGAATGTTAATTTTAGATACTTCATGGAATTTCCTAATTGTTGCTATATTAAGATTTTCTAAAGATAAATCTGACGTCACGTACGCATGTTTGCTTGCTTCGTCAAATAATGATAAATGAAGATACGTGAAAAATAGATGATGCACACAGAATGAATTGCTTATAATTTAATTCCAACGATGTACTCTTCCTTGCTTAATTAAGACAGATGAGTTAATTCATATCGAGAATTCTTCGTTTTCCAAAGAGAGCATGAAGGGAACACATGTATATGATTTCTGTTATTATGAATGAATGAACATTATATATTATATAAGTTATAGCAGATAACACAACAAGGAGATCACTGTATTGGCTTGTGTTGAACGTTTCTAATGATAAACAACTACAACAAATACTCACAGCGCATAAGATTTATTATGGGTATGGTATAAAACTGATTAAAGCAAACAAACGTATTCCACAAGGTAAATACATAATATTTTTATTTAAAATATCAAGCGATCTAAAAAAAAAAGTGTTCTATATAGATATGAAAAGAAAACACTCTGTTAGAAATCGTCGTGCACCCATGGCAGTTTTACATGATTTATATTAACTATATCGTTCGTAACAGTCGTTGAATTAAAATTGCTTAACTGTTATACTAGCTCATTTCCATAAAATAACAAGTCATAAAATGGGAGCGCGTCATACAGTATTCATAGGCTATGGATTTTATTTCGCCTGCTTCCCCAAACCATCTCAAAATGCACAAGATCATTGACATAACACGTAGATGGTGATTAATATGTTTTCATGATGTGACATTAACTATATCATTGAGTAAAATAACTTAAGAACTAATTTTCGATTTAGAGTTGTTTGTCGGCTAATAAATAACGATTTGGTGTTCTGGTGCGTAGAAATTTACCCGCGAGGGCGGTAAACACGCATCAGAACGACACACTGTTGTTTAGTAGCCGATAAACAACGATAATGATAAAATTATTTCGATTCTAATTTGACCTGACAACATATTAGCCGGTATCCCATGACCATCCCAAACTGTACGTGAGCATATATTTAAGTACAATTATATGGTGTGATTATAATTTCTGTAATCTCTGTTAATAACCTGAGACATGCACACGTTTTAGTTACTCGTCGTGTATTGTTGCTATTCACGTGAATACCTCAGATATACGATTTCCAGCTTAAAATACGTTCAATACAGGACGCGTTTAAAGTAGATACTCGCTAGATCTACCTAATAGAAAGACAGTATAACGTGTTGTAATATCGGTCGTAATATCGAGCTTGGCGCTTTGAAATGAAAATTAGTAGTGGTGTTTTTTCCTTGAATTAGTTTTTTAATTAAGACGTCAGAATATCTTTGAAACTGTTTTCTTCTTAGAAGCAGTTAATTTTCTTACTTGGAATTCACCAATGTAAACGTGTACAGTCTTTATTTAGAATAATTATTGACATAAGCCACATTGGTACGCGGCATATAAGCCACATTGGTTCGCGGCATATAAGCCACATTGGTACGCGGCATATAAGCCACATTGGTACGCGGCATATAAGCCACATTGGTAGGCGGCATATTTGCGGACACGCACGTATTGTTCTTGAGTCTAAGTCTGTTCTTTATTCGTAAGTCTAAGAATGGGTTGGTGAATACCGGCCAAGGTTTATCGTTCATTGTCTCGTTTATCATCTTTATACGAGAAACTAAAATATTTTAACATTACTTACGTTATTTTATTTGTGTAATGCGAATAATTCATTTTAAAAACATGTAAAACATGCAGTGAGTTATGTTCTAAATCTAAAGCGTCTGTGCCAGTTAAATTGCAAAAAATACTAACATTTCGAAAATAGATTTTGGTTCAATTCCTTAAAAATGGTATAAAACAAATGCATTTCTTAGACTAGTACTGTTATAATAATTTATCTGTTTCAACTTGTGGGTTAGGGTTACAGGTAACAAAAACTGTCCCTCTTTTTCTGATAAAACAACATGGAAAATGGTAGTTCTTGGCTCGGGGAAATAGCCCATATTCGGCACAAAGCATAACAAATAAAAATCAATAATATGTACAAAGTAACACAGAATATAATAAAAAGTGCGTACTAGCTTCAATACAAAGCTTAATTATTTATGTTTGTATCACAGTATAAATGGAAAGACATATAGAATATTATGTCTTCAATGAACAATAATATCAATATAGAATATCTGAGATACAACATACTGGCATATTTATTTTTTTTATATAAAAAAAACACGCACTTTTTCAATTACTAGCAATTTCTTAATCCATATCTTTTTTTTTCAATTTAAACGTTTCTTGTACAGCATTCGTTCATTATTAAATGAGTTTTATCTTCCGAGTCATTTACGTGTAAAGGTAATTGCAGATAGGATAAGATGAAAATTGTAATTAACAAGTTATGTAAATCGCCGAATTAGTGCTCATTAATATAATTTAGATATATCCTTTTAATGTGTGATATTTTTAGAAACCAAAATCCTTTACGTTACTAAATTTACTGGTGTTTGGGTTTCCAGTAAAGACAAGTTGAATCTGTTTACCTCAAAAGTGACGAAAGTAACAACAAATTACAATTCAAGTGAAATAAAGCGTTCACAGTTTCGTATACATATAGGTTCGGAGCCTGATTAGCAGTCATTACTATGACCGAGTATGACAAAAATAATGACATATTTTTAAAAATTATATATTTAGACAAAAATATTAAATTTGTACCTGTTTTCGGTAAAAAACTTGTTCAACTGAATGGGCAAAGATAACATGGTTTAAACAAGACATTAACGGTACTATCTGAATGTAGATTTGATGCCATTAAATGTAGACTTCATTGTATTCTTCTGTATCTCAGTGTATTCCTATTATTTCCTTCTTCGCATTTATGTTATATTTATATTATAAACTAGAGGTAAAGCGTATTGTTTACTGTGCCTCTGTGTATTGGGCACCATCAACTTCGTAAAGCATAAACTTCATCCCTCGGCTCCTACAGCTCCAGACTTATATCTGTAAGTTTTGCGCATATCTGCGACAAAGTCCGCTTTTGGCCTCTCGTTTGCGTTACTTGACATTGCTACGTCACACATCTGAAGACCTCTGGTTTTGCATGCATTTTCACACGCAGAGATTACGTGGCCAGAGGTTTCGTTCTGAGAACAAAGATATTTCCAGCACTGTTTGGGTTTCCAGTGCATGTGATGTTAAAGAATGTCAACGCAGTAACACTTAATGTGACACCACACGTACTCGTAAAGTTCAGGTCCACACATTATTGTTTTATAAATATTTTATACAATCCTGTGCCTTACAAATTTAAGATGTAATACGTCTACCGGTTTAGTCAGTCTTTATAAACTCATTCACTTTAATAATGTTTTGCTTGCAATGAAACCAAAACACATTTGTCAAGTATGTACCGTAGCAAAAATATTATAAACCATAGTTAGCACTTCGTAGAGTCGATGCCATAACCTTTGCCGAAAAAAAAACGTTTATTGTTCCTCTGTGTATTGAGCATCTTCAACTTCACTCCTTGGCTCCATAACAGGTTTTTCTCTTACGCTTATAGCAGCAAGACTCAAATCAGTTCCACACATATCTACCACACAGTCAGCTTTAGGCCTCTCATTAACGTTACTTGCCTTGGCAACTTCGCCGGGATATCCCTCATTGACATCACACATTACGTATCCCTCTTTCACATCATGCATTATGTCTTCACCTCTAGTATTATCTGAACTGGCACAAGCAGTAAATAGCGTATTTGCTTTGGCAGAGGGTTCATTCTGAGAAGATTCGTCCGCTTTTCCGTTAGTGAGCATGCTTTCCATCATAACAGGACGGAAAAACACAGGAGCAGGCCCATCTTCTGGTTGACAGTTCATGTGGGCTTGGTTTTATGCTTGGACTGGCCACTGTCCTTTAATGAAGCAACTTCAATCTGTTTCCATTGCTAGGACCATCGCTAATGCCATACGCGTTTTCCGTATACATCGTTACACCGGTATGTGCAGTTGTTGTCGTATCACCGATATTGCGAGTCTTTTTTGCTGGATAGGTTGAGCCGCTGTGACTTAGCCTTGGTACTGATGATTGTCAGCAGTTGATGATATTAAGGAAGGTCCACGTTGTTCATTTCTGTCAATTTCTAACGTTCGATCATTATTATTAATCAAGCTTTTGCCACAAGACGGACGTACATTTGTTGGTACATCCAGTTGCATCGCTCGAGAAGGCGATGCAATGCTCTCAATAGAAGGTATACTGGCCGAGCGAGCTGCCGGTGCCGTCGTGAGAGTATTATCCACAATCAATAGGCTTTGTGTGTCCTACTGGGAACTGTAAACAATTAGTTAATGTTATTAATGTCAAGTTCATTCATAGACGTACTGATAAAAAAATGCATACAATAATACTGTATAACAACGCGAATTCGTAGTTACGTGCGTTTGTTTTAAGAAGATAAATACGCTCAGATTCTGACAGGATATTGACATAACCAACCATTGATAATTGACTGCTACAAGCAGCAGTCGTATCGGGCACAACTGGGGTATTGTCCTCGGCGGGAGGCTCTGATTCGTCTGGAAGATCTATATTAACTGCGGTTACATCCTCTTGTTGGGGAACTGGTTGAATAACGGATGTTTCACCTCCATCTCCTGTGAACATATTAAACATGCCATTAGCTAAACAGAGTCAATACAGTGTTGCGAAGAAGCGATATGACCATAATACATTATCTACATAGTGAAAACAAGTATACGTATAAGAATAATGGTCCTATTATATATTGTAGCATATAATGTAATATAGTTACGGTTCTGTTTCAAAGCCAAACGTTCAATGTCACTTTATATTGTATTGTTTTCTTTTTTATACCTTTAAAATTTTCTCCAAAAAAATAGCACATACTGAATTAGAATAGAACTCTAAGTGATTAACCCACAACACACATTGGTATCTTTTCAAATAGATTATACTAAACATATATTTAAGACTGACAAAATAAAAAAGCTTTCACATTACCTGACGTTCGAATGCCAGGAGGGTGCCCGGAAATATTAGCCTGTGGATTTGATTGTGGTTGACTGTTGTTCTCCTCATTCGTTCGTACGAAAGGGTCGCTTTCTTTGCTTTCTTGTACAGAATATTTGCCAGGTTGCTGTTTGGCACATCCGATCAGCCGCTTCAGAGTCTCAAGCCAGTTATATCGAATAGAGCACCATACGATCGCTATGATAATTACTATAACTGCAGCGATGCCCGCGATTACGAGAAACAATGACAGGTGGCTTTCCTCAACGCTAGTTGGTCGCGATGTCGTAGATGTCAGTGCAGGGGAAGTCGTAGATGTCGGTTCAGGCGTAGTCGTACTAGCCTGACTATGTGAATACGCTACAACGATAAAGAGTTAAAACCTTATATGTAGGGAAAGATCTTGGATCAGAAAATGAACATGTTGCTGCTGGAAAGAAGCAGGGTGAATGTCCGGCCAATTCTTCGACATTTTCAAAATATTTAGGAAACCCAGAAATGTTAATGTTCATTCTTATAATAAATGGTGTTTTTTTAAGCATGGCCTGCTCATTGGATTATCTTATTTCAAAAGATATTCAACATTCTGTTATCAGCCGGTATTTTGCTCAACCGATATGCGAAACGTTTAACACCAGTTATTACCCTAGAATTTGCAACAGAACTGCGTACAACTTATTTTTATTGTCACATTTCTATTTTCATCCATCTATTGAAGCATAATTTGTGACCATGAATAATTTAACTAATTTAATGTCATCACCACTTTGATGCGGAAAAAAAAAGCAATGTATCCTACATACAAGGGCAAAGTCGTCCGCACGCCTTCACCATTTTGGCACATAACTCGCTGCATTTCTTTTGAAGACCAGAAGGAGCATCGTAATATACGTCCTTTCCTATTTCTCCTGAAACAATACATGGTACAATGCGAATGGGATTTTCATTAATAGTGGTTATTTATAAAGGAGTAGAAGATTTGTAAGAGAAGCGCTTGTCTAAATAAATTGTCCGAAACCCCGATTATATGATATTAATGATTGAAAAGGCACGAACGGGTTGACAATATTTCTAGTTTTCTTTTTATTGAAACAATAAATGATCAAGTGCGAATGTTTCATTATTCATAATGTAGAACGAAACAGAAGAATCTTTAAGTTCGTATATAAATTTAAATATTTTTGAAGATTTTGTTTAAAATTCATAAGATAAAAAAACTTTCAAGAACAATATATTAAATTTGATTATCATGTTATTAGTAATGTTATTTATTTAATAATTAAAGACATACCTTCATATGACATTCTTCAGCTAAATATGATTACTAAAAATCACTATTTTCGATTGAATGTATCTATTTTAATTTATCTTAATTGAAATTTGGCAATTAATGGAAGTCCATACAATGAATTGCAAACATACTATGGTATAAAAAATGGGTCATATCGCAAGTGATATACATTGTAATTGGTTGAATCCCAATGTGTTTGTTTAGAAAAGTGGTGGAATTTCCTAGTTGTTGCTATTTAAGTATATCCTAAATATGACCTCATGTATATTTGCCTGCTACGTCAAATATGAGGAATGATGGTATGTGGGAAAAGGCGCACACAAAATATGTATTGCTTGTGCACATCCTTGTCTAGTACAAACCATAGCCATGAGTTAATATTCGACATATTTCGTTTTCGAAATAGTACATAATGGAACACATTTAATGTGTACGTTGATCTAAAAACAGACATAAAAGCAAAAATTAAACTACCCAATAAAATTAATTGCCATATGCTTCGATTTAAATGGAAGAACATTTAAAAAGAACAACTGTTATAAAAACACATAATTGACTAATATTAAATCACAAACTAGTTTTGGACTGTACATAAAAAAAAATATACATGTATATACACTTAATTGACAGTTGTTTAAGGTTACACAACACTAATAAACAAAGTAAAAATCGACTAATGTTTTTGGTTGTTGATTCATTCGATTTTGTTGTCTTTCCTTTATAATGTTTACGTTATTCTATCCGATTTTATCACATCTATCTGTACATTTTGAAATAATTCATGTCAAAAATCGTGCAAACACACTTTAATTTTAGTGAATTTTTGTTTTATTCAATTAAGTGCCACTTTCAAAAGGTACATGATAATACTGATAACAATAACATCAACAAAAAGCATCACAATTTAATGAAACCCTAACATAAATGTGACGTTGTCAGTAGTGCGTCTTTAAATATTTATGTGTTAACTTTATCACATCGTCACATTGAGAACATGATTTGCCACAACATGACGATCAAGGTATTGCGGCTGGGTGAACATGATGCATGTTGTATAAATGGGGCACATGTACATCGTATGCACGGTAATCAACAAATCTAAAAGTACACAGAATATGCGGACGGATTAATTTATGGATGGGATGTAATGGGGATGGGATGGGGAGGGGGGGGGGATGGGATGGGACGCGATGCGATTAGATGGGCAGGGGTGGAGATGGGCAGGGGATGGGGATGGGATGGGTTGCGATTGTGTTTCAAGCCTTGATTCGTCAGCAATGGTTAGCATATGTGCACTTGATTTCAACTCCGGTTTGTTTAGTTGTGCTGTATAGCTGATTTCCACCTGCTAAGAAAGGTTGAAGTTTGCATTTAACACTACAATGTATCACAATTGTGTTCAATAAAACAAGTTTTGATTAAATTATATTTAGTGAAATATTAGGGGAAAGATTGTAAATTGGTACCGTGTGATAATTCAGTTGAGGTCGATACTGTTGAGTATCGCAATGTTGTCGACCAGTTAACGTCTGGGATAAAGAAATCTACAATAATTAGATAATATACTTACTAGATCAGTCAGTGTTTTCAAAATCTATAATTTACTCTTTAAATTTTAAGGCATTTAAAACAGCGTCTTCCAAAAAGGAAAATACATAATTATATTTTTATAGTTTCATCTTAACGTTTACTGTTTCATTACACAAGAAGTGTGTTATGTATATACGTGAGGTATAACAAGATGAGTCTTTCGTGGGCAATGTTAAGCGACACTCTTAAAACAGCTCTGTATGCCAAGCAAGGGGAAGATTAGTTGCCATGTAGTTGTTATTGTTCGAAACCAAAACCAGTCCGTTATCAATCGTCGTGCATATAATTATGTTAAAATTGCTTAGCTGTTCCTAGTAGCTCATATCCATAAAATAAAATGTAATAAAAAGGGAAGCACATAATACAGTTCTCATGGGCTGTTGGTGTTTTTCGCCGGCTTTTCAAGACCATCCCAAACTGCACGTAAACATTAACATTACTCTTATATGGTGATCTAATCTCTTGACATAACTTGACAATAACTATATCATTGAGTAACAGATGTTTCATTAAGAATAATTTTTGATGTAGAGTTGTTTATCGGCTAATAAACAACGATTTGTAGTTCTGGTGCGTAGAAATTAAACCACGAGGACGTTCTACGCACACCAGAACGACAAACGAAGATAATGCAAAAATTACTTCGATTCAAACACGACCTGACAACATATTCCGCAGTTACAATAAGATATATATATATATAATACAGTTTCGGAACTTTTTTTCGAGTTGTTTATGGAAAATTCAACAACGATAAATTTTGTTCTTTGCCTGTAGAAAACTCTGTGCGTGCCATATTAGAATTAAAGTTTATTTACTGTTCTTCTTAACTGATATTTATGAAATCAGTAAAATGGGTTTTTAGGTTCCTTATTCATGGGCTGTTGATTGTTAGCCAGTATCCCAAGACCATCCCAAACTGCGCGTGAACATATTAAGTGTAATTATATGGTGTGATCTAATTTCTTTGATCTTATGTTCATAACGTGACACACACACATATATAGTTTTGAATAGTTATTGTTCCTTTTTCACGTCAATACTTGAAAAAATATATGATTTCAGGATTCAAAATATACGTTTCGTACAGAACGCGTTTAAACCTTTTAAGCAGTATTACGTGTCGTAGTATATCGATCGTAATATCTAGGTTGGCGCTTTGAAATGAAAATATAAGTAGCGCTTTTAGCTCACCTGAGCACAAAGTACTCAATTGTTAGTTATTCTGGCTAGTCGTCCGTATATCGTCCGTCGTCAGCGTCGACGTCGTCAACAATAGACGCTTCCACAAATGTCAGTCATATTGAAACTAGTCTGCAATATTATCCAATTATCGCACTTGGATATCACGTGTTTAGCAGTTAACATACAAAAGAGCACGTGCATAATGTTTGTGATATATAAAAGAGCACGTGGTAATGTGTATGATTTTCAATGAATGGAATGAAATCATTTAACAATAGCTGGGGAGGAGTTTAAACAATTCGTCGTAGCAAAGCCCGGATCTGTCAATTTACTCAAACAACTTCTTCTCTGACACCGCTTGGCGGATTTTAACCAAACTTGGCAGGAATGTTCCTGAGATGGTCCGTTAACAAATGCTTTCAATTCATTTGAATATCTGGTAAATTCTGGTTGCCATGACAACCACAATCTTACAAAAAACTTTAAACTTTAAAAATCTTCTTGTCAGGGACCACTGGCTGGATTTCAAAGAAATGTTCATTGGGTGACCTTCTTTCAAATTTCTTCAAATTACATTGTATTTTGATTTCTTTAAAAACATGGCCGCCAGGGGTCGGGACATTTTCCTTGTATGGCTATATTGAAAACTTTAAAAATATTCTTGTCTGAAACCTATTGCTGAATTTTTTAAATAATTTCACAGAAATGTTCTTTGGGTGAAACTACCATATTCCTTCAAATCATTTTGATTCTTAAACAGAAACATCGCTGCCAGAGGGCAGGGCAGTTTTCCTTATTTTGTTATTATGACTATATATTTTTCAAACTTTGAAAATCTTCCTGTCTGAAACCACTGGCTCGATTTCAAAATAATTTCACGCAATTGTTCCTTGGCTAACCATCTACCAGATTTTTTTTTAATTTTGATTAAATTTTGCTTTAAAAATGGCTTCCGCAGACGGGACAGTTTTCCTTATATGGCTTCTTGTCTGAAACCACTTGCTTGATTTCGAAATAAGTTAACAGAAATGTACCGTGGCTGACCATCTACCAAACTGTTTCTTGTTTTTTGTTTTGGCTGTCAGTGGTCCATTGTTTACAACTTGACTTCAGCATCTTATTACATGCGGTTAAATTTGTGCAAGCCAATATGATTCATTAAACTCAGGTGATCGACCCAGAGCCATTTTGGCCGTCCTATTTTCATTGATTCCTTATTCTTAGAACGTCAGAATATTTTTGAAACTGTCCTTTTTAAGAAGCTGTTAAATTGAGCCTTACTTGAGTTTTACGAATACAGCTTTTTACAGTCTTTATTTAGAATGATTGACATAAGCCACAATGGGTACTCGGCATACTTGCACTCAAGTATTTTTTCTTGATTCTAAGTTTAGGCTTTATTCGTAAGTGTAAGAATGGGTTGGTGAATACAGGCCAAGGCTTATCGTTGATTTTCTTGTTTAGCATATTTTGACTAGAAACTAAAATATTATAAGATTACCAACATTATTTAGTAATTGGAAATCTGATTAAAATCATATCCTAAAATTGTCCACGCATTATAGGATTGTCACGCGCACCTTGTTCAGATCTGTGTAATGGGATACCTTTAGTGTTGATAACCTAAATGTTCTAAATCGTTACCATCACATTTATAGGAATGCAGCAATAGTTTTAGCTCCGAAAGAAAGTCATTTAAACTTGACTTCCTGACTTTAAATTTTCTGTATCGAAGTCATTTGATCAAGTGAGCTGAACATATGATAGTGTGAGTCAATGAATGAAGGTAATGAGAGTTGTTATGGGCTGTAAAAGTGTGATTGATAATAAGAATGACAAAAGATATGTATGTATTAAACAAAAGCTCTTTCCACTTATGTCAATAATATTCAAATAAGTTGAATACTTTAGTCAATTTTTGGACTCTTTTATTACTTGATTAACTGGACATCTGTACGTGTCACTTCTGCCTTCTACGTATTGTTATCAAAAGAAGTGCTGAGTTCACTAACGGTTGCGATCATCTGACACTGATAGTTAAGCCGTCACCAGGAGCCATATGAACAAAGCATATAAGGAAAATCTTATTTTAAATCATATTTAAGTTTAAAAATCAATAAAAATTGTCCTTTTGAAAATCAATATATTTTTTTTTGAAATATGGTGAAATAAGAAGCATCTGTTCCTTAACCAGATTATAACCATTTAAGACAAACTAAATATTAAATGAACGAGCCACATAGTTGAGGAATGTAATGGTATTAAGAAATTTACGTACGTTTTCATATAGGAGCTTCCTGGATATGTACCCTGTACTGAGTTATCACTTGATAAACTGAACCTCACCTAATGTAGACAAAAAACAAACATGGTCATGGCTGTGATGCACATGATACAAGCACTGTACATGTGCATGAATTGTCCAGACTCTCCAACACTTATTTTTAAAATAAAAAATCTAAAGATGTGTGTGTCAGCTACCACTTGGTCATATAAACGAGAAATAACTGGTTACTGATTTGTGTATTTATTCGTTGCCTTTCTTTCATCAAACCGAACCGTAAAAACTGAAAACAAACAATAGGCCATTCTTAGTACAACTCTTATGACCTATCCGTACTATAAAGTATTATAAACAGACTAAAGTTTGCTACAAATTGAAAAGCTAAAAGGACTAGAGTGAGTATAATTTAAATTCAAACCCCTGTACAGCAACAGACCTACATCACATGGCTGTGCATCGAATGGAATGCAATAGTACCTTAACACTGTTAATACTGCAAACCAGTAGTAGTTCCGAGCATAAAGACAATAAATCTTCATGAACTAAAATTATCAAAGAAAAGATTGTATTATGCACAAAACCAAATAAACAGTAACATAGATCTGTCACAGCTAAAACAGTATTATACATAGCACTAGCACTAAGCCCCGTTTTCCCGTAAAACAAGGGAGTAAAATTGTGCTGGTCTGAAACTTGTAACATTTGTCTCCCTTGAAATATTGCACTTGAAGAAAAAACATTCTGAATCGTTACACAAAGCCCTCGTAAATTATCCATTGCATATGCACCGTATAAAACAAACCATATGATATATCTAATATGTCCAACACATGTATCTCACCTAAATATCATAGAAATTTAACAATTTTTGTACCGGTAAAAAACAAAGCAATTTTACAGACCCTAGCACTCGTTAATAAATGCAGAAGAGCATCGTCTACACGTTCTATAAGTTATTAACAGTTTATATGCAAGCGCATAAATATATCATACCTCGATTCTCAACCAAGCTGCTGAATTCTATTATTATGCACATGAAGAAATAGGATATGTGTGTTGGCCACACTTTTCTTTAAAATGGCTGACAATACCGCATGTAAAAACAATCAAAGCGCATAATAAAAAA